>JACJUY010000496.1:31250-108088 GCA_014220935.1 Platorchestia sp. MABIK | reverse complement strand
CTTCCCCACCTCCTCCATCTTCCCCACCTCCCCCACCTTCCCCAGCTCCCCCCCTCCCCCACCTCCCCTATCTCCCCAGCTCCGCTCCCCACCAGCCTGTAATAAGGAAGGCACGAGTGGCATCATCAAAATCTGCAAGTCATCCTCGCTCTGCACTTCACACCCTGCCTGCCACCTCATTAGGTACTAACGCTCACTAACTCATTATACATATGTAGGTATGTACACCCGCAACGCATTCCGAGGAAACTGCCAGCATTTGCGTATGCCTCCTATATTTACGCTCCATTTAGCCTTTCTCTTGCAATTTGAGATCCAATTAGCTCTCTAGCTAAAGTGAAATCTGCAGCTGGAATAGAGTACACGATTCTGTGTAGTTCGCGATCGGAATCTGGATGTTCAGAATATAATTCATTGTGGACACGCACACATTCACAACATCACGCGCATGTGCCCACTTTTCCTAGCTTCTAAGTTTTATGTTGTTTTAATGAATTTTTATGGTGCATAATTTCCGTGCACTAAGTTTTTCTTTCACCATGAGTGGGTATCAGGTTTCTCTCTGAGGATCCCGTGCAATTTTGCTAGGTTTGTCCCAGGGTTTTTTGATTTGAGAAATCTCAAAAAATAATATACTCCCTTATTGATGTATCGTACAGATGTTATTTTTATTCATGAGAAAAAGTTTTTTGTACTGTTCTTTTGGAAGCAAATTTTATGCTGTTAATCGTTGGGCTTTTCTGTCATCTTTCGAATAAGTAGGATGTAGAAATCTTTGCTCTATTGCAATATAGTAACGGAACACCAGCTGTCGACGATTATTCTATTCTTTTGATCAAGAAAGGTGCACTTGAAGAAATAGGCAAGAAACTTGAAGCACTTGATGAGTTTTAGATCACTGTTTTGCACTGATGCTGATTTTATTTCATAGTGAATTCTGTCTTTGTCTCTTTAGGGGTAACAGATTTCTCTGAATAGAATGTCTCAGCGATAAAATTGTTTTCATACACAGACAGTCTCGTCAAGTAAAATATCATTCATCTTCGGGAATACGCAAAAGAATGTTCGCAGTATCAAGGTTTAATTTACACATTGACGAACGAGTTGACTTTGCTGAACAAACAAAGGTTTTTGAATTGAACAAAAATGCGTACAGAATTATAGGTTCTTTGTATTGTGAACAGCAAAGATTAAATTTATGCTCGAGACTTAGAATGGTTAGTTGCAATTCCCAACTACGCTACGATCAAAGCACGCATCTTACTGTTTGCAGTGATCTTTATTGGAAAATACTCCGTCTTTGGGTGAATGAAGAGAAAGTGAAGAGTGAGTAAAAGTGAAAGTGAAGAGTGGGTAAATGTAAAGACTACATCGATTTTGGGAACGAAGACGAGTCGAGTATATCTTTCAGTTTGTCGCTAGCAGTTTGGAGGCAGTGAAGTACGAAGTAAACGTAACGATCGACCGAATTGACGGTGTCGATAAGGTGAATATTTTAGCAGCTTTCAATTGAGTCAAATTATCTAGTCTCCGCAGATATACTGACATTGAGGCAGACCGATCCATTTTCTTTGTCCATAGAATTAATGAGCAACAGCAATACCCAGTTTGTATAACTTAAATTGTTTTGCAAGTTGTATCTGATCATTTTTGTTGATAAAGGAAAAATCCCTAGAAATTCTGATAACTCAATATTTGAGGCAAAACGTCCAGAATTCTTGAGACCAGCTTCAGTGTGTTTAAGCGTAATCCCTTGTAAAAAAAGGTATTAGGATTCCATGTTCGGGAGACAAGGCCAATTAATTCTTCTATAATTTGAAAATTTCAAAATTTGGAATCAACTGATAGATTTTGAAAGAACGTAAGGAAAATTGCCCGGCTTTAGGATTTAATTTTCATTGGCTTTCAGGTTTGACATTTGTTAGGTTTCCTCCCTATTGAAGGCATCTTTCATATACTTTTTTTGTTGAAGAAGTAACCTATTTTATCGGTTTTTATCATAGTTCTACTTTTTATTTTACAAGTTGAATTTTCTGGGGGTTGATTACTTGCCATTATATCATTAGTCACTGAAGGTACACGCTGTGCCAGAAGTTTCAAGGCGAACGTCACTCGTTTGTCAGTTGTAGAGTGATCCAACAATAGCAGCCGTTAAAAAAATCGCTAAGTTGCTCCGAGTTTGCGTACATCTTCACAAGCTTTGAAATTTATATTGGTGAAAATCCCTGCCCTGAACAATGATGCAGAACAAGCTGAAGTTCAAGCAACGCATTTTCAAACCCTGTAACCACTCCCCGACAGTTCTCTTTGGAATTTGAAAATGAAATTAAAAACATTTATGGATTTCCTAATTTCAAGCTGTGACTGTGCACAAACAAGTGAAAAATAACCACGACGTTGCAGCAGAACAAGCAAATTAACAGATAAGGTAACGTGTTTTACCTACGTTCAGAAACATAGCCTTTTAAAGTTTTTTTTTGATAAAGCAAGCAAAAGCTTGTCATCAGATGAGAATTACATTTCAAGTTCAGAGTTGGAATTCGGTTTCCCAAACTGCAGGGCGAATTTTTAAATACGTTGGATTTTTGTTCACAGTTATAACATATCATCCATAGATAAGACTGCAGAAAACAATTGAAAAATACTAACTGTTATTAAAGTAGATCAAAAGTTGATTGCAACAGACTATTTCTACTCGAATTTTGTACAAAGTTTGATGGCCCAAAAAATATCAAGGCCATGTTTGAAGAATGAACATTTCTTCTAATAATAATAGCTGACTCACAACCTGATAAGAAGAATTGGGTCGCCGGGGGACATTATTCACACGGCATTCTACGAGCAATAGCTCCAGCAGCCTCGGGAAATTTTGCACGCATTTCCTCCTGGAAAACTCAGAAACATATTTATTCATGAGCTAAATAGAGCTTAAACTTAAAAAAAATTTGAGTTTAAAGAATATCCAGACGTGTTTTCTTTTTTTATTCACGTGACAGCATTCTTATCCTTTCAAACTGGAGTGTTGTGTACAACCAACATCTCAGTGTACAACGTTACACGTTTTCAGAAGCAGCTCTTCTTTGGTTAATTTGAGTTTAGTTCAATTCAGCGTCTGTCATTGAGTTAAAATGATTTATTCGTCAACACGGCATTTTGAGAAAGAAAAAATGTTGTTATTGTAAAGAAGAACAAGATGAAAATGTTGTTCAATTATATTCATTTCCAGTGTCTCTTAAGCTAAAGTCCATAAACAAAGCCTATTTATTCAACGTGTCCTTGGATAGACAGCGCTTCATCACTTAGGTGAAAAAATTATAGTTGTGCACGTTGTTCTGGAGATGGGTTTTGTGAAGTGATCCACTGAATTCCACAGGTGAGCTAGGCGTCACTAGCCCTCCTGTATAAAATGAAATTTTGGATGGGACTGCTAAAAATACCAACAACGATAAAACATGAGCTGTTTGACCTTCAGTGGTTCCTTAAATTTATACTGACGCTCTAGCTTTTTTTTTTGACGAATGTATTTGGTTCGGCCCCCAATTCATTAAAGCGTTGTCATATAAATCTCTTACTCCCACAAGTCCTAGTGAATAAACAAAATTCTATGTATAGTCTGCCTCGTCATACTTGACACTTTGTCGCACGTTTAACGCATATAATCTGCTGTGGGTAGATATATAAAGACTCATCGAAAAAGACGCAATATCTTATTCAAAATTTTCAAAAAAATATTTAAATATCAGAAAACATCTAAATGAAAAGGACATTCAAATCTAATTTTTAAATGGCTGACGTTTTGAACATTGCGAAGCACTGTCAGATGTACCACTAGCTCACGTCGAGGTCGTTTGTAATACTGTAGTTGTGTCTGTTTAACAATTTTTTTTATACATTTCTGCCTGATTTTATCCCGCATTCGAGAAGGAAGTATTCAATTAGATAAGCTCAGTATATTGACTACGCCTGCGCAACGTGAGTAGAGATAACATCATTAAATGAATTTCCGACAAAAATATTTCACTTGGGCAGCAAATTTATTTCACGTTGGTCTCAGGCTCACATAGACGATATTTCCGGACCATTGTTTGCATGGTCAGAGGTGGCATCGGTGCTCCTTTGGGGCCTTCGTACTTCATGAAAGAAAAACTTTTTGACATTTATTTCTAGAGCTCACAAACCAGTGAGATATCTCAGGAAATGAGGAAACACGCAGAATCCCGATAATGTCATGTTGGTGTTGCATACGTAATATTTACGCAAACGTCATGTTGTTGTCGCATCCTTGCAGAGGATAAAAACTGATAGACAGTTAACTGGATCGTTTCCTTCACCATCAATCACGATCAACTGTTGTGTACAGGTGCGACAGCTCCGACGCTGCGAGGGGTGCGTACGTGTTCCATCTCAATTGCAGGCCTTCATCTCGCTTGTTTAAAGGTGAGGCGAATTCGCCGTTCTGATGATTCTCTAGTAGCAAACAATCTTGCTTTTTGTTTAAAAAATAACTTTTCTTAAATGAAGAACCCTAATTGATCACATGATTTTTTTACATTTCGTTTTACAGATCTCACGCTGCGCATGAGTAATAGTCATAAAATCATTGTTTCGAAACAGTAACGTTTGCCCTCCATATGTACGAGTATATCAAAATGAATCAAAAATTGAGACAGAAAGCGTTTATTTTTGTTTGCATTTTAAATTATGAGTTCTAGCAGTAGTATTAAACAAAATTTCTTCCTAAAATAGCACACGGCAAGGATTGTCAACCACGAATGAAATTAAGGTAAATAATCCCTAATTTAATGACAGAGATGCCGTATTTGGGTGTTTTATCAGTCTTGCAATTAGCAACATGTCGTCAATGTGCATTGTAAATCGTACTTCGAAATAAAATATCCCATTTACGACTGATGTTAATTGTATTTCATTCATTTTATAAATGATTGTTTACGATCTGATCGCTGTCGGATAATGAGTGAGATATATAAGTTAAGAGGTTTGAAAATGAGTTGTATTGTGATGTCATGAGCTGTGATGAGTTATTTTCCCATCTGTTCTGTTTAGCTCTAAAGGCTGTTAACAATCAAATATAGATGATATAATTTGATATTGCGTGACGCTTCATTAACAAAATGAACTTCAAATTGTGTTATAATGAAATGCATTGATGGTGTTCTCATTCAAATGTTTGCTAATTTTCCTTGACTCTAGTGAATTACTAAATCCTAGTGGGGCTACAATTGCTTTTTTATCTAAAAAATTAAACAAAAAATAGTGAAAGTGCACATTGCGTCATTGTCTAAGACTAGTCCAATATTAAATTTGACCAAATAAAGAAACAAAACGACCAGATGGGCATATTCGTAGACACTGTTTCCAAGTTGCGCCTATTTCTCATCGTATTCCGCTTACGCAAAACAAACTCCTCTCTATCAGACACGGAAATCATTTACGAAAAGAACATTGGAAGAAAAGCCCTTTCTGCGACTCGTTGCGCTCTCCCTCGTTTTTGCGAATTGTTCCCAAGGCGCTTAATCCGATTAGCGAAGAAGCAACGGAAGAAGCTGTGTTTGTTAGTAGGGTTGTTAGAGGCATGTGTTTGCAAGATGTGCCAAAATTATACACGGAGGCCTGCTGTCTAAGAGGCACGCAAGCGTATTGTGAGGGTGACGCAATAAACGCATGCACGAAAATTGTATTTAACTTTTGTAAATGAAAGCTGTGTTGACTTCCGAGAACCTTGTGGACCTCAGGAATCGTACAAACTAATTTGTGACTAATTAAAGCTGTTTCGTGTTAAAATATCTATTTACATAATAATTGGTAACTTCACGTATAATTGGGCTTTGATTTTCAAAAATTTGACAATTTTCACTCATTTCTTACGAATATTTAGAAGCCTCATCCCCCTACATTGGGTGCGTTCTGAAAAAATTCAGGTTGTGTCGAATCTAAATCAAGAAAACTTTTGAAACAAACGTAAAAATACCATCAAACAAATAGTTCCATACCACAGGGCGTACGGAAGTAAGTCAAAAATTATTGACAACCACATTTTCAAAGTAGTATTAGGTGAAACACGTGTTCTCTCTACAGGAATCCCAACGTGTTTCTGTAAGATTTCAAACTTTTAGATTCGAATGCCCACGCCAGGTCAAAAACTCATTCTAAAGCTGAAATATTTTAACATGAGCATGAAACCAAACTTACGCTACCTTCAAAATGTGCAGGTGCTTTTCTTATCAAATATACAGTCATACACACTCAAGAAGGAGAAACTTTGACACCTACAGTAAGTTACCGTGACGTCCCTGAGAGGTAGTAATACAGAGAGGGCTACTCACAGGCACAGAGTGTCATTGCTAGCAGAGGAATAAAATGAGCCAACCAGTTTCCATTTCCGCTCCCACGGTACGCGTGCCTCATCTTTTTCAGTGGAGGTTTTGAGACGATACAATTTATGAGAGTGAGTCCATTGGTACAGGCTCATCATTGCCTTTTGTGAGGCCCACAAGCAGAATCTTTGCTCAGCACCGATGCACGGTCGCCCATCAGTCCTTTCTGCTCTTTGTCGAAATATTTAAACGCACGCAAGACCAATGTTCTCATTCCTTCTTGCATCTTTTGAAATGAAAAGCAAGGAGTCGGCTACTTTTTTCCACTTTCTCTTCTTCAAAGGCAGACTTATAATAAAAATCCGACCCAAATGATGACAAATAGTAGAATATAAGGCGCAACACAATAAGCCTAATGAGCTGGAAGATGCCGGAGTCTCTGGAAAAGAAGGCCGTTCTGCGCAACCTTTTTGCGCTTAAGAAAAGAACTTCATTTCTTTGATGCGCGCCCAACGACGCTCTGCGGCGTCAGCCTGCAACGATAACCAAATAAATTCCAAAGAAATGTCCTTTTTTAAGATGAAACCACTGCTTGTTCTAAGAAAGTTAATGCAACTCTGCGTGAAGAAAAACTAAGTGTCAGCATTATTTTATAGTGAATAGTCTGGTCCTGATGCGGGGTAAACCCACTGCTTTTCCTGCGTTCTTTTACTTTGTTATTCAATATAAATTCTCCCATTTTAAATAGTACAACGCTTGAGGTCTTAAAAGTTTTGATTTGCATTAGCAGGAAAAAAAATAGAAATGTGTAGAGGGTTATTCCGGAAGTAAAAAAAATATTTATAAATTGCACCTCCGTGCCATGATTCTGACATGTATTGGTTCTGTTCATAAATTCGTTATTTGATATAATTTCCATTTATATTTCGAAGCAATTTGTCTGTTTTTTAAGGGACTGCTCTGTTTGTCACGTTGTTGGGTTAGCGAGGGTAAATTCACAGACATTTTACTTTAAAATCGTTTCTAAATTTTTTCAGTAATGGACACATTTAGTTTTTCTTTTCAGTGCATAGGACGAAAGACAGCAATGCGAATACTACCGTAGTATCTTGTGTTTCCAATTAAGCAGCTACCGAAACTTAACTAAAATTAAGTAATGACATGAGTTATAACGCTGATTGCACCTTCTTTCACCAGTTTACGAGTTTTTCAATTTTCAATTGGTTTTAGGATCTACAAACGGTAGCTAATTTTTAAACACGCTAATTTACCTCGCTTTATTCACAGTCCGTTTTTCCTAATTTTCAGTAGCTTAGGTTCTTTGTAAAATGAACTCAAACGTTGTTCCGTAAACTGATTTTTGACTACTCCATGAGTATGCTTCTCTTTATGAACAAATTTTACAAATTTTTCCTTTGCGGAGAGAGCGATTTGGATCCGAGACTGTACAGCAATTTCACTGAGACTGTACAGCGATCTTCACAGATCACCAGCTTCCGCCTCCTTTGAAAAAGAGTCCACCTTTGCCATGATTCCAAAAAGGCGTGCGCGGTGTACAGAGAAACACGTCAAAACGCCCTATGTTGCTCACAAACGGACTATTAGCGGGACTATAGGACGTCCCTTCGGAGGCGTATCAAGGATACTGTTTAGAGCCAGAGGATGCTCCAGCAAAGGATGATTTCTGTCACCAGAATCATTTTTTGGACTCACAATACGTGAATCGTTCTGTCCAGAGGTGAGATTTTCTCTTCTTTGGATTAACGTCTTATTTGAAGTGATGGGGATCGAGGGATATTATTTGGTCACTGCGTGCACTGCTCGTCAAAAATGACGCCATTCAATGATGTTCGATAGGGCCTCTGAATTTTTCATAAATGTTGATAATTGTATGAAATTACATAACTATTTGATAGCTTGAATAACTAAAAGTGCAAGATGATGGTACATGTGATCGAACACTTCACTACCTCACGAACTTTTCCTGGATGAAATTTTCAGCTTCGAACACGATTTATACAAGCTGGGCAAAGAGACCCTGAGCACTGATATTAAATGGCATAAAATACCTAATTTATATACTCGTTCCGGTAATAGAAACCACTTCAAAATAATGTTGATTTTAATTATTGAGTTAAGCCATTTAATATCAGAGTTTGGGATTTAAGGCCTCCACTGCATGTACTGGGTATCTGTAGAAAATGTAACCACTAATATTTTACTTATAATATTTCTCATCTATAATACTGTAAAATGGTTTGATTGCGTTTTATTTCTTTATCTCACGAGGTCTCCTAAAACGCGATGGAGTGATATAGTATCATAGGGTCATAATGTTAATTAAAATCAAAAAAAGTGAAAATATTTCTTGTAGACACCCTTTATATTGATCGCTATGTTCTGATGTAGTTGTACCGAAATAATTAGCTGTTGTACCGAAATGCTCATAATTTTAATTCAATTTTTCATTCATTTTCATCACTATTTGCTAATATAACTCGTTTGCTGTTCAGTTAGTAAAGATATTTCCCGTGATAATGTTGAAACATCATCACGGATAATGTAAATTATCAGTTAAATCAGAAGATATGTAGCACTCCATATATTTTAAGCAACATTAATGTCGCTCGCCATTTCCAATTATGGACATTAAAATAAAGATCTTTTTTCATGATTAGTGCAAAAATGGTTTGTAAGTTATTTTTACGTTTGAATACTATATTCTATCTTCCGTGTAGCTTAACAGATACTGAAAGAAAATTTGAAGTATAAGGTCCCATGACAGATCCTTGAGGAACTCCCAGTTGCCACGTTTACCACGGATTCCAAATTGACCGAGAAGGTTTAGTCTCGCACTCAGTGGGAGTTTGCCATGATTTAAAGCATCGAGAGCTATTAGCGAGATAGTCCTAGGATGGATGGGGTGTCGCCTTCTCTGAATTATAGACTGAATTAGCATACATAGCTGAGTGCTGAAATAAAGGCACAAAAATGTGATGATCACAGTCGGTGAGTTGAGCTTACCTTATATAGGGTTAAACGCTTTGCGAATACTTTCTAAATTTTTTAAAATCCTTTCTAAATTTCTGATAGGTGAATTTGAAACATGGAGACATGAATGTGGAGAAGTTTTCCATACTTTCCATAATAGAAACATTCCTTAATTTTATCCATAGCAAATCTATCCTTCTACTAGCCGGTACTCAAAATATTTTATTTTGCGAGCCAGTTTTGATTTTTGTAACATGCAAGCTTTCTATGTCGCACAAGAAAATAAACATTATCCGATATTTTTAGTATAGAAACTTATTTTGAGTGTTTGCAAGATATACCGTAGGTGGATGAAATAGCTTTATTTTTTGTGAGGTTATTGTTGGCTTAAGGAATTCTGAAGAATTTAATTTATATACCAAAGGGCAGAACTTACATCTACTCAGTCGTAAAAGCCTAGTTTTTATTTGTAACAGAAAGTTGGTAAAGTAAAATTTGTGTACAATGAAGGATAGTCATGACGCAGAACATTTTGAAAATTGTGTAATATAATATTTCCGTTCTAACATGCGATGCAAAGGCGCGCTTGTCTCACAACACGGCACTACACACTTCAACCATTTGCTTACAGGTCTGTCTTTCCTGCCTCCCGTCTTGTAAACTGGATACCTGAATGATAGAAAATGCCTGCAAACGGCTGTAATCGCTTCCAAATTTAATTTTGTTCGTCAAAATTTACTCGAAACATATCCCGACGTAAAAAAAGGCATAATCGAATGCAGAAAGGACACCACATTTAAAAAGATTATTTAAATAATAATGATGATGCAAAAAAATGCAACACTAACTTACAACCGACTTCATCATAGTTGACGGCGGGATACACTAGTGTCTAAGAAAACTAAGGTAGTCAGAAGGCGAGTTTGCAGGGCAGGGAGCAGTCGGAGGTGCGTTAGCTCGTAAAAACCTCCTATCAAAGACTCTGGACGCATTCGTTCCGAGTCCTTTGAGACAGGTGTGAGTTGAACCGGTCGTAAAGTTTATAAAGCTCGCTTTCATTATATTTTCAGTAATATTTCCATCTGATACTACAGCCCATTTAAATTTTATATCGTCTGTAAGCTTGTTTGCTGATAGAAAACCGGATCGTGGAAAGCCACTTGATGAGATCTGAGCAGAGTGCGATGGAGGTGCATTAGCGTGTGAACACATTAAAGCTCACCTTGAAATTCACCACCGTGTCTCCCTCAAGGCAGTTTTTGCGAGTGTCTTGTTCTGCTGTTGATCCATTTTTTAATGCCTTCAGAATAGTATAAGAAGCGAGGGCGGATGCGGTCATTTTTGCATATCTCTTTTCATCGTCTGGTGACTTAATGAAATTCAATAAAGTTTGCATTTGATTTTCGTTCTGCAAAGGTTCCTGCCGAGCAGCAGCTGTGAATTTAAATGAAATAAATGATAGTGACCTATTTCCCCAGATATAAATAATTTTATGCATTCGAGATTGATGAAATTTATTTCACGTTAAGGCAGCTTGTACTTTTAATGATTTTACGCTTTTACAGAACCCTGAAACAACTAATTTATTATTTAAATCTCAGTGGAGAAGTTATTTACGGAAAATTTTTGAGACTGTAGGTACTATGAAAGCGTCAATGACAAGATAACTTCGTTCAGAAAAAAGTAATATCATCACGCGATCAATACTACTTTCACATAAACTAACACATGTTCAACTCATGTTGTGCGAAGATCCTTTGGAAGGTAGCACAGAAAATATACCGCTCAAAATGTCACCAAAATATGTAGATAAAAATGGGATTCAATTACACCGTTTAACCTAAATTAAAACAGCGCTACAATATAATTGGCCGAATTTTTACAAATTTTGCATGAGTTTGGAAAAAACGTCCGAGGAAAGTACTTTCCTTGGCACTATTCCTTTGGGTACGTAAGTCTCTAAGTCGTTCCAGCGTGACACAATTCTTCTTTCTGCGTCCATTGGCGAGTGACATTTTTCCTTCTAAATTATCGCTCTTTGCTTCTCATGTCCGTCAATTAGATGCTAAAATGCATGACTTATTTATGGCTTATTTATATGGGTCCTGTCATCGGGGGTAGGGCAATCCATTACTGTGAGTTATTTTCCAATGGACATTATCCAAGGCAAGACCATAGATCTTCCCGTCTTCTTCTTTTTCTTGATCCCCATCGCCGTAAGTCGGCTGTCACGATGCCGACCGTGCAGAAGTCGAGATGCGTGGTGGCTGCTCGCGATGGCTTCGCTCCTTGAGGATGCTGGGCATCCAATGCTGAGAGGTGCTTCAGTGGATGACTAAACACCACAATCATTTAGAGGAGAGTTTTCGAAAAACGTTGATCCATGGGAAACTTGTAAAGCCGTTTGAACATTTTTACACGCTACCAAATTTTCAGAGGTGTTAAAACAAAAAATGAATTTTTCAACGTAATATTTCCACGCAAGACCATTTAATTGAAGAAACACGCAAAGACTCAAGCTAAAAAGTTTTGTTCGTTCATGCGCTTCACGAATCTCTGGTAATTGGAAGTCAATTTGCACTTCACCTGCGTCGCTCACCTGCACAAGTACACTCCTTAGTGTGCTCTCCGACATGTGCACCTCATGTGTGCGCGCTTCCTACCTGTGCACTCCTTGTACACTTCCTACCTAGGTGAGCAATTTTTTTGTACGCTTTTTACCTGTGCACTCCTTGCACTCTTCCTACCTGTGCACTCCTTGTATCCTTCTACACTTCCTACATAGGTGAGCACCTTTTTGTACCTGTGCACTCCATGTCCACTTCCTACCTAAGCGCTAGTCTTTTGTGCACTTCCTACATATACACTCCTAACTTACGTATACACTTCATGGTGGTGCGAGCACCTTTTCGTTCATGTACACCACGTACCGTATATGTGCACTCATCCGCCGCACACTTCCTAGCGGTGATTGCACTCATTAAGAATTACTCGTATTACATAAAGTTTCATTCGTTGTCACATAGCACCATGCGTTATGTTTATGATTTACTACTAATACAAATTATGATGTGCGAGTACATTCACTTAAGCAGCTCGTGAAGAGCTGCAGTCCCGTCACGTCGTCGCTACCTCATGCAGCGCCGCATGGCCACTTGAGCAGCTAGTGCACGAGTGCGCTTTTGACTATCACTACAATGAATTACATGGCTGTGCAATGCTGGTATTATGTACCAGTGCGCTACGTGCTGCTAGGATTGCGTAGTAGTACGCTAAAAACTACAAGTACTATGGAGTACTTGTGCTAGTATTATGTACTTCTGGTAAATTATGTACTGCTATAGTACAATGTGCTACTAGTATTTTGTACTAATACGCTATTGAACTGCTGTTATTTTTCACTAATTCGCACTGTATTACTATTATTATGTACTAATGCGTTAATTGTGCACAATTATACACTAATCTCTTCTTCGGCTTCCTTTGTAATCCCTTTGTAATCCAAGAGGCACGCACAGCACTATGCGCATGCCCGCTGGTGGATGTTTTGCGCTACAAAGTAAACTATTTTTATATTTCTTATTGTTTTTGAGCCATTTTTTAGAAAATTTATTGAACCTAATCAATTTTTTGGAACTTCAGTTGAAAAAACTTCATCAAAATATATGGAGAGGCGAGAGCAAGATTTTATCCTCTTTCGTGTGTGTGTTCATGACCTGCTTTGGGGAATAAAACGCGAACCAAAATTTTTTTTTTGTGAAGCGAAAAATATCAGCAAGAAAGTAAACAGTGCTTAATTTTTTTTACGATTCTCTTGACTAAGTAGCACTGTTGATTCTCCAGTAATACGCTATATTGAGCGAACCACTACTTTTGCAGATAAAAATTAGACCTAGTTATTCATGGTTATTTTTAAATTTCTCGGGCTTTTTTTTAATCCGTCTGAGTTGAGTTTCGCGTAAAATGATGATATGCTCGAGGATCGAAAGTATGTGCTGTTTTTTAGCAGGAAAAGCCTTGCAACACTTGAGCATAGAATGAGCACAGTGAAGAACTCCTTATCAATCCAAATGATAAAAACTTTCTGCTATGGCTCGTGAGTTCCTGAGTCACTTCGTGCGACTAACTTAGACCAAATGAGGCACTATTATTGCTTTGTCGCCAAATTATTTTATTTTCACAATTGCGTTGTGTGCTGAATACCAAAGTGAATGAATCTACTCGGTGCACTGCATTGAAAAATGACATCACCAACGTGTACTAGTGTGAACTAGTGCTAGAAAGAATTTAAAAAATTATTTTCAGTAAAGCTCTGATGAAATGATTACCCACTCCACATGACATCTGCGCTTGAATGCTATTTGCCGAACTTCCACTTTCTAGCCCCACATCCTCTTTTCCGTCAATTTAGTGACTGGAAACTTTATCAATTTCCTTAAGACTTGTACTCTTCAATACGAACGCCAGCATGCTAGGGTATTACTGAGACTCTGCCTGTGTTGTACATTTCAAGTAAATGTCCTTGTGAAAAAAGATGTTAGGAGTATATTAGCCGAACTTCTCTAATATTGGTAGTGAAATTTTGACACACAAACGACGTCACAATTTTTTTCTATTGAGTCAAACTTATCAAGCTTACTGGCCTTTTTTGACAGCCTCGATGTATATCATTGGCTGTTGATTCCTTCAGTAATCTGTGTTATCGTGCTATTACTGTAGGTGAATTAAGATTTAACAAATATCAAACTGACAATGAAGAACACGGGAAACTTGTAGCCGTAAATATATTAACCCGATAAAGTTTTACTCCTTGTTGAATATTTTAATACAATTAAATGATCATTTTCTTCCATGCAATTAACAGCAGACGCAGTCGGAGTGAGCCTGACTGCGTTCAAAATTTAAAAAAAAATCTACAAAACATCGTAGAAATGGACGCTCTCTCACGCTGCCTGTTATTTCCTGGCGTTGTGAGGACACGATCACCTCAACAAGACAGGGAAATCTGGCACAATGGAACCTAAATAAGAATGCGATGGAAATAAAATAAATAAATGGTAAGCTTTGAGCTATTGTCGCTGCAGCCGCAGCTGATTGCTTGTTTCTTTCACGGAGACGCAGCGACACAAAAAAGACGAGGAAGAAGAGGGGGCATTTTCTTTTGGGCAAACGACGAAAGATTCAAGATCTTACGCTCTTGAAAAGAATTGGCTCGTCTTTTCTCAGGAGGAAAATTCTCCCCGAAATGAGAACGGAATATTGAGTTCACGATATCGGTGCCCTTTTTTTTCGAAACTTCTTTGTTCAATGCCTAATTGAAACCTGTACTTACTTGCATATTTTATGGGAATGAATTAAAGTTATTCGTATTTTATTTTCTTTTTATGTCTTATGAAAAATTTAACTTTCACATCCCTCTTATTTATCGCTTAAATCTAGTTAACGTCCTGCATATTTAAAAATCCCAACCAACTTACACATGCTTTATTAAGGATACGCACTTTGTTTAACCACAACTCAAACTCAGCAAATGCATTACATGATTTCAATTTGAAACTTTGTGTTTTGAGTTCGCAGAGTTTTGAGGAAGTTATATTTGTGGTGTCGTTTCCTGAAAACTAAGTTCATTCAACAATAGTCGGCTGTTGAACTATGCAGATATGTACACAATACCGCAGTATTTACTCCACCTAATGATACCTTCTTTTCTCATGTGGAATAGTAAAGTATTAATATCCCAGCACAATGTTACCTTCCTGTAATATGAAAGTGCTCTACATCACTTTTGTGTAAATATTGCATCTCATTACCGTTTGTAGATACCTTTTGGGGGATTGCCAATCTGTTTCAAAATTGGTTTCAGTTTTTCCGGTACCTGTCTTCAAATTTAAGTTGACCACAAATCCTCACCCTCGTATCTTGTGCACGTAAAGTTTCTCATAAATTCTCTGAACTTGAGGAGTGGTTTTCGTTTTTCTTCCCTATTTAACCATAAATGACTGGTTCTGTTGATTTTGGGTGAACCTGTATCAGCTTCGTACTCTTATGCTAAATTTCAATTATACTATTATGTTAAGACGTCATTCTCTCACAAAATTACCATATATCAACATTAGGTCATTTCTTCCGTTTCAACTGTACTTATGCGACTAGCATGGCTATTCCGTGATTCATAACGGTACTGTACAGTACAGGCACAGAGGGTGGCAACAAATATTCGTACACCAAAAAAAAATTTTCATCAATTAATGTCAGCCGAACTGAAACAAAACAGATTATAAAAAAGTATGCATGTTTCTGTTGCACCGAAGAATCTAAGTCTTACTGGAAAATTTGGCGAATGCTGTTTCATGGTCTAAGGGTGCTTTTCTGTAAGTAAAAATGGCAATAAACAGATTATGGATGGTAGAACTATAACAAAATAATACCAAGATATTTTGAACACTGACTTCAATGCTTTAGTGGCAAAACTGGAGCTCTCAGTAAATTGGGTTTTCCAACAAGATAATGATCCTAAACATGCTGTGAAATCTACAAAGAAATAGCTTGGTTGTCACAATGTCAAACAACTTGAATAGCCAAGCCAGTCCCCAAGCCTGAACCGAATGGAAAGTTCAAGGCATTACATGAAAGTTGAAATGCCATTAAAATCTCCGAAATGCATCCAAGATCTTAGAAAGATATGCATGAAAGAATGGGATAATAACTCTAATGGAATGTCCGAGTCATTAAAGGCTATAGATGTTGATTGATTGTTATGGAAGTGAATAAGGGGTATTCTACAAAGTATTTAGTGAAGATTCTGTATTAGTCTTGAATTATACGAATACGTTCATTTGAATGTACAGAAATGAATATACATTATTAGATAGTTAATTTCCTCAGTTTTTCTTGCTTATTCAGCTTTGATGCATTTTAATATCAATATCACGTCGATTTATTTCTATTCAGTTTTCAAAAGTTTGTTTAATAGAAAATTTCATATTGTAAGAATATATATTTTCATCCTCTATAAATAGCAGTACGCAGGTACCACCCACTGAGCATCTCACGTCGATGTTAGCGAGCAGGCCTTCTCAAAGTCTAACTCGAGGCTCAAATTAACAGAAAATTGGCCATTGAGCATGCAAGTGGCAGCCGCAACCTGATGTACTTCTTAACACCAGCGCAGATCAGTGCTGCTCAAATCCGTAATGCCTGTGACAAAGTATTTATAATGCATCAATTTGAAACATTCAAATCCTGTTCTGCTAATTTTGACCTTTATTTACTAACTTGAGGTTTATTCGATAAGCAAAATTGTTGTTTTTTACAGAGGGATAATTGTTTTTATATTTTTATTGAATGATTTTTGTCTTTTAGCAATATTTTAACAATCAGCAGTGAAGAATGTCTCGTTACCTTAATAATTTGCAGATTTACCATTGAAAAAATATTCTCAACTTCACTAAAAGATTATTCACTGTAAGATTCTTTACCTACAGCAGTCTGTATATTCGTTACCGAGTTTTCCAATTCTTTTTTCATAATACCATAGTTAGCTCCTTTTCAAAATTTAAATCATTCAGTAGTTTCAAGATTTTCCTCATATATCCTGTTAATTTCAGTCCAGCATCTATGCCAACTCAATTCAGTTGACTGATCAGCTGCATTAACTTATGACTCAAGTCGTAACCTTGGCAACCAAACCCGGTCCCGAAATTATATTTATTTCATAACCTCTCTCATAATTCCCCTCATCTTACAAGCATCAGGTCGATTCCAACACTCTGCCTCCTTCCAAAAGACTTCAGCTCAGATCTAAAGTATAGAATTTTTGATATCGACGAGAGTCGCTAATAACACCGCAGAAAAGACAAAGCTTGTGATCTGTCCGCTGATGATGCCAAGTAATAGGTTACTTGGGCTCTTCAGGTGCCGGTAGCCATAGGAATAGGTTCAGGGGAAATTTTCCTGTTGCGGTTGTACAAACTACGCTTCTGCTTCTGAGCGTTGCGCTAACATGATTAGCAGCGAGGTTATCATTGGTCAATGGGAGATGCGTGCAATGCAAGTGAAAAATAATAAGTTATCCATGGATCAGGAAATCCCAGGCCTCTGCAAATGCAGTCTGTCGCTGAACTTCATCCTCTATACGTCACACACGAATGCATCCTTCTATATTATCATTGTACGGCTGGAGATGATAAATTTTTCTCGATTAACATGTGAAGTGACGTTGGTCCTAGCAATACTTGAAAGCTCTATTCTTCCTTTTAAATGGGATACATAAGTTGAATACATTTCCTCCGTAAACTGCAAGTCTCCTGCGTAATGACAACTTTTGAATTTTCATTCATGTGGTATTACAGAAACTTTCTACTCGTGATACTGCAAGCTCAGGCTAAATCACCAACGAAATACCAGTACGAAAAGAAAAGATAAGAAGCCTTATGGACTGAGCAGGGTTTCCATATGCAGTGCAATATAAGTTTTATTTACATTTCCGTGGATTCCCTTGTGCAAAACAAAAATCGTACAAATACAGCTGCATCTTTGATTTGCATGTAAAGATCGATTGAGTAAAAATTTCAAGAACCTCCGACTTAGAAAACTCAAACCAGCCGAAGTGCCCAGTTTCTTTGAAGACTAAATTTTTCACTCTCGTCAAAGAGGAACAAGCCATCAGTTTTTATTGTGAAATTTCAGTGAAATTCAACAAACGATGGGAAATCTTCGAAAATCTGGAGCCTAGCTGAGAAAAAAATTAAAGTTGACTGATAGAGACCACAGCACCTTCAGGAGCCGCGTTGCGTGGTCTCACAAGAAACGAAAGAACTTCGAACGCAGGACCAAGATAACAATTATTGTTTTCCTGGTCTCAAAAAGTACAATTGAAACTCAAAAAGATTTATGATTAGAGAACTTAGCGCTTCTGGACTATCTACGATTTAAAACTTTAAACTCATGTTCGACATTCTTGCAACAATATGCAGTATTTCTCAGCCGTTACTTTCAAGTTCAACATAGCCCGACAATGGGCGAACGAATTTATTTTTTATTGCGAAGCTTAGAAAAATGTTATAAAAGAAACCAGTGCACAGTAATTGAACAAATTATCTTATTAATGAAATTTCATCAGTAATGCTACTATTTATTTCATGGCATCAAAAATAAAAGCAACGTTTTACGAAACCTCTGTAAAATTCCTACCCACCATGATACTAACAAGCAGAAATTTCGAAGATACTATTTTGTACCATCAGCAGGGGCCTACCATTGTTATATAGGTGTGAATTCATTTGTTTCACGTATCAAGTTATCGCGCAAAAAATGCACGCCCCGTAAAATTTAGAGGTAAACTCAAAGATGGCTTTTCGTGTCTTTAAAATTCCAAAAAATCAGGAAAATTTTCCACTATATGCAAATACTTAAAATTTTTGGAGCCCAATAAAGTCTGTTGTGTCACATTTTTCATCTAAGAGCGTGACGGATTTTTATGTCATCTGTCAAAAAATATTTCTTTTTCATATTCGTTTCCGCACCGCAGAAAATCCGTGGCTGCAGAAATACAATTCACCTCCATCGCATCACAGCGAAATTAATCTTCCACGACACCGAGCAATGATGCTCCTCACCCCGGCTCCCAAGAAGGTGTTTTAGCGCAAAAGAATCTCAGTCCGGCAATGACCAATGGGAAAAGCGCCTGGGCTCTTTGTTGATGTCCTTGCGTGATCCGCTCTCAATGCACCGATTAATGTACTTTGAGGCTTCCCTTAGGCCTAATCTTTCTTGATATCATTGCCCAATAGAAGATTTTTTTACCCATTATGTGGGATTACCACATAGAAAGTAATCATACGTTCTGGCCTGCAAGAATAAAAATGCTGTACCTTTGACCGCGTTAATTAGTTATTTTCCGTACCGTAAAGACAAGAATAAACGAAAATACCATGAAATTTAATGAGTTGTGTTTGTGCTGTGTTAATCTCGGGTTTTTGCATCACATCAAGGAAGTGTCTACTCTCTCGTCAGAGTTTCTACAACTCCAAACAACGCATGAAATTAATTTTAAATTTGAGCTCGTTAACGTCCGATCGATCGTCTCGATAACATACATTTGCTTCTCAGTTATTTCTTTTCGGCGATGGGCTTCCGGGTTTAATTTAGTCTCTTGAAAGGAAATTCCCAGCATATCGTGCAGTTGCCATGAATTCCCCCTTGTTAACAACTGGGCTACTAACTAGCTACTCAAACATAACGTAGTTATTGCTAAGACTTGTAACTTGCAACTTATGCTGTTGTTTTCTTGTCGTCGAAAACTGAGATTATAATCGAAATCTTTGTCTAATGGAAAGATGCTAGAGGGTGTGAATGCATAAATTAATAACAGATGTATTCATGAGTTTATTTCAAGAATTCATATCCTACTCCAAAATTGAGCAATCATTTTTGAACTAATCGAACGACGTAATGGTTTGATTTTCACTTCAACAGAGGTAGCCAGTTCAATATGGATGGTGCTATGCTGTACATATTACAGGGCTGTAGCTCTAGCTCAGTCTACCACCAGGCGAGGTTGTCTTTAAGAAAGTCTGGCAAGAGCGACGCAAGTTCTCAGAGGTCGCAACAGATGGCGCGGGGAGTAACTTCCGTAGATTTATTCACGTCTTGCGGGCAGCAGCACAATGTTTGGAATTCAGGACTCCAAGAAACGAGTGGACGTCTTTAAAAACTCAACTTGTAAATGACGATATACGTTTTTATTATCGAATGACACCTTTATGCCGGATATATTAATTCAAATACTCGTTATTTGAACATCATTTTCTGTACCTCGAGACAAGTTTTAATTTTATTAGATAGAGGCAGTGATGATTTTTTCTCAGTTGAACGAGAAGTTGAATTATTTAATACAAAAATATGTTTCCGAGCAACCAATGATGAATATACGAAATGATAGCTTATTCTTGCGTAAATTCCCAGAGGGAATATGTGAAGTCTTGAGCTAAAGGTTAGGTAGGCCCTCCTTTTGTTGTAATAGAAAATGTTTTTTGTCTTTTTACGGACGGATCATCTTTTCTCGGTAAATTGTTCTACTGTTTTTCCGCACCTACTACTTTCTTCTTCTATTTTTATCTTGATCATAACCTTCTTTCTCAAGTTAACGTTTCTTTGCATCATGTGCATAAATTTCGTGTTCCCTTATGTCTTCACTAAATGGTTCTTTCCTCCTTCCTCTCTTCGGATTTATTTGCTGCGGTTAGGGAGGCTTGAACTAACATTTAATCTACGTTAATCTTCAAACGTTATTAAATATTCAATTGTGATTGGAAATAAACAAAATGGAAAATGAAAATATTTTACTAGGATTTGTAGGCACAAAATAAGAGGATAATTTAGCGAAATGATTAGTAGCATTCATATCAAACTCAAAAAATTTTTTTGTTATATGGAGTCTTGGTTGCTAATTTTCCGTCGCTCCTATACTTCGTTGATATCCGTGATTATAGCTTAAGGTTTGTATTTTTCATATTCATCTTGAACAAATTACTTCCATGCCATTTTAATTACTTTGAATATCCCCATTATGCAATGATGGAATTTTTGAAACTCTTTCTATATCTCCCTGACATCCAAATCCTGCCTCATCTCGCTACAAGAACTCGTATAATTAGAATTATTTTGGTTTCACGTCTATTTATCCTTGTCTTCGTCACAAATTTGGGTGAGATTTTTACTAATTCTGCTTTTATTCCATTTTTTCTACAAACTCCGCTTTACTATTCTCGTTTGTTCATGCTGAATTCTTCACGTTTCCTTTAAATCTAATGAAAATTTTCTTTTCGAGCAATTTTGACTTTTTTATGTCTGGTTTAAATTTGCATTCATATGTTCTCCTATAGCAACAATCATTTTATTTTTACTTTAATTCACGTTTTATTTACTATAAGCGTAATTTGATGGAATTTTTAATTCTTTTCGTACACGGCTGTATATGCTCTCTTGCTCCATTAATGTTCCCCTCGCTTGCTACGAACGCCCTCTATGATTCTTTGAGGGTCTGGGTTCCCCTAGAAAGCCTTCGATCACTCTAAGTAACCTTCGGTGATTCTAAGTAGCCTCCAGTTGCTCTGAGTAGCCTTCGGTGGCTCTAAGTAGCCTTCGGTGGCTCTACGTAGCCTCCAGTTGCTCTGAGTAGCCTTCGGTGGCTCTGAGTAGCCATCGGTGGCTCTGAGTAGCCTTCGGTGGCTCTAAGTAGCCTTCGGTGGCTCTGAGTAGCCTTCGGTGGCTCTAAGTAGCCTTCGGTGGCTCTAAGTAGCCTTCGGTGGCTCTAAGTAGCCTTTGATGGCTCTGAGTAGCCTTCGTTAGCTCTAGGTAGACTCGAGTTTCTCTAAGTAGCGTTCGATGGCTTTAGGTAGCTTCAAGTTTCTCTAAGAAGTCTTCATTATGGTGGCCTCCAGTTGCTATGATAAGCCTTCGGTTGCTCTAAATGGCCTTCGTTTGCTGTCAGTGGCCTTCGGTTTCTGTGTGGGGCTCTCGGTTTTCTACATGACTCTTGGTCGCTTTAGGTGGTTTTGGTTCCTTTTATTAACTGGCCTTCGGTTGTTCTTCGACTGTCCTCGGTTGCTGTTGGTGGCTTCCAGTAGTCTCCAATGGCACCCGGTAGCCTTCAATGGCTTTTGGTGACCTCCTGTGGATTCCAGTGACTTATAGTGACCTCCAGTGGCCTCCAGTGACCTCCTGTGGTTTCCAGTGACCTCCAGTGGCCTTCATTGGCTTCCATTGGCCTCTATTGGCCTCCAGTGGTCCCAGTGGCTCTCGGCCGCCCTAATGGTTTTCGGTGGCTCTCATAGTA
This sequence comes from Platorchestia sp. MABIK, assembly GCA_014220935.1. Lineage (NCBI taxonomy): Eukaryota > Metazoa > Arthropoda > Malacostraca > Amphipoda > Talitridae > Platorchestia > Platorchestia sp. MABIK. The sequence goes on along the minus strand of JACJUY010000496.1, from coordinate 85,924 downwards.
GCTTCCGATGGCCTCCGGTAGCTACGGTGGCCTCCAACGACTTTCAGTGGCTTCTGATGACCCCAGGCGGCGTGCGAAGGCTCTCGGTGGCTTCCGATGGTCCTCAATGTATCCTAAGGGCCCCCAGTTGGTTCCGGGGGCCCTTGGTGGCCTCCAGGGGCTCTCAGTCCCCCCATGGCTCTTGGTGGCTTCCGGTGGTCTCCTGCGGCCCTCGATGGCCTCGTTGGATCGAGGTTGCTCTGTGAATAACATAAACCAAGAAATGATCTCCGTTCACCGTTTCTGATTTCAGCTCTCAAACTCTCATCATGTCTGAGAAATTTCTAGTTTAATTGACGTTCTTCATTTAATTTTCAGTGTCCTAATCCCTCGCTTTTAAAAAATAAGTAATTTCGTTCTGATTCCCATCGCCGTTTATTTTCTTCATGAACAGCTCCCACCGATCTCTATGGCATTTTTAGCCCCTGCTTTTGTTCATTCATAGTTTTTCATATCATGGTACTTTTCATATTTTTGGTACCATACTCATGGAAATTCCCCTACTTACTCATCTTCGACAACCATGAACCCTGCCATCCCGTCTCTCTTCAACATACACAGTATAATCCACAGGTGCTCTCTCACTTGACTTCAAGTTTTAACCCTGAAACTCAGTTGTCCCTTCCTCATCGTCATCCAATTCGTAATCTTCCCACTTCCCATACCATCCAGTATGTATTTAACATCCCTAGAACCTACACCATACAATCTACAACTGGCGCTCTTCGTGCGTCATCCAATTTACAACCTCCAAACTTTATGCAAAATTCCATGTATAACATTCGTAATCCCTATAATCTCCGATCTATTACCTCTAAGGTACTTACCCAAACAATTTTACTATTCTCCGCCCTTCAACACTGTCCAATCTGTACCTTCCGTACTTCCAACGCAATTCAGTCTGTTTTTTTCGGCTCTTCTTACGCTATTCAATCTGTATCATCAGTACTTCCGACGTTATCCAATTTGTTTCACCCGTACTTCCTACGCCGTTTAAACTGTATCCTCCTACTGCCCATTCACTATCCAATTTTTATCCCCCGTACTTCCTATGCCATTCAATCTGTATCCTCCGTATTTCTTACTCTATTTAATGTTTCCTCGGCGCCTCCTACACAATCCATGCATCCTGTGCACATCCTACACCCACAAATCCCTCATCTGCGACTTCCGCACTTCCTAGACTATCCATCCTGCATCCTTCAAAGTTCTTGCACCATCTAATTCATAACCACCGCATTCTTAGTCAATCCACAGTTCGAAAACTAATATTCACTCATCTACTCGGTACGAGAACGCATCCTCTACGCAAAAACCTCATTGCTCATCCCCTCTCCATAATCTAGATACGCGCTTCATCGTCGTCTCCCTAAGGCTCAAACTTTGCCTCCGTTCACAAGTTTTCCACCAACCGGATCGGATCCTATGAACAACAGAAAGAATTTTCTGTATCGTGAGCCCCTTGCTATGGTCGTCTGATTAGGCCGCTCGTTGTCAGACGGATAAATGTCTGTTTCTGTGTTGTCGATATGAGGGGTCACGAGAGAGAAAACCGTTCAACAATGTTTCTCCAACTCTCTTATATGGACTCATCGATGATGGAGATGAACTTTGGAGTATTTAGAGTAAATTACAAACTGCGAACACCAGTATCGAGTTCAATACTCTAAAAAGTTTAATACATCGTAACGTTTTTTCTCTTGATCAGTCAATAAAAACATTTGTGATATCAAAATCTAAGACACTTGGATCGGGGAAAAATTATCTTTTTTCTAATTAATGTCCAACGCTTATACAAACGTGAATTTGCTGAAAATAGGCACAAAAGTTCATTCGCTGCTTTCAAGGCAAATTAGTGCACAAAAGATGAGTTTTTTCTACCAATTTCTTGAAATTCAAAGGTTAATTGTTTACACCAATTTCAACGTTTCAGTAATTTTTGTTATTTATTAAGCTCGTCAGTCAAAATTGATTTACCCAAGTTTAACACAATAAACACAAATCTCTCATCCTCAGCCAAACACACAGCCATGGATCCTCAGCCATGGATCTCAGCCAAACACACCAAACACTAAACTTGTTTTTTGCTCAGTTTTTTTCCTCTACTTAAAAATTATTTGTTACGAGTCGGATTCCCAATTCTCTAAGTTTATTCTTCTCAGCGGGGCTTCGTAACGTGGGAGTAACGAGGGCACAATTCTTGCTCTATAGACCAGGTAAGTTTCTCTGTGCACGGGTCACACTAAAAAAAATAAACTCAAAATGATTAAATTTTAGAGTACATAAAATGAAAAGAAGTTAAAGAAAACGAGTTATAATTCTGGCTTGACGTTTTGAAATATAGTAACATTTTACAAGCAGCTTGAGTTACTTGGGACAGCGGCATGCAGCGCAGTAGCGTAGTCACCCATCCAGGCTTTGGCTCAAATAGATGACAAATACAATATGTATGCAAGTTTGCAAAACTTGCATGTGTGTAGCAATGATTGTAGTAAGTATTCACGCACTTTTTACGAGATATTTGTTTTGTTTAGAGGGTTCTATTAGTTGACCTTAGCTGTGGATAGGTATTCGAAACTTCCATCTTTCGTGCCCACTTTACTTCTTTCAGTTTTCACGTCTTCTTTGCTTTTGTTTTCCTCATCCTTCCTTACTTACTGTTTCATTGTGCAGGGTATCCTTTGTCAGAACACCCCTTGTGCATAGATTTCCCGTTTTCTACAGTCCATACTAAAAGGTTCCTTTCCATTACTCTCTGGAGATCGCCCTTGATGTGGCCAGGGACTCTTACACTAACTAATATAACATGAAAATAAATTTTGTCTAAACGTTTGATTTTAAACAGAGAGAGGAGCAAGGAAGCATCAACGTCCCTAATCCTTCTTTGATGTTAGGGAATGTCGCCACCCCCACAGCACTGGGCGCAGCAGACCATCTCAGTTCTAGCCTGACGTTACCCGCTGCGCAAACCCGCCCGTATCGTGGATCATTTTGTGTTTGTTGTGTGCGATAAGCACGGTCATTTAACATACTGAACTTTCAGCCTTGTAGTTCGTAGACTGTACGATGTAGAATATGTTTAGTGTACTAAGTACAACGCTAAAGTGAGTGGTGCACTTCTGATTTCACAGTATCAAAAAAATACAATAGTTACAACGGATGAAAAACTGTCGTTATTCAAGCAAACATGGTATGTACAATTGATTTGCTGCATTATCTGTTTATTCTAACATACACGCACTTTGTGTTCTATACTGTGTTTTGCTTATCTATTAAAGTAGATTGAGTTTGCAGAATACTGTGGGCATTAACTTGGGCCTATTTGTTTATGAATGTGCGCACATTCCCTAGCAATACATCGTATGAATATTTTAAACAAGATTTGTATAGTACGCAAGCAGCCCTTCCTTGCAAAAGTTGAGCTCCTTGAACATTTTTTTTTCTGAGAGTTAATTCAACCAAGACTCGGTGACCAAAAACGACACCGGGTCTGGTGATTTCCATGAAAAATTCTTCCTGCTATGTCTGCCGTAATTTGGCCTAGCAAGCGGAGCGGGTAGCAGAATCTTCACAATCTAAGAATGCAAACCCAATCCATTTCATTCCGAAGAGACTCGTTTCCGTTGCCTGACGAAGCTGATGTAGTTGCTGTTTATTTCAAACAACCGTCATAGTGATTGGACTAATTTTTCTGTTTTCTAAAATTACACTTGATTAATGAATCGCTTGAGTGAACTCTCGAAAACGAATGGGAAATAAAAAACGTGAAAATGAAACAGTCATTAAAAATGCCGTAGATTTTTGCATCATGCAACCCATCCCGACAGCTTTACTTCCTGCATGCTTCTTCATCTCCATCGCGCCTTATCAATCTAGTTCGAAGGTTCCCAGCCTGGGGTACTCACATCCCCTAGGGTTGTGAGACGATATTCTAAGAGGTACGAGAAAAGTTCAGTTAAATATCAGGATATTGGCTATTTGTTGGCATCTTTATTGCAGGAGGTGCGAGGTTCGGAAGAAATTTTTTTCGGTTTTTAATTCAACGGGATCATCCAAGTTTCAATGAACATCACATTCGGTCAAAAAATTTTAGCTATTAACTTTCAATGATTCAATGCTACGTTCTAAAACTGTTCCTTCATTACAGATATTTGAATCCTAACAAAATCATTTTTTCGTTTCTCATTTTTTTTAATGTTTTGCAGCCGTCGCTTTCTCTGAAGGAAAGATCAAATTTGGTATTTTTCACACTTTAGCAAACCATTTTTCCTTCACCGTTTACACCATGTTTTATAAATCGAGAATATGACAATTTTCCCTGTTTATTTGTGTATTTTCATTTTTTCACAATATATCCAATTAAGAATACGTTTTGTGCTGCCTTCTTCCCACTCATAGTAAAAATATTTAAGCAATTATCAACACTTCTGTAAGCTTTGGTAGTATCTATTAAAAGCTGTTATTCCTTGTCTTAAATATTCCAATGAGCTTAAATTTCTAAATATAAGCCTACACTTGAATCAACCATGGCTTTGTCTTCATCTCCATAGATTTATATAAGACCCTATTAATTTTTTTTTTCGTTTACAAATTCTTCGTTGGTGCATGCACAGCTGAATATTGCGTTCTAAACACACGCTCTAGATGTCGACCTCCTGTATAAACATGCACATTTCTCTACTTTTAGGTTCCAGGCTCATTTCTACTCAATATTTTAGTGTACTGACCGTACAACAAAGATGCGCTCCACACTCCAAAAAATGCGTTGCGTACTTCATGAGGCCTACACATACCCATGCACTGTATACGCCTTTTCTTAAATTAACACCCTGCCATTCTTCTTTTGTTGAAAACTCTCATTTACCATTCCCACTTCTTAGTTTTACTGGATTTTTCAGTTTCATTAATTTAACTTTCAATCCATGACCCCCTCTTCAACTCTCTATTTGCAGTTGTTATCGTTTAAAACATTAAATTATTCATTTCAGTTTTCTTATTTTAGTTCAATACGTCCATCAACAGTTCAAAATATTACATAACTTTCAACCGCTCAGGCTGGAACTCAACTTACTGCAGCCATATTTAAGCTCAGCGTAACACTGCAGTGTCCATTGCATGCACCACGAGTGTTATTACCCCCATTTTTCAGTCTCTCTTTAATTAGTCTATAAAATATAGCTTAGTTTCTCGTAAATTCAATTGATTGTGCTTTTTCTCAGTCCATTGTTTTGTAAAACGGGCTGCAATTCGTCAAGAGATTCAAAACACGATTCTCCAGTTCACTAATCTGTTTGCTAAATGTCTTATGTAGTCCATTACTACATTATCCGGTCCCCCACTCTACATATATTTCAGTCCATAATTTCATTCTCAAGGCCATCACTCGACGCTTCAATTCATTGCTATGTTCTCCAGTTTCCCAGTCCATGCTTCAGTGCATTACTCAAGTCTCCAGTCCACCTATCCAAGCAGCAGTCCATTACTTCAACGTAAATTCCACCGCTTCATGTTGTATTCCATCTCAGTACTTCAAGATAAAGTCCACCACTTTATAACGCAGTCCATTCCTTCAATGTAGAATCTACCACTCCTCGCTGCAGTCCATTACTTCAATGTAAAGTCCACAACTCCATGCACCCGTCCATCAGTCCACGCCATGGCCCATTACTCTATTTTCCAGAGCTCTACTTCAATCATTTACGGCCGGCCACGCAGCAGTTCACCAGCCTGATGCTGGGAGGTAAACTAGAGGTCGCTGGTCGCTTCTTCCTCGTCTGGTTCCTGACTCCGAGCTCTCTGCTTTAATCCTTTTGCATTTCAGTGCAAGTTCGTGAGGAAACTTTTGGATCATTCACCACTGTTCAAATGCTCTTGACTAGAGCCATCATTGTTTACGTGCTACTCTATCCTACAACGCATTGTTCCAAACTCCACTTCTTGATTTAACATTCCTAATATTCAACCTATGATTCCAGTCTCTAGGTCCTCACTCCACTCTCCAACCCACAGCTTCAAACTTGATCTGTTAACCACAAACACCCGCTCACAACCCCACCCTTCATTCGGAGATTTTCACATCCAGCTCACAATTACACACTCCAGCCCACAACTCCATTCTCCAACGTACAATTTCGTACGCTTGTCAATTATTCTACACTCCAGCCCACAACTCTACATTTCGATTCACTGATCGATACTCCAGCGAAAAACTTCATGTAGCACATCTAAGCTCCATACTCTAGCTTTCAACCCTGTACTCTTGCAGCACACCACTCCACATCCCAGCCTACGCTTCGAAATACTTGCCCACAACTCTTAAGTCCAACCCAAAACACTACACGTTTGCACACAACTCCATACTCCAAGCCATAAATTGGTACTCTAGCCCACGATTTTACATTCAAACCCTCAATTTCACACTCAAGCATTCAACTCTATTTCTGCCCTCAAATTCATACCTCAACTCAAGGATTCAAACTTCAACCCACAAATTCGCTAAATCCCAGTATCTGACTTCAAAATCCAGACTTAGACGTCAAACCTGAGTCTCTGACTTCAAACTCTTGCCCTTAACTCCAAATTTCAGCCCACAGCTCCATGCTCCAACCCTCAACTCCATACTCCAGACCAAAACTCCAGTCTCCAGCGCTGCTCCTAGTGTGTGGCTGGGATCACTCCCTGCTGTCTCCCTCCATTCATCGTACTTAATCCCCTGAAGGTCCCCCTCTCCCCCCGTGTCTCCCCAGCTCCCCTCCCCTTCTCTCTCCATAGGGGATTAACTTCTCTCTCCCTCTCTCTCTTCCATTTTTACTCAGCCATCGACCCTTGCACCATAGTTCCGATCATATAAAAAATTCCGCGGATTTGTCTTCCATGCGCTCACAAAAATTCTGCGTGCCATTTGCCGGCGCAGAAATGCGTGCTGTTTGGATCCGGGCCGTAAATTGGAACAACATTAAGCGTACTTGGCTCGAGCTCACGCTATTTCAATGGGTAATTGTGCGATCTGTTGATGGTTCTGCTGTCCTCCATGTACATGTTTCAGTAATGCTTGCTGCCGTACTTGGCGATTTTGAAGTACGGGAGGCTTGCGGTGTGAAATGTCGATTTAAGTCTGGTGTGTCAGTCGAAGTGGAGGCAGGCAGTTTTTAGTCCGTTATTTGACGGACTGAGTTGTTGCGAAGTTCATCCGTCATTTCAAATTACCTGACTCGTAAATCAATGACTAGTTTAAATAATCTTACAATTGTCACAAGTTCATTCAAGATAAAGGTACCTGACCAGGAAATTCCTTTGACGAATAAGGAGGAACAAAATAAAAGTAAAACTACTAAAGTAGAAAGCAAAAAATTAACGTACCGTGAAATTCTTCAGTATTAAAGGTCATGCGCAGAATTTCCGCTGTCTGCTTTTTCGGAAAATTATTAACGTCATTGCAAAGTTATGTGGAGCACTAAATTAACACTGCACATCATAACGTATTTTGAGAAAAATTATTTATTGTAAGCATGCACCTTGTTTTAATACTTTTGCCTGTGTGATTCTAGAATACATACAATAATTAGTGTTTATGGTTTTCATGTATTAGTTCATTCATTAAATAGAATTAATTTTAACTTAAAAATTTTTTAAATACTTCTTAAAACGACCTTCGTGGCTTAGTAAACTGATCATGGAGTAAAAAATAGGCATGGCTAAGACTGCCCTTATCGAAACTTCCCTAAAATTATTACATTTAAACTGTTTAGTAATTCTTACCCAATAGGCTACAATTATGTTTGAGTGTAATACGCTGTGAAAATTTGAACATTTATTTTCTATATAGTGTAATGACTTTTTTACCTGACTGACTCGTAAATACCCACTTCGATCGCTTTCCTACACCTTATTTTCATGTTAACAGCTCAACCTCAACCATGTTCACGAAAATCTACAAGCAATTTTTTAAACCCCCACGATGTCCCTTTACACTGCACTGGACGACACCCAACACAACACGGCGAATTTTTAGCATTTCGACGCGAGTTCGTGCGGGAATTTTGAGAGCATTTGCCGTTGTAGACTCGTCGGCATCCTGGCTCGGGAAGCCCCCTATTCTGGCCGATAATTTCACGGCATTGTCATCGATAACGCGGCGACCGGCGGGCAAACAGGCAGCACAACACGCCTCGCCCTCCGCAAACCTCCTCGCTCTTTCTCTTCCATAGACTATGAAATCCATAATGGTCCCTTCATTGGGCTGCGTAACAGACATCCATGGAGAAATACAAATAAAGAGAATGTTGAAATATACGTATTAGGTTTACTGATGAGTATGTCAATTATCGATGGTGAACTGGACAGAATTTTTTTGGGGGGATCGTTGTTTGAATTCCTTTCTTTTTATTTCATTTTTTTGAAATCATATTACACTGAAATTCCACTACTTTCATTTACAAAACAAGCATAATGTGTACTCTACGTACTCCGATAAATGTGTACAATATTCTGGTGAAAGCGATAAGCATTCATGTCAAATTTGTGTTTAGTATTATGGTAAAAGTGTCTGTATTTTGGTAAAAGCTCTTAGGAATCTGCTAAAGAAAGTTTTACACTCCGGTAAAAGTATATTATTCTGGCAAAAGTGTTCATTATTGTCACAAAAATGTTTATCACTCTCATAAAAGTGTTAGCTCTCAAGTAAAAGTGTTCTCACTCTCATTGAAGTGTGTTATTCTGGTAAAGGAGTTTATCTCTTTAATAGAAGTGTTTTACACTCTCTTAAAAATGTGTCTATCATTCTGGAAAATGTACTTAAGACTTTGGTGCATTTTAGGCTTAATGCTTTCAGTGGAACGTTTAATTCAACATAAACTTAAAAACTGACGCAAGTTAATTTGCATCTTCGCACTCTTCTACCTCTACCGTTGTCTGTTGTTCGGAAGCTGATTCACACATTCACATGCAGAAACATGCATGAACTTATCACACCTGCCATTAATTTAACGTCACAATAAACTACTTGAAACTGTTTTGGAAATAAATCGTATTTGAAAATAAAATAATGAAAAGAGATATAAACTACAGTTCACGGCAAGAAACTAACTTACGTTTCAATAAATGATGCAATATTTGTCCTCGAGATGTGTTAGAAATCATCTACTGTAGATAATAATATTGTAATGATTGTTGACAATAATTTGCCTTGGTATTACGGAAGGCTCAAATTTAATAAATTGTGCTAAATTGATAAACTGTAATAATTAGGTTACTGCACTGGGATTTCTTCTTATTAAGACGGAAGCTGCTGAAAGAGGGAAGTAAATGAAAAGAGAGGCTTACCAGTCCTGCCTTATCGGTGATTCAGCTGACGAACACAGAGGGCACTAACGTATCCCATCATCTTACAAAAAAGTTTGCTTAGTTTGGTACTGTACAAAGAAAAGTTGCCTGGGCGTGGTCGCAAACAAAAACTCTCGGTGAAAACTTCTCGAAAATTGTGTCGTGAAGTCAACGCCAATCCACGAGTGAAGCTAGACGACATCGCTGAGAAATTAAACGCTCAGGGAACTAGCGAGAGCAATCGCACAATCCAGCGCTGCCTGAACAAGGTAGGCCTACAAGAAAGACTCCACTCCACAAACCGTGTCATGTTGCTGCTCGCTTGAACTTTGCAAAGTCACACTTGGATAAGGACAGAGGCTTTTGGGAGAAAGTATTATGGAGTGACGAAACCCAATTCGAACTTTTTGGGCACAATGACGTGAAATAGGTTTGGCGTAAGAATGGTGAAACTTTCCTGCCAAAGAACACTGTGCCAACAGTTAAACACGGGGGTGGATCACTGACGTTTTGGGGTTGTTTCGCTGCACCGGGTACTGGAAAGTTGGTTGCAATTGAAGGGAAGATGAACTCTGATGACTTTATTTCTATTTTGGACGCAAACCTGAAGGTATCAGCTAATAGTTTGGGACTTGGAAGGCGGTGGGTATTTCAACAAGACAATGACCCAAAGCACACGGCCAAGTCTACAACTTGCAGGCTCCAAAGAAATAAGATAAATGTGCTGCCATATCCTTCGATGAGTCCTGATCTCAATCCCATTGAAAATTTGTGGCAGGAATTGAAAGTCAACATCAACAAGAGAGCTCCAAAGAATCTTCAGGAATTAAAACGCATCGCTATTGAAGAATAGAATAATATTTCATCTGAAATTACGGAAAAGTTTGTCAAGAACAATAATAGAAGGCTTTTAAATGTTATGAAAATGAAAGGTCAAGCTATTGATTATTAAAAATGAGCTCAAATGGTAGATTCACCTCATTAAAGTGTAAAACTACTCACTGAATGAATAATTTTGTCGTATCGTGTTTCTGAAGTTCAGCTTGTTAAATCTTTCAAAAATAAAATTTTGTTCTAGAAACTTCGTATTATTGTCACTAACATGTGCTTCACACCCTGTGGAAATCTTATGCCGGTGGCAACAATGGTTTTTGAGTTATTCGAGAAAGTTTTGATAGACGAGGTGTGTACGAATAATTTCGCCACTCACTGTATGTGCACTATTAATTATATAACATTATTGCTGAAATGCTCATTGTAACTTGATTAAAGAACAGCTTTCGTCCGATTATCATGTGATGTTCTGGCTCCCCATGTAATTTCTGGTTAGTTCACAATAAGGGCGACTAAATGCTACTGATGCAGCATGTTTTATAAACCTCACACGGAGTTCCCGCATGCAGAAAAGAAGTGTTGGATCTCTTGTCCTCCTCTGTAGCCTTTGTTTAATCCTCGAGTAGCGCAGCTTTAGGTCTCGGGTTTTCTTCCGTCAAGTTGAGGTGAAAGAAAATATTTTTTATATTCTTGTGGTAGAATAAAAAACATTTTTCAATTTATGCATTAAACTAAAATAACCGTTGTGATAAAACCACTTCAAATGCAATACATGCCGTCCGCTGTGTTTTAAATCCATTATTAACCTAATAGTTTTTGGACCATTGATCGAAGAGTAAGCAGTCTTCTGAGAAAAGGAAAGTCACGATCATTCTGACCAATCTGGGAGGCACACTCATGGACGAAACGACAGTTTTGCACGAGTGTGACCGGCAACAAATGTCAGCTCACTGCTGGCGTTACCAAAAAATGAACAAAAGGCTGCTCACCGTTTAACACGTTCGTGTGGATATCATTGCTTTGTCTTGCTATTTTTGTATCATCTTCTATAGTTGTCAAAACGGCATAAATAGCCAAACCTATGACAAATGGATAGTGAAATGAATGACAGCTGAGTTGTGTGCAGTCTTTCATGTTTCAAATTTTGTTATTTTTATCCATTATCAAGAGAACAATTCTGTCAGTACAAGGATTACCAGAATTCGATGAACCTGAATTGTATAGAATAATTGTAATTCCAGTAATTTTGTTATCTGTGTTGCTTATCAAAACTAGTGATCTTGAATCATTTTTCAGGACAGATGGGATGAGATGGAGAGGTAGAGTAAAACGTCGGATCATTTGATTAACAATTTGTTAGGATGAAAATATTCAATACAGACAAAGTTTTGTCAAGCATCCTTAACCATATACAGCTGTACACATAATAATCTTTGTAACGAACAAATAGTTCACCCAAGACTATATTTACACAAGAATGAGGCTGCTACACCAGCCCTGTACAAACAAAGCTTTAGACTTTCAATTCACCTCAGATTATAAATTCATTATTCATCATTTTTTATGGCAACAACTCTGAATTCAAATATGTCAACAATGAATTCAGAAAATTTAGAAACCTCACATTACCACTTGTGAAAAACGTTTTCTCATGTCGTTAATTATCAAGTTCAAAATAAAAACGGAACTAAAGGAGCACGTTTAAACGCAACATTATTAGTGGCTCCAAACAAAGACAAAATCATTTGGTAAGCATTTAACTTACGAGGTAACTGCTATTTCAGGAGAACACCTGCTAAAACACCACGCAATTTCTCAAGCCAGTGACCTTTGGTCTGGAGCTTGAGAGCACATTGTAGCTAGAACGAATTTCAATGAAAAATCCCAATTTTTTTTTAGGGTCAGCGAAAAGGCGCATCATTCCATTTTCTGCGAGAGCTACGAGCCTTTCGTTACCCAATGTGCAGAATGGTCAGCTCAACGAAAAATTGAAGACAGCTAGGAAAATTTCTGAGCACGCAGGGCAATTTGATATTATGAGTGGGCTGAAACATCAGCCTGGTCATAACCGAGTACTGCACTCGTGCTTTTTACACGTCGCGCGCTTGATTCCACGTGACACTTGTAAATGCAAGGGAGAGGTCCGCCAAAATAGCTCATGTCTGCTGCAGCGGGACAATGAGGAATCCTACCTTCCATGGAAAACATATCTTTCTCATGCTTCGTTGCTCCCAATACGAGCAGTAACCGATTAAACCAATTCCTATCACCAACTTGAAATTCAAAAGTCATGGTTAATTTGTAGTTTAAACATATACAATTTAACAGGTTTCCTGAGTGATAAAAAAAGTAAGCTGTTATCTTATGTCGTAAAACAAAAAGGCCAACATGGTAATTCAAACCAATTAACTTTAATATATTGCACTACCAAAATGAGATTGAATTCACAAAATCCATGAATTATTATATGATCAATGATACATCAGACCAGCCGATTCAAAAATCGGTTTCAACATCGCTTTGAAACCGACCTGAAATACAGCCCTTTAAATTTGAGACTAAATAGTTATTCAAGTTAATCAGAACTTTCTTACTTGAGCATGTCCCTAAAATAAGCTGTGCAGCGATCAGGGAAATACTGTTAACGACACAACTCATGCAGGCTAAAATGATTCCATTGAACAACATGAAAGAAAATAATACAAAACGATTTGAGATGTAACAGGCATAGAATATTTCCCGCTGCTGCATTTCGTGGCCTCATGACAAACACAGCGGCGACCGACCCGTTACTGAAGCTGCTAATTTATTTTTTGCTCGCAAATGCTGTCTCGAATTCCATAGCAAGAGAAATAGAACACAACATGACGTTATCACAACAGTTTACATTTTTTTGAAAAATTAAAAATTATCCTCAAGATGAAATTGGAAAAAAAGACGTACAAATTTAGAGCATTCTCGTCGATACAGCGATTTGAGAACACTTTTAAGGAAGAAGTAGAGTCGTGTGAATGGTCGCCTTATGAATTTGAGTCAATAGTTGATGAAAAGAACCTATTTGAGCAACTATATATACATTTTTTACAAAATATTCATGCATTTACACACTTTAAAAATCCGATGCGACAAATTCGAGTGTTGAGAAGTTCTTAAATGCAACCCAAAGTTTAAGGCTCGAAATTGAAAATACAACTGCATCGTACGATGACGCTGTAAACCACAGAAATGCGTTTTTGCGCTCAATGATATTGATTTTAACACTCCCACACACACATCAGCAATGTAAAAACAGAGGTACACGCCAAATACGAGTTTTGGTTCGAGGATGAAGATTTAACAGCGTAACTTGTCAGCAAAACGCAACAAGGATAAACGCAAATGTCGCGAGAGTTCTGGTTTGAAGAAGAAAGTGCAACATTGCGCGAGTTTATCGAGGCTTGGTCAGTTTTTGCAGCGGGTTAGTTTCTAAAAAAGACCAACAAAAATTTCGACATTCGTCCCCTTCCTTATTCAACGCACAAGAAGTGATAAAAGTGGGGTTGACAATCATTAAGCGAATAATTCAAAAAAGACATCCACCTTCAAGAAAATTGTTGGAATAAAGCACATTATTGACTTATGGCAGCATCCAAAACAAAAATCAAATGCAATTATTATTTTTCACATTATTATCATATTAGTTTTATGAAGGCCTACTAGCCTCAATAAAAGCAATCCCAAGAGAGCCAAGAGAATGGTTCGTTTACTAAGAACTATAGAAAACGAGGAATTTACGCACAAGATTGGTTCTTACACAGAATAATGTGCACATAGAAACAGTAATTTAGCATTGAAAAGGAAAGAAACACAAAGATGAGGTGTCGGAAAATGTATGAAAGCCAAATGAAATAAAGTAGCTACAAAGGATAGAAGTCCTGGAGACTTGTCTTTTGCAGACGTAATCTTACGGTATCAACCTGAGGGTGCCAGTCCTCATAGCATAAGATATAAAAACCTGACCAACCTAAAACGATAGTCTATCCTATGCCTCACATGGGAGAAACAAAACCTAAAGCCAAGTCGGTATATGTTCCAAATTAAGTATCAAAATTATCATCATTGTTTTGTGTCAGATCGACAGTGCTGACAGAAAATGAAATGAAAAATGAGTAAACAAACCAAAAATATCAAAATTGGAGGGACTGTTTAATACATCAGTGACTTCACCGGGCAGAAAAATGTTCAATTCAGAAAATGAAGCCCACTGCAAATTGTTGTGGAATTGCTAGTGATTGTACGTTGAGCTGTTGAAATTATTTCTAAGGAGAACCATGTTTCTGAAGAAAGTTTAATAAACACAAAGTATTTGAACACGCCCTCCAAACCCGCAAATGGAGATCACAAAACTCGCCGTTCCACCGAGTAGTTCAGAAACTCTGAAATGCACGAAAGGACAATCCCCTTCAGTATACCCTAGTGTGAGTAACATTTTTATTATTAGTATCACTATTCCAAAATAGCGAGAAATTATCGGGCATCCCTGATACGTTGACCAATAATGATCATCTCACGAGTGCAGCAAATTAACTACACCATTGATCACAACCTTCCAACAACACTTCGAAGCGCCATCAAGTCTTTACTTCTGTCAAATATTTCAAAAATATGAAATTTACAGATATACATGAATTTATTTACAATATTATTGTTTCTGCTTTACATTCTAATGCTTTCATTTGAGCTTCCATGTAGAATCATAAGGTGAAGAGATAAAATTATGAAAAATGTCCAGTGAATTCCTGAGTCTGCGCGTCTCTGTAGCACGCAATGTTCTCGCTATGCGCAGCTTAGAAAAGAAATCAAAATTTCACCTAAAATTTCCCTTAAATTTCAGTTCTTTTTGCGTAGCTCGCACGCAGTGGGTTACTGCAAATTTTAGTGAATTCTAAAACTGCTTCAGACAATGTTTCGTTCGAAAAAGAATCCAGGCTAACAATGGGTAACGGTTGATGATGTTCATCGAACCTCCAAAAAATTAATATTACCGATTCATAAATACCAGTAACTTAGCCATCCAACCTCGACTGCAGTACAATAAAGATACTGTACTCTCGAGATATGGTACATCCTGGTACGCACAAGGATGGCAATCTGGGCATCAGTTGCATCTTGAGCAGCCAAGTTCAAACATTATAGAAGCGTTTCCAAAGTAAATAATCATCTTATTACGAGACATTTCTTATTAACAATTCCCAAAACTATCTTCAGATAAAAAGAGCTATGTTTAGAATTAAGCAAACTAATTGTGTTTAACCAAAGAATTTATTAAAATCACTGTTGTCCAAAAATTCTGATTGATTTGTGTCGGAGCGAGAAACAGATTATAAACTTTATCTAGGGCATCTAAAATAACGCTGTTCAAAGGTTGTGGAAGTTTTCCCCGGTGGTCGCAGCGTAGTCCATGCACTCTTGTTTGGTTGGAGCTCTGTACTGCTGCGCGGCTGTCATTTGAGAGTTCATGTTCGGATGCGCGACGGACATCTGCGAGAAGTTCGCCATGTGGTTCGGGCTAAAATGATTGCCCTGGTGCAGATATTCGATGTTGCCGTAGTAAGACGAGGCGTATGTCTGATTCCAGGAAGTTGGTGTCTTCGCATGGGGGGGCATCCCCGCGTAGTGGCCGGCCCCCTGCATGCAGTTTGGGGAAGCTATGTCGGGCCGAAGAGCCGGGGATTGCCACAAGCTTGCAGAATATGCGTTAGGATCAACGACATTTGTAGAGAGAGTGTGGGCGGCGCCTTGAAAACCAGTATAAGGTTGAGTTGGAGTAGGGGTTGTGTTTGGGGGCGTGTGCGCTGAGGCTGGTGAGGTTGTGGGGGGCTTGTAAGCCGCAGGGGACTGTGTCCTTGGCTCAGATTTGACCGCAGAAGAGGGGACGGCAGAAGAAGTAACGTTGGTGGCTGTGGCTGCTGGAGGCGTGGTTGGCTTTACGGCAGTCTTCTTCGCTCTCGGAGCCGCGGCTCGAGTGCTGTCGGTGGTACTGGTACTGGACGCAACGGAGCCTACCGTGCTCGACGCTGCAGTGCTGGTTGTAATGGTCGTTGTGCTAGAGCTGGCGCTGCTGGCACTGCTGTTGTTGTTGTTATTTGTGTTCTGCTGCCGGCACTTCGCACGACGGTTCTTGAACCAAACCTGAACAGGAGACGAGAAACGTGATGGTCAAAAAATAGTGTGATACAATGTGCACACATGAATGCATATTCCAATTCATCTGCCAATGAATTGAGTTTAAACTCAACACGTGAAAAATAAATTATGAATTTGATCCTGTACATTTCGCCCAAACAAAAAAATTTCATCAGTGGTAATCAGTTAACCTGCCATAATATAGCATTCTTTATCCCGTGCGAAGAATAAGGTGTGTATTAAGACAGAATGACAAAGGCTTTTTTTCTCTCAATTGCTCAGAAATAGCTATTTCTTCCCAAAAAAATATACATATTTGAAACATCGGTTTGTTTGAAAATCTCCTATGACATGAAAAAGACAATGTGAAACTTCCAACACACAATGTATGAATCCCTGCACACACTCGTTCCCTTATTATTATCATTCTTATTATTACTAAAGTTAGTTAAGGACTTCATAGGAATGAGGAAGGCGATCTCGCAAGAGCAAGGAGGATATTATTTTTTCAACAGCTCGCGAAGAAATACACGAAGAATATCTAGCAATCCGCCATGCGAGCCAGAGATACACAAAAAACCCCCAAACGAATGTGGTGACAAAAGAAGCAAATTTCCCCGTGATATTCATACGGAACTGCAAATCTAGCTAACAGTTATCATCGCTTATCGCATTCACAGGTTTCCCGTTCCCCATTACAGACGAAATTAATCACCCTGTCCAATTACGAGACTATGAATTTAATCTAAAATTATCATCGCCCGTTTTCACGGGGCTTGCTTTCTCCATTGTTGAACAGAGGAGTCATCACTATTGCCCAATTACGAGTCTCCTTTTTGCCTGTATTTTCGTAGCATTTGGAGGCAGTTACGAGCTGTGACGCCGGCATTGACAACAGGATCGGAGGGTACGCAGAGGCCCCAAAAAATCGTTATTGGGGCCAGAGCGCCATTGTTGGTCCAAACCAATCGTTACTGTGACAAAGCTCCCTATTGGGTACCTCGGCACCCGCGTCACTAAATGAACAAAAGAAAGACTAACCTTCCTCCACCTCTGCACCCAATAACGCTATGATGGAGCAGGCAAACGTGGGAGCTCATTTTCTGAATGACACTAGCAGCTAAGGCGCTATCTTTCTCAACTTTATGGTGATACATGAGTGTTCGTCCCACGAACAAGAGGTGAAAACACGCGCTGTTTTCTTGAAACTTTGAAAATGCTCAGTCCGAGTGTAGATTACAGAAATCGCATTTCGCGAATATAGAACACGGAGACAGGATTTACTTTTTAATTCTGACTAAGACTACCACGTTGGGATTGATCAAGCTAGGATTTCATTCCTTGATGTGACTTTTTTTCAATGACTCAAATGAAACTTGATTGAAATGCACGAAAAAAAAACCTTGATTTCATTTTACCACCGCATTTGAAATGTTATCTGTTCATTAAACTATACTGCGCTTAGATCACTGTAGCACGTGACTCGCACCTCCAGACTTGTTCGACAAATGTACGACAGCGTCATTAAAAATGATACTCTTACATAGAATTATCAGTAGCAGCATCTATGCTGGAATAATTACGTCGCATTCGGGACAGTCCAATTAAAAATTCGGACTGCAACAAAAAATATCCAGTACCTGATTTGCGAGCAAAAACGAACATTCGAGTATATCGATGGCAGGGAACACATGTGTTTGCAAGGGAATAATAAGGTCTCAAGTACTCAATCCCTTACGTATTCCGAGTGTTTCAATCAACAAATACACAAGAAGTAGAAGAACGCCATTGGTAACTGAAGCATACTGTGTTATCACTCCAGCTGTCTCATGTACATTAAGGCTCATTTCCTAGCCAAAAAATTCTCACATTTGCTTATTTTGCCACTAAATACAGGAGGAAAATTTGCAGTAAGTAAACCTCCAAGTTGCAAAACTTAGAGACCTAAGTCGTACAGCAGGAAAGTTTATCCAGAAAACTCAACTCTCAGTTTGCTCTCCGAGTAACACCGACTCGCAGTTGTTCGTAAGAACGCGTATTCCTCAACCGAAAGAGGCGCATTCGAGCGAATAATTTGTGCCCAATGCACGCCTGTGTTCCCTTTGTAAGCGAGAGGCAAGCGAGGGTACTCCCCGTGCTGGTGCCGTGAAATTGCTCCCTTTGCTTTAACAAGGTCCCGCTTCTACTCCATTATTCGCGATACCCAGTGAATGCTCCTCGCAGATGTAATATCCGGTTTACTCTTGAGGCACTGAGAAATTATTATACTTTGTGATTGCCTAGAACTCACATTTCTCCTAGAACTCTGACTGCCTTGACAGTGGAAGATGTATAAAAAAGAACTTGTGTGAGTAATCAAAACTCAAATGAATCTTACGAAGCTATTGTTTATCACATCAAATTGCAAACTTGAATCGATTCAGGATGTAGCAGAGGCAGTTCTTGAACACACACTAAGATTTATTCAGCGAAAAAATTTGTTTTCAGCAAATAAAATTATTTAGGCAATATAAATTAAAATATCTTAGAAATGCTTCATTTGTAAAAGGATTAAGCTACTTTATCAAATTTAAGTTTATCAAGTTCTAGTTACTTGATAGCTGCTTGAAATTTTGGTATCTTTAAACTGACATCTCATGTTCCCAAACAAATTATGAAAATTATAAATCATGGAAATTCAACGGTTCTTTCTTCTTGGTTTTAACATGACGAGCTCAAGTGAGTAAATAGAAGCATTTTTACCTCAATTATCATTCCACGTTTTAAAGTATAAATATTGACATCTAGCTGTACCATTTTTTAGTAAAGCCGCAAAGTTTCAGGAAGAATATTTTGAGAGAGTCAATTTTTAGGAATTTTAAATTGCCTTCGAATTATTCAAAGGGAAAAATACAGTAGAGTGCTCAATAGAGACCTTTCTTCACAACACTGAATAATGGAAGCAGTGAAGTTGAAAAAGGGTTTCATGTGAAAATGGCTGCTGCCAGTAAATGAAATAAGAATACACCTAAAGGCCCCCATTTTGAAATAGCTGTGCCCTGTGCCTACAATGGGTCCAATTGCAGGGTTCCGATGAGAGCTCAGTAATTTAGGATTGGCCATAAAAAGCACCTCTTGACGAACAACAACGCAAAAAGTGTCAAAAGTTTATAATTTTGTTCATTTTTGTCACGAACGGTGAGGAAAATAAAATTGGCACCTTATTTCACTGGAAGACATGAGGTTTTATGAAGCCAAGATCCAAACTTCTCAGTCACTGAAATCAAAGAGGTCTGCCGAACCTGGGTTTAAATTTTGAGAAAAATCATCGAAGTATCCAGAATAAAATGATATTATTGAATTAGAACCTGTACTTAACACATTCAGGTCAAAATTATTCAGAATTTTCCAGCTGATGCAATTTGATGGAACTCCGACATGTTCATGTTAATCATTCAGAGAGAGATGTGCATCTGGACTAATTAAAAGAGAGCAATTTTACAACAGTATTTGGAGGTCAAAGTTTGTGGTCACACAAATCGGTCACAATGAAATTTCTTTGCAAGGGAAAAAACCTGAGACGCATTAATTGAAATGTACAAAATTTAATTGCGAAAAATACTTGCAGGGCAAACTAGTCGTGGGAAAAGTTGCCGAAGAATTGCACAATTATGATGCATTTGTTTTGAAACCAAACTCGTCATTTTACAAAATATGAACCCATGAGATGAAAACATCTTTGAAAGATCTTGATTACTGTGGAAATGAACTGTTCGATGCAACATAATAAGGAATTGAAATTAATGCAAAGGAACACACAAGCAGCGGGAATGTAGCGCTAGCCGCCGGATGTCGGAGTGATTCAAACAAGTTAAGTTGTGTGGTAGTATAATGATTCCATGTCATTTTCAAATTGTTGTTGAAAAAAATCGTATTGCCTTTCAATTACCCTGTTCCTAAACGCCTAGAAATTATTCGATCGCATGCGCGTTTGAAGTTTTTCACGAGAATATGAAATACAAGTTCGTCGTGCTATAAAAAATAACATATTTCCCAAGAATTTTTTTTAATATTCTTATTTGAGGGTCCCTCCATAACAGATCTTATTAGAGAAGTTATATAACAGAGATTTCAACAGATATAAAATGTACTCGCGGTTAGTTCGATGAATGTTTGGGAAACTTTTAAAGTACCAGTGGGAGAAAAATATGTTGTGACGTAGTTTAAAAGTCTACAAAATCAAAACGTTCACTAACACGGACGAAATTCTGCAACAATTACCGGCGATGCTGAAAATAACAGGTCCACACGAATAACCGAGCATTAAAAAAGGTCGGCTGCTCAGCAATTTGAAAGCACCTTTCGTGGTCACAAACGTACGTATGTAATATGCGAGCAGTAATCATGAGCAAAAGAGAAATACAAGAACAGCCACAAAAATTCTCTGGATAAATTTGTAGATATGAAGGATTTTTGAAGAAGAAAAATAATATTGGGAGATTGAACGAGCTATGAGACACTCCAAACTTTTGAAAACATTTTGAAAGTTACTTCAAGAAACAAGTCACAGAATTGAAGGCTTTACCATTTCATAGAAGCGAATTCTAAAGTCGCAATCGAAATTATATTCGCCTCCCCCTCGTCTTGCAAGTAGCAGTTACGGTGCACCCTCATCTGCCTGATACTTGTCCAGCTGACGCTCGGCCCACGGGCTGTGCCACACGTGTTGTCCTGAATACTTCCCGAGTGGCTGCAGAATACCATCAGAGCAGCCAAGAATACCGCTAGAGGCATCTCAGAATTGCAAAATTATAACAGAATAGTCCGATAACGCATCCAAAGTAGCCGCACTGTGATACCAGAGTAGTAGCGGATTACTACCAAAGCACTCTCAGATTACAACTAGAGCATACCCAGAAAACTACCAAATTAGAACTAGCACACTACCAGACCAAACCCAGAATACTACCAAAGCAAACTCTGATTAATACCAAAGAAAATTGAGATTACCATACCAGAGTAGCCCCAGCCACCACACAGAGCAGTGGTCTTCAAAACACATGCTGCCCTCAGAGCTCGCAACACCATGAGCAGTCGCAGATGTTACTTAAGCTACCAATATATCGATTGGATTTTTCTATAGGGGAGGTTGGTGCAAATTTCAAGGGGCAAACGAGTGTATTAGTGAAGGGTGAGAAACGCGCCCGATTGGTGAACGAATGAGGCTTTTGGAAGGGCAGCTGTGAGAGCTTTTAAGAGCACTGAGAAAAAGCTGCGGGGAACTGAAAGTCTACATGATGGGGAGGAGAGGGGGAATAGCGACAAGAAATTAGAAATATTTAGTAACTTGGTTGACGACTTTATAAAAATACTTTCCTAACTAAAATGCGGTTTTAGTTATCGTTACCATTTTTATTTGTACCACAATCAGTGTTTTGATGAGCAGAATCTGGTGACTCACACCTACTTGTCGTGAACTTGAACACTAAAAACAGTCCACGTTACCGTGCGAGAAATTCTACAGCATTTTCTGGCTATTAAATGTTGTGATTATAATTTTAAAACAAACTAATCATTCCTTCTAAGAAGTACATGATCAAAAATCATTCAAGAAACAAAACTGCTCCGTAAATACTTAGCACCCACTTTTCACCAATAGTATTCATTTATTTTGTATATCACACCGTGTGACCGCCCTGAGCAACACGACTCTAGCTGCTGCACATTGTGCACCACAACTGTGCTGCACTCCATGCAACACGCTTACAACTGCTCAGCGTGTCAGCGCTCACTCAAGCGACCTCGTGATACACGAGAGTTATGTCCCACTGTTATTTAGCCCATAGCGTCGAGTCAAAATTAAAAAGTAACAATCAAAATGACGTGAAATCGAACTAAAAATCCAGGCAAGATAAATTGAATACTAAATCAGTATGTTATGACTTTTTTGTTCGAAATTGTAACCCGCGCAAAATTTTCAAAAGATCCTTCCTATACATAACCCCATCCTGCCCACCCTCACAGATCCAGTCCCCCAGCTCTCTACAACACCCTCTTGTTTTGCTAGGAGATTTTCTCACTTCGTAAATTAAGGGAAACACTCAATTTTTTTCTTAAGCTTAAATTATCGGTCGCGCAGTGGCGACCTTTCAGTATCACACCCTCGTATGGGTTTCATGATTAAATCATAGGGAGGAATGGTGCATAGTCACGATCTGAGTTTTAATTCTTGCTCAAAGAGAGCATTCTGGTTCTAATGTACGTTGAAAAGGTTTATTCGTCGTGAATGACAATGTCGGCACTGATTAGAATATCAATGCCTTTTTGAATTGCACGAATAATATTAGAAATAGTAGTTTCTGGTGGAAAATGGGTAAGTGATGAAATAATTTATATATTCCACTTTAAACAGTGAACATCATAAATTTGAATATAATTATTCCATGACAAAAACGTTCCATTTTTAATCTTATAGAATTTGTCGAAACTTGCACGTCAAAGTATGCCAACGCTTTCACTCTTGAATGTAAACCCAACTCCAGTATCTCGTGTCTCGCGAGCAGGGCTTCGTATCCAAATTACATCCCAGACACCCACGTCTCGCACGGACCCCAGCTTGAGACCCAGGGTCCAGGGAGCAGAATGTGCATCCAGGTTCTTGTGCAATTAAAGGGGCTGACGCAAGCGAGACCACATCAAAGTTCGGCAACAAAACTACGTTACGCGGCTGAGCAAAGATCAAAGCGCGTCCTGAAGCGGGCCGTTGGGAACACGGAGAACAAGCGCTGTTTAATGTGCAGTCAAGATATGAAGAATCTCGGCTCTGTTCACGACCAATCGATGCTTGATTTGCCTGATTGAGGGGCAGACAATTTAATCATGGACCAAAGAACTGGACCTTGATCTCGTGTGCGGGTTTTCCCTGATCATCAAACGTAATTGATTCTTCCATTTTCCGGAACTTTTCAACTTAAATTTATCGAATGCTACGCAAGAATGTGCTGAAGGAAAATGTTCAATGATGAATTACATTTTCACTTATTCCATGTAGTCACTCAAAATTCTTTTTGTGTTCTTTTGTCATGTGATCGTAAAAAGTTAAATTAGTGAAACATATTAGGAGGAGCGTGCTAGAATTTATCTAAATTGGTTAAACAAATTTTGTAACAAAACACTTGCCCATTAGTCCCTAAGAACTAAACCACCATTATTATTATATTATTATATAAGAAAGTTTTAGCCTCCCTTAACCACGACAAAGATGTTCCAAGAGAGGAAGGAGGAAGGCACCATTTAGTATGGAGTTGAGGGAACGCGGAATCTGTGCACAAGGTGCACAGAAACAGTAAGCAAAGAAAGAAGTTCATGAAACAAGAAAAAGTTGAAGAAGAAAGTAGTAGGAGCTGAAAAACAGGACAGCAGTGAACCGAAAGAAGATGGTGCGTACCAGAACAAAAACCTATTTTAATATAACAAAAAGGAAGCCTACCTAACCCTTGGCTCGTGCCCTCACATAGTCCCCCTGGGAGCGCTAATTCCCATAGAACTAAACCACCAATACCACAGAAATTTTTTCTGTTTTCAGTTATAATATTCTTAGGTATAAGACTCCCTAACCACAACAAAGACGATCTCAAAGAAGGAGTAATATTTTAGTTTTCAAAATATTCTGACACTTTCACAAGATCGTAACAGTTTTCTACAGCAAAAGGTAGCTCACCTGAACTCTGCTCTCAGGCAGGTTGATCTTGATAGCGACCTCCTCCCTCATAAAGATATCCGGGTAGCGCGTCTTGCCGAACAGCGTCTCGAGTACGTCCAGCTGCGCCCTGGTGAACGTCGTGCGCTCTCGACGTTGTTTCCGTCCAGGCTGAGGGGGCACTGCGGGCGCAACGACAGGGAAACTTGTTAAAGCAAAGTATACATAAAAGTATGCATTAGTATCATTGAGCATTGGAAAACTGCTAACTTTGGTCGGAATGTTGACTGAAGTGCGACTTGAAACAGCTAAGGCTGACTCTGTTTTGAGGTAACGCGTTAGAGGAGTCTATGTCAATATCAGGATGATTCTCTAGTTTTCAGTAATTTTACATAATCTGTGTCGCTGGGATTGGAAGATTGTAATGTGTTTATTTGTACACTCGATTTCAAATTAGGTCATACAAATTTGTAACGTACCTAACCCGTGTAAAATGATTTAGAAGAAATAATTCAATCTATACGGGTTGGATCTCTGTAAATCTCAAATCTAAATTCTAAAGACATGGTCTGAATATTTTTGAACCCTTTACGGTCTCACGCCAACTTAAACACTAAATTTCCCTTGATCTAGTTCCCAAAATTATCTCGGTAAAATTTTAAATGATACAAATTCAGAAAGAAAAAATTACCAAAAAAATATGCCATCAACGATGAAACCAAATGTTGTTTGACTGATTATTTAATATTTTACGCTCCAATGCAAACGAGGCTTTCAATTTCATTTACTACTAATTTGTAGAAGAAATAACGCCTAAGCTTTACAAGGCAACATTTATGAAGTAGTTATCGAGCTTGGTTTACTATTCAGTATGTTTTATAAAATCGCGCACTATCTATGCAAAAGTATTAAAAATGAGGATAATTCTTCATAAATTGAGCCTTATTCATCTCTAAAACAAATTTAGGTGGAAAAAATTATTGCCAAATTTTCTAAAATTCTAAAATAAACTGAAATCATACAACTAATAACTATACAAAACAAGCAACAATTAAATGAACCATCAAGACCTTATGTGGGTATGTGTTTTAATTGTTTTTAGTTGGAGATAAATTAGCATAAAGCATACATTTATGTATATATATTATTAACTAGCGATAAATACTGATAGGCAATAATACTGAAATATTATTAGTACTAATTTACGGCGAGTACAGATTAAGAATTCATAAATGGTAAGTCTTTTAATAAAGGTTGAGGCGTCTATACTTTGTTAGGGAAGCCACATAACATGCGATGGAAAGCACATGCGATATTTTGGTTAGAGAAGAAAAAATGAAAGGGAGAAAAAAATATTACAAATCATTTTCTGAAGTAAAACATTCTCCTAAAAAATAGCTCGGCAATGTGGAATACGCTGCTGAATACATCACACCCTTGGAAATTAACTATTCTCCTCTTTTCAACCTTAACTTTTATTCAACTATTCACCTTAGGTTCAATCTGACTGAATGCTCAAGCTCCTGAAACACTCGAAATAGCGGCTCCCAACAAAAAGTGTCGACATCTGACGTGCTGAATATGAAATGTTAAGACACATAACCTACTCTACACATGTGAAAACACTCGACTTACTCAACATAACAAGCACCAAACACACCTAACATGAAATTCTAAGCACCTGACACACTCAATCTGAAATGTCAAACACCTGACATTCTGAAAATTAAATTTTGAACACCTGATATTGATTATGAAATGCCAAACCCCACACATACTGAATATAGAGTGTCAAACACCAAACACACTGAATATGAAGTGTCAAACGCCAAACACACTGAAAATGAAATGCCATGACATGTGGGTACGACAACACGAGTTACTTAGCAGCGCACCCCGGCCACACCAAGGAAGGCCTCACACGTCACATACTCAACATACATCTAGTTATAACTGCATTGGCTGCAGCACTGTATAGCATTTGGTGACGGTGCGCCTCTTCCATGTGTTGAAAAGTCTGCTGCTGTTGCTGATGATGATGATGTTGCCAATAATTATACAAATTCCCTGCAGCGGTAGCTTCACTATGATTGCTTAAGTGGTTTTGTGGAGATTGATTATGACTCATCAAGTATTGGTCTTCGGCTGAAACAAAAACAAATGCAAACAGGATATAAGTACCCAAAAGATCACAAGAATGCATGAGAGGAAAAACCAATCAACATGCGAGAAGTCATGCCTAGTGCCATAAAAAACACTGCAAATGTGAACCGCATTTAAATCCTCTGAGCACTTCGGCGAGCTCAATTACAGATGTCATGCCCGAACAGGGAACGAGCTCTCGGCACTTCGTTGTGCACGCAATTGTGCAACTAGAAACTAGAACTGGGCGTAATACATCTGGAAAAAATTGAAACCATAAATCTAATGTCTGAAATCTGTCACAACAAATTCCTATAAAATCAATTAAACTTCGATAATTTTGGAATGGAAAATCCCATTTTCGTTATTTCTTGAAATTTAAGAGCTCTTGAAGGCTCAGTGAATGTATAAATGGGGACATTTGCAGGCAAAAAGTCTGAAGCATAAACTCTCAAAAAGACCTCATTTACTAAGAACCGAAATTAAAGATATTCAAACTCAATGTACTTGATAAACGTAGTGCAGCCGTAGGAACGCTTAATGTGAAACTATGGCTCTGAAACTTCGTTGCCTATTTTCTCAGCGTAAGAAATGAAAAACGAATGTCAGAAAGCGTAGACACTCTAAAAAAAAGTTCAAGACAAAATGCCTAGCACAAGGTTCTTAGAAAAACAAACTCAAGACTTCAAGGCATTGCTATATCTGAAATCAATTGTCCCTCTATCGAAAGTAGAGGCAAGGGAAAGTGCTCACAGGTGCAGGTTCTTACCGCAAACAAGCGTGCTCAGTAAACTTTAGGTCGACAAGCATAAAGTAAAATAGCTATTCCAAAACAAAGTTTTCATGGGCACAAAATAAACGGAAAAATAATCAATTAAAGAGAAATCTGCTGGAATATGGAAAAAATAACAGAAATACAAAAAAGCCTCAAAAAAAAGCCTCAAAGTGCAATGTCGACATCACCGAGATAAAGAAAAGCGAGACAGAGAAATTAACATTTTAGAATTTTGGTAACAAGCATGCGAGTCTCAACGATGGCTCATCCGTTTACCGTTTTGCTCAATTTATTGTGAACGTGAGTACTATTATATCAGGTAGACAAGTTTATTTAGATACTGCATAACTTGGGAGGGATATTTTTTAAATTTATTTGTGCTCAATAAACGATTCACATTTCATTAGCCTATGGAAAAATTTTGGGAGTGCGCAATCAAGCACAAAATTTGAGCAAAGTGTTGCTCAATGGGATTAACTTGCGTGGTATTAAGAAAAATCACAGCAAAACAATATAAGCTATTTGGACTTTCCTGAGCTGACACTGAATTGAATGAGAACGATTTTCACAGTATAAAAACAGAAGTCTAGACGGAATTGGCAGAGACATCGATGATATTATCTCTCGATTGAACGCTTACAGAGCAAGCCATATAGACTGAGGTTGTATTTATACAAGTAAAATCAAGGGTGCGAGATACGTTAAAAATAATTAAAAACTATGAAGAGGAAAAGTTTTGTCAACTGGTTTATGTAGTAAAACACACTGAACGAAACAAAAACAAGACAAACCGCAGGTACCTAAATTTACCTGGGCACTCACTTCGAAGCGAAGGGAAGGAGTTCATACTGATGAGATGATCTCGAGGTTCCGATGCGGGGTGGTAACTCATATGCAAGGTGGGGTCGACCATGGGGTGAGGGTGGTGGGTGGCCATGCCCATTTGCAGTCCAGCGTTGGTCATGGTGCGCCAGGCCATGCTGTTGCCCAGACTCTGCGACTGGGTCACAAATGGACCATGATAAGCCATGGGATCTGAAATGAAGAAAGCAAATTTTTAAATGCGAAATAATTCCAAGAAAGTTATTAAATAAACGTCATACCGGAACTTAAATCACTAACTTTGTTCAACTCTTGTCCCCGACTCCCACGTTGCTTTCGTGTTTCCATGAACGCTGTTTAGAAAAACAAAGTTGACACTTTCTGACACATGACGCCTTTGTACTGAGCAGTGAATTTTTTACCTAGTGACAACCACACACTAGACAACAAAGGCAAAAATAAGAGACGAGTGGCCTTTTTTTGCTTTAGTTGCCGGACTGAAAAGGAGAATTTCAAATGGAAGATCTGAGGAAACATCAAAATCTCGTCTTTCAAACGAGTCTTCAAGTTTCGTTTGTTTGTCGCATTTATCAGTGTTTGGAACTCGAGTCTTAGGGTGTGGAGACAAATCGTTGAGTTTTTCATACGTAATATAAATGATTCTGAACATGCAAAATTATAAACCACGAGCGTAGAAAAATCTAAAACTAGAATACAAAAGCAGATGGAAATAAAAACTTCAAAGTATTAGAAAAATAAAATCGAAAGAATATTTTTCAAGAGCTTTGTCATTCATTATTTGAAATTAATTCTGCTAAAAACTGGGAATAATACAGGACATTATTTCTGCGTTTTCATAAAATGCATAGGTGAAACAATGAAGATTAGATTATTAGTTAGTTTAAGCCTCCCTATCCTCAACAAATGAGATCCAAAGAGAGGAAGGANGGCCCTCACATTACCCCCCTGGGAGCGCTAATTCCCATAGATACAATAGTTGTATCCCCCTGAGGGGGTGAAACAATGAAGTTTCTAAGTATTATTCGACTGTTCAAATTATAAAAATTCTCTAACAATAGCATTTACAATTGTATTTAATGTCTTAAAATATGCACCAGTTGGATTTTTGCGCCTCATCCTCAGATTTATCAGTTCAAACTTCAAGGTTAAAGCGTAAGAATATTTGCTTCATCAACAGCATTCTGCTGGCGAATGAAAAAAGTGCACTGGACGAATATTCACATGCAGTCATCTTCTGTGACTGTATGATTCAGTTTCGTTACAATCAGAATGAGGATAAAGATGTATTTTCGAAGTAAAATTTAAATAAGATTCTAAAACACGTGAAATTTCTGCTCAAAATTGAGAACATCGTAATCCAAATAGAGCACCAGTTAACTCAGAGCGCCCTAGTCACAGTTGACATTTCTCCGACCGCTGATCAGTTCAAAAGATAGTCCCGTAATTGTGAGTGAGAACGCATTCAGTACCGAGAGTTTCCTTCTCTCATCAAGTACTTATTAGCCTGAATCGTAAAATGTACTTCATTTAGTAACTATGACGGAAATCCTTCAAATATATCATCTTACACTACATCACGTCTAATATAGTGCACCCTAACTCCTGCAGTTTCAACTCTGTTCTATACACCTATTTCAATTCAGCTCAATTTACTTTTTCCAATTCAGTGCGGATTGAAAAAATAGACAATGATAAACTCATATTTCATTTAATAATAAGGTAAAAATGCAATGTAAAAACTCAGTGAAAAAAACACCCAATTTTCCAAGAACAAAATTTTAGGTAACCTGAAAAAAAGCATAATTTGTGTAAAATCATTTAATTTTACTGCGACAACATAAACATGATGAAAATATTCGCAGTACTTTTGGGTGAAGATCAAGCGCGGCCGAGACCTAAATATGATTCAGCTGGATGACGATGTCTTCCTTGATCGATACGACGCTCGTCACGCGAACTTTCGAGACCTGAACGCAACGTTGGCGAAAGAAAGGCTTTTAGCTTCAGGTCCGCAGGGACGCAAAACTTTGTCCGGTTTTGATGACGCAGGAAGTCTACGTGGGGCTGTTTTCCAATTTTAAGATCGCAAGAAATGAAGAGCTTCCGAGTTTCATTTTCCTTGTCGCTCAAGTCATCCTTGTATTGTTTAAATAACTCAACTATTGGGAAAATTCATTTTTAACGTTGCCGTAATCGTAATTGAAATAACCGATTGAGGTCAATCAGCCGCGTTTCCAATTTATCAAGTTATTTTTCATCAATACACAGAAAACTTGTTCGATCATGAAAAACACAAATTGAAACTCGAATATTGCTCATTGTTCATTAAAATAAGATGCAAAAGCCGAATACCCAACATTGCCAAAAGTTAACAATAAATAAGTTTTGAAATCTCCTTAATTAAAAATGTACTTTTCTTAACTGAGATTAGATTATTAGTTAGTTTAAGCCTCCCTATCCGCCACAAAGGCGATCCAATGAGAGGAAGGAGGAAGGCACAATTTAGGATGGAGGTAAAGGAACGCAGAATCTATGCAGAAAGGGTATAGAAACCGTAAGTTGAGAAAGAAGATTATGAAACAAGATCAAAGTCGAAGAAGCAAGTAGTAGGTGCTGAAAAATGGGACAGCAGTGAACCGAAAAAAAGGTGGTCCCTAACATAATAAAAGCATTTTATTTCCACAAAAAGAAAACCTACCTATCTCTCAGCTCGTTCTTAACTGAGAACATCGAAGTATAAATTCAAGCGAGTTGGTCAATATCAACAAAGCATTCCGAAAAATAATAATTCTTCTCATTGGATTGCGTCCAAATTGTGAGATTGTGAAAAGTGAATTCCGGAAAGTGACAACGAACCAGAGATTAAAATTTTACCAGTCAGTTTCTATTTTGTATGAAAATGATGCCTAGAATTCATACGCAACATCCTCACGAGGCAACAAGTTTCACGTTGGACTGGTGGCAGGGCGTCCAGACCTGGCAAGGCGCATTGAGGCGCACAAACAGACCCAAATAATGGGAGACCTGCGCGATGAGAACTTCATAATTGAGGGAACGAAGCGAAATCTATGGGCTGTTGCCTCGATAATAGCGAGTTGTTTACATTACGAAGCAAAGAGCACCGTTTCTAAAAGAGCTCAGAAAATTGAGATGTGAGCGCAATAGAAAGTTTATTTGGATAGGTGCAGGCGCCGCGATGCCTCTGTCAACACATTGTCTGGTCACGACGAAATGCGTTCAAATTGTTTGCTCCAAGCATACACCGGTACAAGCATTTTGCAGCGGCCGTTAGATCGACTAAATGGTAATACAATTAGGAATTGAAAGTATGATGAACGGTTAAACCTGATGATGATAGTTGTTTGCAAATACGCAAAGTTGAATTTTGTTCACAGAAGTGTTGAATATGTTGAATATGTAAGTTGGTGTTGAACATGTGTTGAAGAAGGTTATCAACTCCATTTCATAAGATAAAAGTAAAATGCTAACTTATAAATTAATTTTTTATTTATTTCCCTTTATCAATGTCTATCATTTCATCAAACTGATTTTTCAGCGTAGAAGAATTTTTGCTGGACACCTTCGTGATTTCTTGACTCAAGCGAAAGCTATGGCTAAAGGTAAATCATTTCCCATTAATGGTGATGGCTCATTACAAATGATCTTTACGCAAACATTCCTCTCGTCTCGATACACGTTTGCATTCATTTGAAACTCTCCTTATGCATTCATTCAAAGGCATTTTCGATGAAACCCAGTATGGAAACACTGCTTCTAAATGTCGGTCGCGAGAACTGAAGAAACACTTGGGACTGTCTCCTGACACTTCAGAAGTGGGCTCGTTTCAAAGCAGGTGTCAAGGGATGAAAGTGTTTGGATTTTAGAGAAAAGCGCACGTTCAGAGCACATCACCAAACAAACAAAGACTTCTCACCTCACAAGTGAACGAACACATTGTAAAGTTCAATAATACTAGCGTGGTATTATTGAAGCGTTATAAAGTGACAGTGAGAGTGTCAAAAACACGCAAGCGCTATGGGCACCTTATGAAAATGGTCTTTAAGATTCGGGAGCCTTTTGTTAGTCCATCTGAGCGACAGTCAACCGGGTGACGGGTTAATCTGAAGAATCTTGGAAACATGTTTGACCTCTTCGGAGAGCTCTCAAATTTGTTCACTCAAAAATGGAATATTTTCAGAAAAAATGGAAGAGCTTCTTGAGTACGCACAATTATTTAGCACATGTGGTATAATCACAGAATTACACGAAAATTCAGCCGAGGATAAAAAACAATTTAAAAAGTGATGATAAACTACTGGAAGATAAGATAAAGAACAGTTCAAATTTCAGGAGAAATGTTAAGTGCAGGTACTCTAGATATCCGCATTGTTTCCTTACACTTGCAGAAAATATTTGAGTTAATTGGTCGGAACGTTAACAACGAATCACTCAATGTGCGATGATGCCGTCATCTCAGGGTCTGGACCAGACATCCCAGAGTTCAAAGAACCTGTAACGCAGCATTCAGGGCTGCAAAAAGCAAGAACAACCAATCTTTTTTGAGGCTGATAAACATTAGAATTTAAATTAGATCGGAAAACTCGCATTCATGAGGGGATCAACTGTTTCTAAACAATTGAAGTCTCCTTTGACGAAGAGAGGAACCTACTTTCAAGATGACCCTATCATACGTGTTAATAAAAAACTTGCATTCTATTTTAGGCTGTAGTTTTTGCTACAAAAAACGACTTAGTAGTCATGGACGGGCATTCTTAATAACTTGAAACTAAAAAAACATGTTTCGCCTTCCAAGTAGGAGTCAATGTGTTTTATCAATCCCAACACAAGTCACAGCAAAGAGAACGCATCTGCATGCGTTTAATGCAAGGTGCTTGTCATCACTCATGACGTCATCACTCTCACAATCCCACTCTCAATCTACTAGCTACTGAGTGTAAGACTCATCTGAGTGTCCGTAAATGTTGTTCTTAACAATAAGATTGACTACATGCCGTTATATTAACTCGCACAGTTTGAATGTGAAACAGCTGCGCATCAGTAAAAATGCTTAATTCTTTATGTACCAGCGATGTCATATTGAGTTAATTGATTCCAGGAGTATAAGACAAAGTGCATGCTTTACAGGAACACCTGCAAGCTCAAATTTAAAATGATGAAGAAATATAAAATTCGCAGCCCGTGCACACTCGCTCAAGATGAATCATTTTCATTAACCGTGATGAAAAAATAAATTGTTTCT
This sequence comes from Platorchestia sp. MABIK, assembly GCA_014220935.1. Taxonomy (NCBI): domain Eukaryota; kingdom Metazoa; phylum Arthropoda; class Malacostraca; order Amphipoda; family Talitridae; genus Platorchestia; species Platorchestia sp. MABIK. Next base: position 52,867 of record JACJUY010000496.1, on the reverse strand, counting down.
GAAAAGTTATCATAGCAGTCGCTTGGCAAGAAAGGGTTTCTAGTAACTTGTAACATCAAAAAAAGAACTCAGTTATGCTCACAGCAAATCACACACTCATAGAGATTAAAAAAGATGGTAACTATTTTACAGAGTATTTAATTCATCTCAAAAAGACGAGAAGGAATATTTTCTTGGAAGCTCGGCCTGTGAGGGGAGACAACTCCTGAGGTCACGCGATGTGGCAGTCAGTCATGCTGGTCGGATGGCGGTCAGGCGCTCGTTTGGCATGGTCAGCCATTAGGGGCCAACGGGGCTAAATGGGGGCTCAATGGGGGAGGATGGGGGCTCAATGAGGGAGGATGGGNCGGAGTTAAACAGGGGTCTCAATGGGGAGGATGGCGGCTCAATGGGGAGGATGGCGGCTCAATGGGGAGGATGGCGGCTCAATGGGGAGGACGGAGTTAAACAGGGGGCTTAATGAGAGAGAACGGGAGCTCAACAGAACATTAGGAGAATGGAGGATCAACAAAGCAATAGGTTCAACGCAGGAGAAAAGGAGTTCAATAAACACTGGATTAGATTAGATGTTAATTGAAGCCTCCCTAACCGCAACAAAGGCGCTCCAAAGAGATAAAGAAGGAAAGCCCCATCAAGTATTGTGTTGAGGGAACCCGGAATCTATGCATAAGGCAAATATAAACATTGAGTTGAGAAAGGAGTTCAAGAAACAAGATAAAATTTGAAGAAGAAAGCAGTAGTTGCTGAAAAGGAGTAGTAGTTTCTGACAAGTAGAATCGAAAAAAGATGGTCCTTAACATAACAGAAGACGTTTCATTTCAACGAAAAGAAGGCCTACCTCTCAGCTCGGGAACTCACATATTCCCCCTAGGAGCGCTTATTCCCAAACATACAACAGTTGCATCCCCTGGGGGCAGTTCAGTTGAGAAGAGGAAGTCAATTTACCTGAGAAAACATTCATATGGAGGAAAGAAAGTAAGTTAGAAAGAGAAACGGTAAAATCCGATATTGGACGCATTGACCGGCTGGCACAGCATGCAAAAAATTAAGACGTGCGCTGCTTTCTAAGCAATGGCGTACCAAGGTACGAGTATATGCCTACATTGTCATCGTAAACGTCATATGGCTTGCTCGACAGTAGCATGAATTTCATCAAAAATGATCAGTACTTAAGATATATCGTGTTACATGAGGATAAGAGAAGAAATCATACAAATTGTGAGTTGACGATCTATTACAGCCGGCGTATCGGATCGGTTTGGGTGACTAAAGCTTCTTATTGCTTGCTCGATTTATTAGGTATGAACTTTTATTTATGCTGATGATTCCAGCCCGTAAATCTTGATTTGCTCGAGCATACAATTAATATGAAATAAAATAACTTTAAGGATCATCATGGACTGCCTGCTCAACCCAGATGAAACGCTCGTTGGTCACTGATCAATAAGGAATTTTTCCCTCTCACACAACGCTCCCGTTTTTACCAGACTCGCCATGGTCCCTCGGCAGCGCCTCCAACCTACGAAATAAAATGGCTACAAATTCTCACGCTCCAGAGTCGGCAGCTGCCCGTACTGCCATGCTATTTTTGTCATCGTCTCTGCCGTGATCTCGCGCACGTAACGCTTCAAAAGGTAGGAGTTTCGCATGGTTCGTCAATGTAGAAGGATCGGAACATTAGGGCGAACCTAGAGATTTTTTTCGGGTAATTGGCTTCGAAGTCGTCTAAGGTTTGTGAAAAATTCGTTCGTTTGAGGGTTTTATTTCTTCTGTCAAAGTGTGTACCTTTAGTATATGTATACCTGTCATAACATGATGGAAATAAACTTTCCGTTTTCTTTTATATTCAACTTCACAGTTTTTGTTCGCGCTTTGATCTCAATAAAAAAAGACGCAGGCTCAACCCTCTCCTCACAGTCGAGAGAAACTTCGAGAGTGCAACAAGATCTCAAAATCTCCGCTTAATTTCTAAAGGCGTTATTTTAATAGGAAAGATTGAACCTCAGAGCTTGAACTGCGGACATCAAAGTTGCATAATGTAGAGCTAAGGCCTCAGTTGGAGCGTTGAAATGACACCGATGGGAGATTCCTACTTGCGTCCGCACCAAACCTAGGTGTCGTGTGTGTAATTCACTACAGTAAAATTAATGAGCATTATCAACCTTACACATACAGCGAACTCCACGATAGAATAAAAACTATTCCGACCATGAGCTCTTTGGTCGCTTTCGGCAGAGGTGCGATCGATCGTCGAGTTACACTTTATGTTACAAGAACCTTAACCCATACTGGTATAAATTAGACCCAGTCATTCAACTAACACGATGCTTGCTTCAAGTTCTGATTTGTTTTAACCATGGGCAAATTTTTATCCGTACAGGTTGAGTTTCGCTCAAGATGATAACTCGAGGGTCGATTGTAACCTTTAATTAAGTCAGCGTTGTCCACGGAAATGAAATCAAAGGCCGAACCTAATTCATATTTTGGCTCCGCGAATGAGACTAAGAATTTCCAAGAATTTAAATTTTAATTTATCTCAACGCCTTCCCGGTTCAACGAAAACAGAAAGCGAAGCGTTCAGTTGTCTGAAAATAGCACATATTAACAGGCGCTCAGATAGTCTGTAATGGAGGCGCTTCCAGTTAATATTGGAGGCTCCTCTCTACCTGCCTCCTGAGGACCGTCTGTCTAATTGAGACCTTCATTGGCTGAAGGAAAAAGCCTCCATTGAGGTAACGGGAAACCAGGCACAATGAAGTAAAAAGACAGACAAACTCTTCAAAAGGAGGGGCCTTTTGCCTCCCGCGGAGGGTATACCAGCTCTATGGGGGTCCCTCCTGTGAAACTGCGAAGTGACTCTGAATGACTGCATGGAAAGTGACGTGGGGGTGAGCTGTAGATTGTTGAATACAATCCTGAAATTCATCCAGCAATCGGCACATGAGCTCAGCAAGTGGCAGAGAAAGAGCAAGAAACACCGAGTGCTGACGATAGCCTCACTAACGCCACGTTCCTCGCCGAGGACTTCCAGAAAACCCTGTTGTAGCTTGAAAATGGATATTTTTAAAAATGCCTCAGATAAAAAAATTAAATTAATTTGGCTTGTATTTAAATGTAAGAAGATTAGGTATTGGTTCAAGCCTCCGTATGCGTTCCAGACGGAGGAAGGAGGAAGGCACCCATTAGTGAAAAATCTATGCACAAGGTGCATAGAAACAGTAAGTTGAGAAAGAAGTTCATGAAACAAGATAAAAGTTGAAGAAGAATGTAGTAGGTACAGAAAAACAGTAAAGCTGTGAAATGAAAAAAGATAGCCTTCACATACAAAATATATTTTAACAAAGAAGGCTTACCTAACTCTCAGCTCGAGACCTAGCATTTTCCCCTTAGAAATTTAAATATAAAAAAGAAAAACAGTTCTGAAACGCAGCTGTACGTGAGTGGAGAGCATTTTTTACGTACTTTGCAACAAGTTACAAAGAAATCAGTATTTATGCGCTCAGTTAGGTTAGCAATTAAATTTTACTCCAAATAAAAGTCGAATCCCCAAACATTTACTCGTGAATCGAATCTATAAATAACCTCAATTTTGGTGTTTTAATTTTCCGTGTAGCATCAGAGAAATTTATTTAAGTATCTTCCGTAAACTTGTATGAATTACGAAGCGCTGTAATAACTCAAACTTTACAAACTAGGTGCGGCATTGTCACCATTACCGGACAGTGCTTGTAACTATGCCCAAGGAAATCTACAAGCAAGTACACTAAGAAAGGAAACTAAACACGCAAAATTTTCCCCACGAAGATGGTCACAAAAGTCTGTGAACCAGACACAAATTCTGTGTCCTCTCACAACGAAACACGTGGATACGCTCTTCCAACACTGCCGGAAGCTTTTAGCAGCTATAAATTTATTCCGCTTGTCTTCAGCCTACGCAGCCAGATCTGCACTGGAATTGAGGGCATAATATGTTTACATAAATTCAGCTCGGAAACCAAGTAAATACCTAAAACCTCAGACTCTGTTAAACCTGAACTATTTTGGCCTCATCTCAGCAGGTGTGAGAGGCGCGCCGTCGCGTGAGCAGCGCTCTGACATGTAACGCAGCCTGCCAACTCAGCTTGAAGATTAAATCGATGCCAAATATGGCAAGGAATTCGTAATCGCTTTGACAAGGGTCCTAGGAAATTACCGCACATGCGACTCTCTTCTTCTCATTTGGTCTACAAAAATGACCGTTTTTCTCTCCCGCGAACTTCGCGCCCTAGTAATAGAAAAATGTCACAGCTAACCTAATACGTTTGAATCAAGTTTAGAACACTCCTGTCTACTGATCAGTAAAATTACCCACTAGCAAAAGTATGGTAAATAATGAAACGAGAATTCTTTCGAAAAATTGAGACTAGCGAGTGTAATGGATGGGTCTGTCAAGTAATTACCCCAAAAGCCGTCAATTTACAACAATGCAGCTAATCTAAGAAAGACAATTTATTGTCAATATGAGCAGCATTGTAAGCATCTTATTGAAGAAGAAGTAGGCCTTTTATCTTAGCTATCTCAAATGCTATCTACAACCTCAATTGAAAGGAACAGCATGTTCTTCTGTTCAACCCATCAAGTGCTAAAAATTAATATGGAAAGTACACTTAAAATTTCAGGGTTCGATTAGCACGAAACGTCTTCAACCAAGGATATAGTGAGACTAAATGTAATGAAAGCGCATTAGTGTAGAAATAACGAGACACCAATATTTGGCCAGTTTTTGTTCGTATATTTGTAAAATAGCGTAAATTGCACACAGATCCATCAATGAGAGCCAACAGTAATGTCTCTTTAAAAGCAAATAGCGAGTTAAAATATTCATAAACTAAATCTTTGATACATAATTAAGCTGAGACCTGCTGGGATCTGAACGAGCTATTGAGCAGATTTGACAAAACAGTTACAAACATGAGGATTTAATGCTAACTTTCAGTTCGGGCTCACGGGAATTTATGAAGAACAGAATATCGTTTAGTATGACATATGTTGTCGAGTTTGTTTTCCCACGGCAGAGAAAGAGTTTGTTTTCCCACGGCAATTTCAGCTCATCTGACGCAAGAATATCAACTTTTTCTCAAAACCAAAAAGTCTTCAAATGTCGTGACCCACAAGAGAGCAACGAAAAATTCCAAATTCATGGAGGTAGAAAATAAAGTAAGTCCTGGTGAAAGTTAAATCGCCCAATTTTCCTTCAATAAAAATCCTCTTTGTCAGAGCAAATCCAGGCGCAAGTATCGAGCTGAAACCAAAATTAGCAAAAAGCCGTCGTACTTGGAAGATGACGCCTTAAATTCTCATTTGGGCCCATAAAAATTACCCGTAGCAGTAAATTCTGCAGCAGACAGAAACAGCAGGGCTGCAATGACAAAATCAGTGCCTTAGGGCGTGATGTATCGTCTGATGCGCGCCGACCAGGCTTTTACTTGATGACCAAAACTAAGAAGTCGATCATCTAGCGCACGAATATGCTCTGTTGGCATGCACAATTACGGCGAACATTACGTTCCGAGTTTCGACCGCCTGCAACGCACCATGGAATTGTGCTCCGAATTGAATTTATCAAGATTTTTTAAAGAAATGAATTATTCCAACACTGTTTGCGTATTGGGAGATTCAGAACGAGTCATGTATTACGCATTCTTGTAAAATTCAGTTAATACTCTTTCCTAAAAGTTTTAATTAAAATAATTTCTCAGTGAAACGACAAAAGGTGAGCGCCCATTATCCGATTGTGTTTGGCCAGTTCACGAGTTCTCCACATCAGTCAGATCAAACATTAGCTCGGCTTGTTAATTGTATAAGTGCAGCTGTTCGAAATCCTGTCACTCGACATCTGCAGATACGAATCTCGTACAACGTAGTAGTGATTTCTTCCAGAATGTGCCCCGATTATTAATATTATATAAGTCAGTTAAGGAGTCCCTCATCCAGAGCAAAGGCGTTCTCAATGGAGCGAAGAGAACGCACAATGTATCAATAGGGGAATCTATGTACAAAAGGAAACGGAGAATCTATGCACAAAGCGTGTGCACATACAAGATACCCGAGTATAGAAATGACAAGTTAGGAAGAATGAGGAAGAAGAGACGAAGAAGCGATAACAAAAAAAGCAAGAAAACTGAAAGCAGTAAAGTGGGCACGAACGATGAAAGTCCCGAAGGCCTATCATAGAGCTGAAGTATCCCAACAGCATATCTCCCCTGGGGGGCGCCAGTCCCCCACAGCATAACAAAGGCAATCCTAACTAACTGAAACCTATTGCCTATCCAATACTCCTGAAGGGCAAATATGCCTTATCAAAAAACATTCTGAACCTGATGATCTGAACCTGAATTGAAAGTGTGTTTATTTTCAAACTCGATTAATATCATTGATCTCAATCATACAACGACAGGCCAAAGAATAGCATTATCATTAAGTTTAAGCAAAAAATGAACGCAGTTTCAAAATTTCGTTACTTACATCCAAACACTGAAATTGCAGAGTATCGAGTAAGCGTTAACAGTACAAAGATCTTATACTCATCGGAGGTCAAAAAACTCTATTTTGTTCTGCACAACATAGAAATGAAGGATATAGTAACCCATGGTACAGTACACTCGCATCACATCCAGTTTGAGTTGAACTTCTGCAATCAATGATTGAATTTTTAAATGAAAAAAAAAATAACGCTTACATAGCATCGACAGAACGTCCCTGCTAATTAGTAGTTTTATTCATTTTGCCCTCGTTTTCCGAAATTTACAGCACTCGCAATTGAACATTGAATGATGGTCACTGCAAATCTATTCCAGGACCCCAAATATCGAGTTACCAAGCTCCAAACCTGCATGCTCCAAAGCTCCGCGCTCCAAGACCCACAAGCTCCAAGATCCCAAGCTGCTAAATTCCAAGGTTCAAGATCCCAAGCTCCTAAATTCCCAGATCCAAGATCCTATGCTCCAATGCACCAAGTTCAGTAACTCCAAGCTTCACGGCCTTACACTCCCAAACCTCACAAGCTCTAAGGCCTCAAGCATCATTGCCCCCAAGTCCAGTAGTCCAAACTCCAGGAATCAAAGTTTTAATTCTTGAATCTACTCTTTCTATATAAAGACGAATTAACGCGGTAGAATATCGTAAACCTGACGAACTGTTCGACTGAAACAAATGACATGTATCAACTAAAAAAAAAATCGTATTATTTGAAAGGGAACCTGTGTAATTCCTGAATAAAAAGAATTGATACAGGCTGTGTGATTTGAAGCGAGATGTATGTACGAGTATATGACGAAGTAGCTTGGCTGAAATTATGTATCCCGCCGCGACGGTTTGCTAAATTTTCAGACCTTTGTTTTAAAAGCCACGGTTTCGTTAATCCCATTAAGATTCGTTGCGGTTAGTGAAGAAAACATAGTTGTCCTCCCGTCATTTGTTTTGTTGACCTGCGAACACGTATTTTAGGGAGTTCGGTATAGAATGATTTTCCACGGTGCACCTTCTCACGTGGTTAATTTTGGCAGGTACAATTAATTGACGTGGTCACAAACAGATACAATTTTTAACTACAGCAAAGAAATGCTTATGCTTACGTTGTGTAAGGCCAGGCGTAAAAATTATATTGCTGTTAATTAAAAACGGCGTTCTACGCGATGCTTACCTCAGATTTACAGGAAGTCTTCGCACCTTATAAATTAATGAAAGGACTATGAGCCTGCAGTGAAAAATGAATGTGCGGGCTGGGGTAAATATTGCACATCCTCGGGTACAGAAGTAGAAGCGAAAAGAACTCTATTCCGCAGAGTATGTTTAGTGCTGATAGTTCTACTGGTAGGACTTTAGGAGGGAGTGTGATGTCCAGTTCAGACCGGACTGTAGTGCAGATAGTATTCGAAGATTATATTAGATTATAGGTTAGTTTGAGCCAAGTTAGTTAAAACCGCTACAAAAAAAAAGCGTTTCGAAGAGAGGAAGGAGGAAGGCACCATTTAGTATGGATATTAGGGAATGCGGAATCTATGCAGAAGGGACAAAGAAATAGTAAGTTGGGCAAGAAGTTCATGAAACAAGATCAAAGTCGAAGAAGAAAGTAGTAGGTGCTGAAAAACAGGACAGCAGTAAACTGAAAAAGGTGGTCCCTTAACATAGCAAAAAATATTTTATTTCAACACAAAGAAGGCCTACCTAACTCTCAGAAAGGGCCCTCACACATTTTCCCCGGGGAGTGCTAATTCCCATAGATACAATAGTTGTATCCCCCTGAGGGGAGATAGTGTTCGAAACGACCAAATTTAGCCAAGAACAACGATTTCGAAGCTGAAGTGAACACCTATTGAAGAGAGAAAAGTTTGGTACGGTTCATCAAAAACGCTTGACTCGAGATTTCTGAGTAGAAAAATTTTGTCAAATTCGGTATGCTAACGGTTCGTAAAAACAAAAACCAACACGGTGTCAATAAGGTTGCTGCGTTACAATGTTCATAGCATGAGGACAACAAATAATGTTTTCGTATAATACCAGTTTCCCGCGGAAAAAAAATAGTTTTCAGTTCCGATGCATTCAAAGACCGCTAGGAACAGATACCATGCAAAGCTCAAGTCTCAGAGCACCGAAAAATAATGTTAGTGTATTTTCAGTTCTTCATAAATCACAAGCGACCTGCACCCGCGGCACTCACCCTCCCAGCGTGAGATCTGTGGAACTTGAAGCGCTTCCGAAGCGCGGCCGCTTTTTGTGTCTGCGCCGCCTGACGTGGACCACATCGCACCGTCACTTAGCGTAACGCAGCGCATGGTTTCATATTTTCTTAGCGGGTTTAATGAGCAATGAACAAATCGGGGTAAATTAGCTGTAACATTACCAGCCATTTTGCTAAAAAAGATATTTTATGAATGAGGGGCAAGTTGGAGACTTGTAAGCCCATGCTTTTTTAGCACCCGAAAATTCGAAACTGTTTTGTCCTTCACCAATACATATGAAAATAATAAAAAGATTTCAAGCCAAAAACCAACGTAAGAATCCATTGATTGAAATAACTAAAATTATTCGGTCAAATAAGTTTAATGACCATTTGAAATCAACCATATCAATGCTTAAAAAATCTCCCTATTCAGCAACACTAAATTCTCACGACTCAGGTTTTCAGGTAAATTGACTTCATTGCGGTCTGTAATAGATTTTTTTTTTTAATTTCTGGCATAAAAATGAGGGCATGATTTATTCCAACTCAATCAGAACAATATAAAAATTATTAACTGATTGTGATCAACTCTATACCTGACCATTAGACACCATCTACTTCTCCTGCATAACATATTAAACATCCTCCAAATAACTATAATGAATCCATGTTGTCGTGCACAACTGCACATGAGAGTTTTGTTTCTTCCGAACTGGTCGTACGATGTAGACAAAAATATTTCGTACCCACAAACACGCAAGACCTAGGGCAAAATTCACCTCGCCTAATTATTTGGAATGCGTTAAAGTCAGGTGTGAGAATTATGATGCCCTATGGGCCTGGAGGAATCACCGCGGTCTCCTAATTTCGTTCCACTGATGTACTTGGAGACAATGAGAGCCATGACACATCCGACTGCGAGCATTTCTAAAATTCAGAATTTGTGTCGGCTCAGAACAATAAATATGTGCGTTGGTAGATATGAAGTCTTACACGATTCCAAATTCCGAACATGATTCAAATACAGGACACTTGCATGTACATGGCTGCAAATAATAATTAAACATAATTGTTCAATTGCCATGCCTTCATTTTCCCTGTGATAGACGTCTCGATTTTCTTTGACAGACGCTTCGATCTATACGGGTGCTCACACCTTGGTTTCGAGCTTCACAGGAAGGTCAAATTAGATGTATATCTGCCTCTTAAATTACAGCAAAGCTGTAATACTGTAGTTCATCATTCGTAGAAGCACCTGTAGGACAGGATTTAAAAATTCTCCCTTATTCTCATAACGCTTTAAATAGTAAAAAATATCGATCAGATAATTGCCAGCAAAATCAACACTTATAAAATGTTATCCTAATAAACCAACCCACATGTTCGAAAAAAAATACAATAAACTGAGCATGAGTTGTGGTAAATTTCTGATCAAAATTGTCCATAAAGCACAACGAAAGATGCAAGAGTGCACTTCAGTTATCAATTTCATTTGTTACACACTACCTAATTATATTTTACGCAATTTTCTTCCTTACTCTTGAAAGCATTTCTCTCTTTGTGTCGTGTTCATTGAAACACATATGGTAGTTCAAACAAGGAAATGAGCCTTTTATTAAGGGCATCAGTTTTCTTTTAGTATTTGATGGGTTTCAGAAATTTCCATTTGTTATTTTATGGGCATCAGTAATTTTCACACGTTATTTTATGGGCATCAGAAATTCTGTTATGGTATTTATGGGCATCAATATTTTTCTTATGGTATTTTATGGGCATCAATATTTTTCTTGTGAAATTTTATGGGCATCAGTACTTTTTTATTGTTATTTTATGGGCATCAGGTACCTTTATATATTATTTTACGGGCATCTGCAATCTCCGTGAGACAATTCAAAAGGATTGAAAAAAACTCAAAATTTGCACAGCATCACGATGCTTACGAAAGAATTGAAACAAAGCACCAGAATTACCTTTGTTCCCGGTCCGCATCTTGCCCACGTAAAAGTTGCTGTCAAACAATGGATTAATTAATTAATCCCTCCACACCAATGAACTCATGTTACATTACAGAACTTCGTATACGAACACAAACTTTTGTCCTCCATAGAATTCCATGCAAAATTTTGATTCAGAGACAGCTGGAAAATCTTGACACCCTGCTGGACTGCAGGTGAGATTCAAGAACAATTCATAACTTCTATGAATTTACTCACACAATTTACTCACGGCAAGAGTGGCGTATAGAAATTAAATAATGCTAGTATGCAAATGGGACTCACCTCCGTTCATGTGCATCGGTGGTTGATCAAAAATAACTCGGAGCGGGACAGGGCACTTGTTTCTGTGATCCTATAGGATCGTTGTACTTGCGATTCACTATATCACTCTGGACGATAGTTCTAAAGATGAATTCTCCGACGGTGGGTCATTAACATAACTAAATCTTAAGCTGTAAAGCACTTTAAAAAAGCGTTCTTCACTGAGCCTCCGCTGTACCTCGCACAACGTACGCGTTAAGGAACCACGCATTCAACTAAACTGGACCTGAGCCGCTGGAGTCCAGGGAGTCTGCGTGAAGGAAGGCACCGCCTTCTGGCAGACACACCTACTCTGAGGCGGTCCAATCGCCCTCACAACCTGTTCCTAACCAATGGGCCTCCTGACACTACCTTCAACCAATCAAGTTTAAGCAATTATGTGACGTCACCAGAGTCATTATCCAATTGGGTGATGGCAATTTACTACACAAAAGCAGCCATCAATGCCCTGTTTGGACTCTAGCTCCTCCTTGTCCTTGGCGAAACTTGGTTCAAAACAGAACCAGTTTGGAGATCCTGCTATTTTCCAACACTTTACCCACAGATAAAACTGATTTATAGTTACGGTGATACAAGAAAAATATAATAAAGACATTTAACCTCCCAAGGATAACACTTGTAATGCTTAGAGCAAGAGCTCGATTAATCTTCTCTTGAGATACATTACAGTAATTGAGGCGACTTCTAATTAGGAAGAAACCAATATTTAATTCGAATAAAGAGTGTTTCGCATCGAAGCTCAGCCAAAGACATGGAGCGTAATTACTTGGAGGCGAACGAGAAAAATCATGGCTGCCACTCAGACGATTATTGCAGAAATATAGACTTGCAATAAATGAACATGCAACCTCGCTCTCTTGGGAGAGCCGGCATTACTCTTGGGGAACTCGGGATGCCTCGATCTAAACCACTTTTATGGTTCTCTCAGTTCAGCAAATGTACTGCTCGAATTACATTTCTGAGTTGTCCGAAATGGCTGCATGTTGCTCAAATTGAGCAAATAAATCGCATTCTCCGTTATTCCCAAACAAAATCAATCAGAACTTCAATCTAATTTTGTCTTTTAACGCAATTTTGCGTGATAGATTTCGGACCCGGATTTTGTTCAGAAGTTCCTAATACATTATTCTCTAAGTTACGAAAACTAATGGGAAGTTGTACATTAGAAAAATTTCTGCTCATTTGACAGTATAATTATTTCAGCAGAACACTCGGTCTCAATTATGTTACTTCTCTAAATTAAGGAACTAAATAGTAGCTCTGTGAGTTTTTCAAGACAAAGATGGAAAGAGTAGTCTAAGAGTAAAGCCGAGAAAATCTTTCCACATAAGCAATTATCACTTATTATTAAAGCAATTAACCATTAATGTTGAAAATTTTCAACTTAAGTCAACTTACAAACTGAAGAGTAATGAAGGCTTGGCAGCGCAAACCTCATTTGAAATGAAATTCTCAGAGTGTGGGTGATTTTTAACTTGGAATTTGTTGAGCGGTGTGGGGTGCTAACCATGATAGTAATGAAACAACAGAACATAATGCCAACATCCGGTTTCTATTCCGCAATCCAATATCATCCCAAACACCGCACACAACATACTGTACTGTTGTTGGCAATCTAATCGCACATCTTTGACAAGTGCCTGAGTTAAATATGGATGAATGCCACTAGGAATGTCTGGACCCGGGTAGCCCAATCTCGGACTCTGGGGTAAATTCTGTGTAGCTATGCTGTTCAAAGACACCGTGATCAACAAATACAAGCAGGCATTAGCAAAGATAATAAACTACGTTTTTGTTGAAAATTACGAACTCGCTTAGCAGAGAAAAAACTTCACATGGATTAAAAATTTGTCGGATTTATAAAAAAAATCTTTCAACACTGATGGGCGACGTTCAATGTTTTTTCATGAAAGTAAGAAGCCTCATTTTCAAGCAAAGAAATTAATTATGTAGGTACCAGATGTATGAATTCCATCTGCAAAAAAAATTTCTGGACACAGAAAGATAAAAACATGAAATCCATTGTCAGGAAAATTCACATAGATGTATAATATTGTATATAAGCCCTCACTTATTAAATAAAAGTAAAAAATATACGTATGAATGTAAATGTAAACTCAACCCAGATTGAAAGTTTCCTACTCTATACCCTTCATTTTCTAAATTATATTTAGATACCCCCTGAAATAACGCGGTCGTGTCACAGACACCTAAGTAAACGTTGGTCTAACGAACACAATAAATCACTCCACTCTGTTAAACTCAAGTTAGGGCTTAACTCGGGAGTTAGCCCCGTTGGTGAAATATTCGATAACTAAACCTCCCACTAGATGGCGCCACTAGTCTTAAGCTTAACTCGACGCGAGAAAACCGGATTCACTGCGGTAGCTCAACTGCGGTAGCTCAGTTGACTGCGGTAATAAAAATTAAAAATTAAAAATAATTGTCTTACTTGTTGGGTTGGGTTGGGTTGGGTTGGGTTGGGTTGGGTGGGTTGGTTGGTTGGTTGGTTGGTTGGGTTGGGTTGGGTGAGTGATACAGAGCCGTGGATGGTGTATCCGTTTTTCTTGCGTCGAGTTAAGCTTAAAACACGTGGCGCCACCTAGCGGCAGGTTTAGTTATTATAACCAACGGGGCTAACTCCCGAGAAACCCCCAAGTTAGCACTCAACGTTACTCACTTGAGCAGCCGACGCTATCCTTGTGGCAAAGCATAGTTACAGCTTCACTCGTAATGTATACATGCGGTGGCTTATTGCTTAGAAGCTGCCTAACTCGGCGTACGCACACGATCAACACTGAGATGAAGGATTACCAGGATGACCCTTTTCTGGCCAAATTACCCAATTTGGTCTTTCAGCAGATAGAATGTGGCCACCAATACCATTCAATAACAGACTACGTTTCAGGGTTGAGGGGTCATTATGCCGAAATTTCACTTAAAAAGAGGTCAATAAAAGCCAATCTTGCAGCCCTACTGGAAATTCAACTTCTCTTTGAATGCTCATTTTACCATACTAATTTAACCTTACACCCATGTACAGCAGAGAACGTCATCTTTGTTTATAAGCTTCATGTTTTACGGGACTCTTTTTCAAATGATTCGGTCAATTAAATCTGCTAGCACACATGTATTAGTAAGAGCAAGACCCCGGAGTTGAGGTTCTAAGCCAAACTGCCTAATCCGCCTCCGACCAAGCCAAAGCTCCCCCGTAACGCTTGGCGTGCACGGAGATGCCACTGACGAGTACCCGCGTCTGAAGAAGCTCGCCAACTGATCTTAGATCCGCAAATTCAATCGCAACATCTCCATCCGCCAAGTTTTGTAAATAAAATTTGATGGTTTACTTAAATAATATTCAGAAATTCAGCGACAGAATCCTTGTGAAGCGGTGTTAGATGAAGCACTTCGTGCTATGCTTGATTTGAGCTTGTGACTCTCGATCTCCTCTGAAGTCCAAGCTAGGCATCTTCAGAAATTATGCAAATGCAGTTAGTAAATCACACGATTAGAATTGCTGGAATTCCGGTTTAGATCCCAGACGTGCTTCAAATTTTTTGCCTCTTCATCGTAAAGCATTCTTGACTCGTTTACTAAATGGTATAGGGTATGTTAGTCGGGCCCTGTAGGTAGATCTTCTTCAAGATTTTACATAGTTTTTTCGCTTATGGTACCTCAAGCTTTCTAAAGCTGAAATTCATTCTCTTCGTTCATATACATTGGGGGGAGCAATAAATCGTAGGCTCGGACTATAAGCATCCACCGACCACACTCCCTGATAGTCGCCTCCATATAGGGAGTGATTAATCCGCAGACTTTTGCAGATCTAAAAAGAAGCGTTCAAAACGTGTGTATTTCTTTTATAAATCACGGTATAACACATTCTTTATAATTTCATGAATAATGAGAGAATATCTATTCTTATTTCATATGAAACGTAGATATATACAATCAACGTCGCAAATGAATTGCAGTGGTGCCAAAATGAATAATGAATTATAATTCCAGAAAGAATCACAGGATATCATTCTTTCCCTTAAATATTACATGTTTGCGTGTAGAAGCGAATCGAGCATTTTTCGATCTGAACAATGGACAGCCACACAGCAACTATTTTAATTCTCAATTTTTGGCGTGAATTTTTAACATTCACACATTGTGTGACCTAAAATGAGAGGTATTTGAACTACATCTGTAAACGACTATTGTTCATTTCTCTGCCCAAGAATACTAATGATTAAACGCATTTTTGACGAGCAATTTTTCGACCCGAAGAGAGTTTTGTGAGACGATTGTATTCTAAGCACGAACGGACGCCGCAAGATAAACAATGCCCAAATGCAGAGTGAATTTGCCAGCAGCAGACATTAATGTTCCCTGAAAGAGACGTCGATTTTCCAATAACCTGTTGGTAAATTTGTGTTGAAGCAAATTCAAATTCTGATACGTGCGGAGAAATTCATGTATTCTTGCGTTTTTCATTGTGTATACAAATATTTGTTAGCCGCAGGTTTGTCGTTACGAATTTTTTCTCCCCAATTCACTCTATTGAAATTGTTTTTTTGTTCCCACGCTCCAGCTGTCTGCCTGTGATTTCGTTTCCCGCCTGCTCCGGGGCTTTAAATTTCATCATTTACTCATTGTTTCTTTATTCCAAGTGAGACTCATTTTACTCAAATCGAATTTAAATTTCGTTGAGCGAGCAAATATCATGGTCGCAGGGCTTGTCACAACCGAACTCCTAACTATAGAATTTTGTCTCTCGGGAATTTTCCTTCAACATCTCGTGACAATTTTCGTCAAAAACTCGCCTGTAAAGATGTGTAACAAAAATCCTGAAAATAAAATTTTTGTCCATTTTAAATCCAGTGTTTCGCGCCATTCATGTATGCCTTTTCAAACCACGAGTTTGGTGAGGAATGATTGAGGAAGTTTTTATTTTTCCTCTCGCACGAAAACTTTTGCTCAAATTCCTGTACCACGTATGGTAGTACAGGCGTGCATTTTTTGTTAAGATGACCCTCTTGCGTAAGTTGCGACGGTGCTCGAGTAAATTGAACCTTTGACTACAAATTAGGTGGCACAGCAAGGCTCGTCTCCTTCATTAAAACTTGAAACAAGGCAAGCAAGCAGTCTCAAATCACGCGAAAGTCAGGCAACAATTTCAATTAAAACTTCGTATGAACTAAAACCAGTTGATGAAGAGAAAATGGCAGCTGAAGTAAAATTATACATTAATTCTGATACAAGCTCTATCACAAGCTCTCCACGAGATGATGATGTTAGTTCAATAACCATACATGACTTCATTCATTTCGCACATTTACGTTACGAACAAATAATGTTCATTGTATTAAATTTACGTTTCAGGAAAGAAACAACAGATGTTAGCTGATGAATGTTGCCTTCCTCTTCATAGCTCAATAAATGACACTTATAAATAATTTTTTTTTCGCCTGCTGGTGACAAAATTAATTCAGACGTTTTCTCTTTCCTCATGAGCACAATTTCATCTAAGTTCCGCTTAGTTCGATCAAAAATAGGAAAAAATGAGCGTTTCTATGTAGAACCATCGTGGTGTGAAAGTATTTGCTCCCATTTTTAATTTAAGTACCATGAAAATGCGTAATTTTCACAAGTAATCACAAAACTTCAGTTGATTCGTGCAACTTTGCTTCTGAATCACAGGTACAATTGGTGATCATTCCCATCAAAATCTTTTCTGTTTTATATTATGGATGTCATACAATCTAATCCGCCATCCCATACTGTTTAATAGTCTGCTATAGTATCAATGAAGCCATCCAGATAATTGGTGTTATCGATGCTCTTTTTGTCACGCTAAATCTGTTCTCAGCTTTCGGTACCGAGGAGCACAATTATTGAGAGATAACTAAACGAAGCGTTTGCTTTCGTTGTGTATTTCAATATTTTGTCATCTGAAAGTAGAGTGCCACTGACAATTCTTCTGTTTGATCTTTTCAGTTCTCGGAAAGTTCCGTCGGACATTTGGCAAAGTTATTTTGCATTAATAATTGAATGCATTATATTTCCGATTAGTTGATTCTTGAGTTATCTCACGTGGAGATGGAAGGAAGAGATGGGGTAAAAATGTTAATTACTTATTGCAGACGTTTCAGAATACTGAAATTCTATCTTCACAGCTGGAACATGAAAAAAAAGTGCTATTTAAAACATGCAAAACTTAACCAAACCAATGTACGCCTGTCTGTAATATCCTAGAACCTTCGAGTAACTCATTCATACGCGAGTCAAACAGACGCATGCTACGACTCGCTTACAACATTCACGCAGAATCATATCGATAGCTTGGAGCAACTCCAAATTTGTCTACGATCGAATCAAAATTTCGGTGTGGTTTCTACGTGAATATAAATTCAGACTTCAAAATTAAAAATTTTTTCCATTATTTTCTTTACGGAAGGAAAAGGAATTAGTGACTTTGAATGGATGATTCAAATGCAGTTAGTGATCTCTAATAACTGATTGGAAAGGACAAGAGAGAATGCGTCCGGTTCAATGTGAAATTCCTGAATGTTTGCAATGTATAATAATACATTAGACTTTTCTAACTTCCCAACCTAACGGAATTTTTCTAGTTGACGCGTTAAAAGACGTTAAAAGATGCGTTGAAGACAAAAAAAAATTGCTTATCAAATTCACTGAAACATTTAATCTATAAAATTCTTTCTCCATGTCCATTAAAAAAAGCAACGTTTCAATGTCACGAACGTCATCGTTAGACTGAAAATTGACTGAAAAAATTTTTAGCATGGAGATAAAAAAGTAAATCCACGAGCAAAATCAGACGCAATAAAAATGCATAAAACCACATTAGAAGATGACTAGATAGAAATAATTTTGTACAGCAGAAATATTGAACCCCAGACGACTATATGTGTTGTTAATCTTGCACAACAGCGCGCTACGTGATCATGGCACCAGATACATAGGCGAAATGGACGATCGAGCGAATGTTTCAAAGTTCTGAACTACACTTCGATTGAATCGTTTTAGAACAAAAAATTCATTAGGATTTTGACAGAGGGCTGGCTTAAGGTTTTGTAGCAACTTCTTAAGTCATAGTTAGAAGTAACTCTTCACAATCTGCACTACTGAAGCTCCTTTTCGTCATATTGATGACAGCTTATTCTGCCAGGTAGATATTGTCGCCCTGGGTTCCCTTCAGGGACAACGTTTGCCAACTTTTACAGGTCTTACGTGGAAAACCTGGTGTTGAGCGCTGTGCCTGTTAAGCCGGTAATGTACGACAGGTACATGGTGGATATCTTCGAAGAGGTGGAGAGCGTTGAGCAGTCAGAGACGTTGAAGAATATTGTTAGGGGAATAATTAGGTGTTGTGTTTCACGGATGAGTTGGTCGTGAGTGGGAAGTTGCCATTTTGGGATGTATAAGTTGAAGCTTCGCAGGGTGCTTTCCAGAGGTCTGTGTACGTTAAGCTTCTCATGCTGGAAAAACCGTAAATAATGATTGTGATGCTCGGCAAGTGTATAAAGAAGGCGTTTTTCATAATTCATTAAATAGAGCTCATACAGAATGCAGCAACTGGTCACGTTTTCATTCAGAAATTCTGTTCGTAAAAGAACTGCTAAAAAATAACAATTTTCCTAATACTAAGATCAACACTTTGACTCCGAAGTGGTGCATACGTGTACCACTAGGTAAATTGTTTATTACGTACCGGAATTTACAACTAACATTTCAACTATTTTGCTACCTTTTCCGAAATAAAGTTTAGAGGTAACATATTATGGTTCAAGTGTATTCATTACATTTTTTAAAAAGGTTAAAAATGTACAAGAGCAGATAAGCCGGCTTTTTAATACGACGTGTTCTAGCCTAACCAAACTGATCGTAGCAACTGCACAATCGTAGTCAACGTAATAATAAAATAATCAATAACTTTTTGAACCGAATTTTGAGAGGTGACAATAATCCTTTACTAAATACGCGTAATGTAAATATATTTTATGAAAATCAGATGTACTAGAATTACGAAATTGACTAACGAGTCTTTAGGGATATTGTCAAAGCTTTTGTTAAACATGTAGATTAGGGTGTCCCAAGAAGCCGAAGTGAATCGGACACACTCCAGCACTTGTTGCCCTTGTTTCCTTTTGTGACAAGTTTAAATAAGAAAATTTTCAGCTTCCTATCTCGTCTTTTACTGGTCTCGCATTTCATTCAGTTTTCTGCTGGGCGTCAGGTTGTGTAGCGGTCCCTGGCATAGCGTGCAGCGGTCAATGTTGTAAGGGCATTAGGTGAGCTCTATTTTACATAAATAAATATTTTTCTTTCTTATATTGTTTATTAGGCGAAGGTGAGGGAAGGTGGGTGTGACAGATAGGTAACAAACAGAGAGAGGAAGCAGGAAAGATATATGTGAGAGAGAGAGACAGAAGTTAAGGTGTGAGAAACAGACTTTAAATGCCGTATCTTGCATCCAGATACGGCAATTAAAGTCTGTGAGTATGACAAAAATTGTAAAATCAATGATCTCTTAGCAATAAATAATATTCTCAGATCCAGGGTTAGTGATCTAATAGACAAAGCCAAGGAGATTTATCAGTTCAAGAGTAACAGAAAAAAATGTAAGTCTCTTAATAAATGTTACATTGTTACATGGCTAGGATAACCCTGAAACAAAATTTAAATTGACAAAAAATATCAAGGTTCAATGCTTAATCATCTCCGCGTTGATCATGTATATGTAGCTGTAAGCCCTCGAATGAAGACTCTTTTTTACATAAAGTTTTATCTCATGTTGTTAAAAAAGAGCACGCTCAAATCGTAGAAGCATTAAACATTAATAAACTTATACTGGCCTTCAACGAAAATGCTAATTATATTTTGCTCTAAAACCATTCAATAGAACTGAAGGTTAGAAGTTTCAAACATCTGCTTGATTATCCATTTCGCCTCTGTCTCTGGTGCATGAACACACTGAACAGCTGTTGTGTAATATTTAGTTGTCTTGTGTTCCATGTTCCTGTTGTACAAAATTATTCCTATCTAGTCATCTTCTAATGAGATTTTCTGTATTTTTATTGTGTCTAATTTTGCTAGCGCATTGGATTTACACTTTTTTCATTGTGACTACAAATTTTCTCTAAGTTGTTTCGTTTGAAACATTAAATGTTTGTCACCGAAGATGGCGCTTGTAACATCGAAACGTTGCCTTTAAAAAGAGACATTGAAATATATATTAATGAGAGTTTTAGTATATATGATAAGCAATTTTTTTCGTCATTTAACGCGAGACAAACTAAGAAAAAAAAGAGTATTACACATTTATGGAGTTTAAGAGAGGTGGCATTGTGTGCTAATTTAATGTGTTTCTTACTTTCATTAACTCGTATGTGCATATTTAATGCGATGAATTTTATCAGTAATTTATGTACGCATTTCCCTAGTTTCTTGCATGAGGACTTCGTAAGTTCAGCGCAATGTCCAGGACGTTGTCTGCCTGTGAAAAATCCTAACTTCAAACCTCAGTAATGCAAATAATGCTAATATTTAGTGACAAAGTTCGATTCTCAATTAGCGATGACATTAATAGCCCAAAATAATTTTTTTTACTGAAATATTCGACAATCAGAGGGCAAGGATATGTGTTGCATCTGCATGCTTTGTTTTAACTTCTCCAGAAGCTAATGACCTTTTTCTTGCAGCTTGCAGTTCGCCATGATTCTCATTCGAGAATATTCGAATTGGTATTTATTGTATTTAATCGGTCTGACAGTTATGTTGGACAGAAAAGCGCAATAACATCCGGTAAATATTGGAAAATCATCCAAATTCGTGCATAAATTATGCCAAATTACCGATATTAGAGTAAATCAGAAAATAAGGCGTGACGTAGCCAACGATAATCCCAACGATATATCACAGCCTTAAGAAAAAGACGAAAGAGATCGCTTTAGTCAAACCAAACTAGAGTTGTTCCGACAAAAATGTCAAGCCGTAGCTGGGCCTGAACACGCATCAGTTACTTTCTCAGAGTGGTGGGCGACTTCGAGTATGCTTAAGTACATCATCACCTCAATGCGTAATATCCTACAGAGGCACTTCCCATACTACCAACGAAAGAGCGGAGATGCTCAAATGAAACTGGAAAAGAGTTGTTGAAGAAGACTGGCTATAAAGTACTTAATCTCAGATATTTCTTAGAGTATGTGTTAGTTCGCATGAAGGACAGAAGATACCGGTATACCACAGCTATACGTTCTTGAGATCTGTACACCACTGTTTTGTCCAGTTGCAGTTGTGTTAGGATGCAGCAGCGCACGTACTGCCAGGAAACAGTAATGCACGCACTGCCAAGAAACAGTAATGCATGTACTGCCAAGAAACAGTAATGCACGCACTGCCAAGAAACAGTAATGCACGCACTGCCAAGAAACAGTAATGCACGCACTGCCAAGAAACAGTAATGCACGCACTGGCAAGAAACAGCAATGCACGCACTGCCAAGAAACAGTAATGCACGCACTGCCAAGAAACCGTAATGCACGCACTGCCAAGAAACAGTAATGCACGCACTGCCAAGAAACAGT
>JACJUY010000496.1:5793-31238 GCA_014220935.1 Platorchestia sp. MABIK | reverse complement strand
AATGCATGTACTGCCAGAAACAGTAATGCACGCACTGCCAAGAAACAGTAATGCACGCACTGGCAAGAAACAGCAATGCACGCACTGCCAAGAAACAGTAATGCACGCACTGCCAAGAAACAGTAATGCACGCACTGCCAAGAAACAGTAATGCACGCACTGCCAAGAAACAGTAATTATGCCCACTATGCCAAGAAACAGTAATGCATGTACTGCCAGGAAACAGTAATGCACGCACTGCCAAGAAACAGTAATGCACGCACTGGCAAGAAACAGTAATGCCCACTCTGCCAAGAAACAGTAATGCATGTACTGCCAGGAAACAGTAATGCACGCACTGCCAAGAAACAGTAATGCACGCACTGGCAAGAAACAGTAATGCCCACTCTGCCAAGAAACAGTAATGCACGCACTGCCAAGAAACAGTAATGCACGCACTGGCAAGAAACAGTAATGCAAGCACTGCCAAGAAACAGTAATGCACACACTGCCAAGAAACAGTAATGCACGCACTGCCAAGAAACAGTAATGCACGCACTGCCAAGAAATAGTAATGCCCGCACTGGCAAGAAACAGTAGATTGATTAGATTATTAGTTAGTTTAAGCCTCCCTATCCGCAACAAAGGCGATCCAAGGAGAGGAAGGAAGAAGGCACCATTTAGTATGGAGTTAAGGGAACGCGGAATCCATGCAGAAAGGGCATAGAAACAGTAAGATAAGAAAGAAGTTCATGAAATAAGATCAAAGTTGAAGAAGAAAGTAGTAGGTGTTGAGAAAACAGGACAGCAGTGATCCGAAACAAAGTTGGTCCGTAACAAAACAAAAACCTATGTTATTTTAACCAAAAGAAATCCTACCTAACCTTTAGCTCGGGCCCTCACATTGCCCCCTGGGAGCGCTAATTCCCATAGATACAATAATTGTATCCCCCTGAGTAGGGGCAAGAAACAGTAATGCACGCACTGGCAAGAAACAGTAATGCACGCACTACCAAGAAACAGTAATGCATGTACTGCCAAGAAACTGTAATGCACGCACTGGCAAGAAACAGTAATGCACGCACTGGCAAGAAACAGTAATGCACGCACTGGCAAGAAACAGTAACGCACGCACTGGCAAGAAACAGTAACGCACGCACTGGCAAGAAACAGTAACGCACGCACTGGCAAGAAACAGTTATGCACGCACTGGCAAGAAACAGTAATGTCCGCACTACCAAGAAACAGTAATGCATGTACTGCCAAGAAACAGTAATGCACGCACTACCAAGAAACAGTAATGTATGTACTGCCAGGAAACAGTAATGTATGTACTGTCAGGAAACAGTTGTTCACGCACTGCAAAAAACAATGAATGCCAACCGAAGTAATTAGTTCGCCAGCTCACCTTAATTACGAACCATTGTACTGCAGTGAGTTAGATTCCTTGTGTAAGTTCCTAAATTTTACTCGTACGAATTTTTACTGGACTTGAAACTTATATTTTCAGTGAAAACTTGTCATATTCCTTCAGTACAGGATGTAATACCATTATTGGCAATTAGCCCAATTCCTCACAAAACCTGTTTTCTGTGTATTGTTGTGTGTTTGTTTGATTGCTATAACTTAGGTGTTTGTGTACGTAAGGCTTTGAATGTTTAAAAATTAAGTTTAAGCGTTAGGCATAGCTATTTTTCGATGTATGTATAGTGTCTTTAGTTTCTCATAGTTTTTGCAATTTGTTTATTATCGTTTTTTGTTCTTCGTCTTACGGCACTGAGGATGGAATATGTGATTCCGAAACTTTTGCAATTAAAAGAAAGTTCTCTTTTACAGCGGTTTTTCTTTTCATATTACGCATAAGATTTCCAAGAAATTGCCCTATTAATTTTACTATCTTACATAACCTGATACTTGGGGCTAGATTATTAAACCTTTGCATTACCATTGCAGTTCAGTTGGTAGCAAAAATTCCTCTGTCGAATTGACTTTGGTGCGTGCGTGCTATTTTTTCTATGTAAAATTTTCTAGTTTCAGCTTTTTTCAAATGCAATTCAAGCAGAGAGCACCTGCATGACTGCCTTTAGTGTTGTCAGATGCTATAACTTTTAACAGTAAAGCACACACTGCCAAATTGATGAACGTATAAGTTCAAGCTTATAAATTTCTGTAAGAAACGACGCGCGGCAAACCCAAGTCATCAATGAAATTTTCATGCCAAGTGTAGTAGGGCGATAACTCAAATTCTTTGAAAAATCTAGCTCCTGAAGCGTGTAAAACGCTACCCTAGGCCAGAAATTTAGGAAATTAATGGTATGGTCGTTGTATCTCATGCTAACATAAGGGAACCATTTATTCCCACTCGCATATGCATTGTTTTGCTGCGGTCTCCTTAAAAAAAATGTTTTCAACGAACCCCTGCTGTTTACAAATTGGAGTCGATTCCGTCACGCTCGCTGCTCTGTTTTTTTACTCTCGCTCTTTTAAAATGTGGTCGACTTTTTTGGGGATTTAAAATGATTAATGATTTACTGTACAAGTCATTACCACGCTGTTCAAAAAATACTTGCATGCAGAAGGGCATCGTCGTTGTTGTGTGATGGTAAAACGTAAAGTTTCAAATGTAAAGTGCACGCAGCCTTGTTTCTTAAGCTGGTTTCTGTACCTAAACAAGTAGAGTTCATCGCTTGTTCGAGAAAAGAAGTGAAGATCTTTATGCTCGCATGGCCTACGGCGAAGCGGAGGTTTGTGTCTCAGTTTCGACTCACAGGTGGACGCCGCCATTGGAAGTAGCCGAATTGTACTGATGGGGCTGACGCTGCTGTCCCATGCAGTACCTTCACATCTCATTATGCTTGGTGGACAACTTCTGCGACTGAAGCTCTCTTTTTAGGCATACCTCCTCTACATGAACCTTCCTTTCGTATAAATTTTTCTTTTCATGAGCATCTTCTATATGAACCGCTTATATGTGAACCTCATCTGTACGGCCCCATCTATTTACGAACCTCTTCATTATAGACCTCACCGAACCTCACTCTTGTACCTCTCTGAGTAAACTTCTAAATTAACAACTTCTACATGAACATCATCTATATTAACCTCTTCCGTATGAACCTCTTCCTCATGAACCCCTTCTATATGAATCTGTTTAAACCGAACCTCTTCTATACGAACCTCTTCTATATGAACCTGTTCTACACGAACCGCATATATATGAGCCAGTTCTAAGAAAATATTTACCACATGCATCTCTTCTCAGCCAACCTATTCTTCACAAGGCCTTTCTACGTAGAGTCAGATAATTCACATCTACACCTACAATGTTTCTTCATTCATTAAACAGCACTTGTAAAACTTTTTGTACAATCAACATTTCCTTTTCATTAAGCTCGTTTCTTCACGGTCAAATTTGTATGTAGCTTCTATTTGTTTTTTTTCTTTTAGTCTTTGACAATTATATACAAAAACTTTCGAGAATTCTCTTAATTCATTCGGTTTAGTTAATAATAAGCAGGTGATTCTTTTATTCTATTCAAATAATGTTAACTGCAAGCTAGATTTTGCCTGAAATCCAATCCAGCCAAATTATTCTCGAGAAACAAATCAAAACATGGATAACTAAAGCAACGCTGAACGATGCAGCATGTGGATAGAATGCTGAGCGAAAATTTCTCACCGGCTCCACAATCAAAAAAAGACAGTAAAAGTAAAAGGAAAGGAAAAACAGGAATAGATAAAAAATGAACTGATGAAATACTTAAATGTGCTCGAAAATACATAGAACACGATATCGTAATTTGTAAAATAATTACTTCACAAGAATAATTGTCATTGCTACAAAAGAAAAAAAATTATTTTGAACAATTTTCATTCTGCGTATTTACCTACCTTAATCTTACAAGAAACAGAATAATTGTTTTAAACATTCTATGAGAAATGTATCATACAAACTAATTTAATCCCACAATTTACACAAGAACAAAAGCACCCCATTTCATGGCAACAGAAGAATGAGCACCCCAGTATCGCAATGAGTCCTTATTCGTCAAGTGACCTTGAAAGTTGAAGTAATGCACTTATCTAACTTAACTAGCCTAACCAGTGAAATGAGCAACCAACTATACACAAAAAATTAGAACAATAATTACAAAGCGCTAACAGCTGACAAACTAGTACCCAACGAGTTGCTACTGACGGCGCTGCATTTGTGTAGATGCTAGTCAAAGCTCTGGTCAATGGAAAAATAAAAAATTATTTACAAAATACAAAAAGTTGAGTCGTAACTTCAATGCCAACAAAGCTTCAAACAAAACAACGGTTTTGAGCGCAATGGAAAATGGGCACTTCTTGAGAATATTTTCATTACATCACATGATATTTAAGAATATTTACTGAGGAGCAATTTAAAGGCAGTTCACAACATGATGGACTGTTGGAGGACTGAGCAGTTTCTCTTATGGGCCGACTGCGATGAACTGTTGCACAATAATTCAACGGACGTGACTCATGGAGTGAGAGGAACTCTTGTACGCATAATTTTCTAACGAAAAGGACTTGTGGAGTAGAAAATACCGTTTGAAGTTCAGCTTGACTTGATCGAAGAATGTGATGTGCAGAATTTGCGCGGATCACGGGGCAATAATTAAATACTCATAGCACAAAATTCCGCAAGAAATAAACCAGTCTCAATGCTCGTGATCGACTTAGCAGCAGCGATGTGTTTTGTTCCCACGAAATTTGTTTTACAATGATGACTATTAAGATATAAAGTATCAAAACTATTGACATTACGATTAAAAACGCGTTGAATAGGTGTACGAAAATGCTGTGGAAGTCTTGTAAAATTCAAAAATAATTGATCGGTTCTCTCAATGGTTAAAACAGTCAAATGACGAAGCTACACTGAAAGGTCTCACCTCAACTTTCATTCACTTAACAAACAACCGTTGCAGCTACTTTGTTAGGCGTCGAGTATTTTGTTCAGCCTCTCGCGTCAGCTTTTTTTTCTAACATTTGTATCTTTCGTGTGTGCTTAACAGCAGTAACTAATGGGCTTAATGGAAAAATGGTCAAGTGCACCGGCATCAATTTTTGTATTGGAAGTCTCAAAGAAACAGCCGCTCTGCTGGTGTTTTTCATCGAAAATTTTCCCTTGCTGTACATGTAAATGAGGTGGGAAACAGCCTCTACCTGATGACAGCGAGGGCGGACACGCTCACTGACATTTCGGCCTTTTTCGATTTTATCTGAGCTTTAAATATTGATAGCCAAACTTAACATTATCCAAAATGAGAGTCCCTTATCGTTTAAATCAAAATGACGGTTGTTACATTTACTGGAAGTCGGAGGAGACACACCAAATCGGTAGTCATGACTCCAGGCAGCACTTATACAAGTGACATAAGTCTTTTTGAAATATGGCACTCTAATTGCGTACATAGAGCTTCGATGTAATATGTGGTAAGTTACTAAATTTGCTATCTTTTAGCGTATGTAGACGTGGAAGAAAAACTATAAAATTTTAAAGTGGAATTTATTTCTTTGATTGTTTTATAACCACAAACTAGCTGCAGACCACACTAATAGTTAAGATGTTTTCTAATGTGCACGTCTGGAAAACTGTTCCGTGTGCTCTGAGACCTAATCATTTGTGCACTGACTGCATCCACCTTGCCGGTGTATTACCCTGCCAGCCCAAATGAAGGCGTTTCAAAGTTCCCTGTCAAAAATCGGACATGTTGAAAGCTAGTGACTGCTGTGAATAACTACGTGTTTAACCTTGTTAAAAGCTCAACAAATTTCATGTCATCAGGCTTCAACTTCTACGTGCTACCAAAACTCCACATTACTCGAACAAAGATCAAAATCATACGAACTTGAGTTTGCAGTACTGCATGTAGAAGTTTGTCAATGTTACGAGCCTTGTGTCCCGCAACGTTGTCTTCCAGTCTTATCTGATGACAGCGAGAGCGTCAAACATCGATACAATCGCTACCTTCTGGTGACTTCCGTACTCAACGACTTTCTGCCTCCGATAGTTGTACCTGTCTCGAGATTTTACTTGTCATGACAGCCTATCGAACGACTTTGCCTGTCTGGTGAATTCACCCTTGATGATTCTAACTGGTGGATTTACATCTGCATGATAAGTTTTGAAATTATGACCCTACCCCCAATGACTCTACCTGCGACAACTTCACTTCATCATGGTTAATTTACATTCCCGTTGACTCCGCACTCAGTCATTTGTGACATCCAAAACAAGATTTTAATTTCATATCCTAATTTGTAGCACAGCAGCTGGTAATAAGCAAATGCTTCATTTGCATCGAAATAGTTGTTCACTGATGACAAAAACTCGACCCTGTTAGAGCTATCACAGTGCAGATTTGCATGAATGAAATTTTCAGTCGGAACGAAATTTTTTTTTGCCTTTAGTCTTTTTCTCATCTTGTCATCAATTTTAATTTTCTCATCTCTTCAGCTAAAGCGCTCTTGAGAGAAAAGGGAAAAATATTTTTAAACGTGCAGGGTTCCGAACTATGCTGAATAAAAATGTTATTTGAATAGAAATTACAAGTTTCAAGTTAACCATTTCAACAACTTAGTTTCTAATGTTACTGTGCATATATCAGGCTTGTAATGGTTGCAAATCTTTGAATTTCTACCTATTTTTTCGTCCTACTTTTGGAATACAAGAAAAGCAGAGAAACAATATATCTGACTTGGAGAAATAATTATGGATAATTTCGCTTCTCTGAAGAGCATTCCAAGGAATATTTGTTTAGCTTCTCCAAATATTCACAGTAAAATAGGCCTAATGCTTCGACGTATTGCTGATGTTAGACATGAAGTGTCTGCGATTGCGTTCTCGTGAATTGTGCTGAAACATGCCGTCTAAAATGCAACTTTTAAATTATCAGCTGTCGTGTAATTAATTTGCTCTCTCTCAAAACTAATTTTTCCAAAACATAATGGGAAAATTTGAGCGCTAAAAAACTGCACCTGTACTCTGTACACCAGAGTTATATTGGCACAAACCGATGTAATAAAAACAAAGTTAACGTAAATTCAGGAAAATTTTGAATGACTTGACTAATAGTTAACTAATACTGAGAGACTTTATCTCGTTCCTTTATTCTTCTCGAAGCAACATACCAGATGCGCGCTTTAGTTTTTCATGAAAGAAGAAACCGGTTTTCCGAAAGAAGGAAGAAAAAATTCATTAAATATTAATTTTGGTCGAGGTTTTGATGAAGGAAATTGAATATATCGTGTTTGCGACACCGATCTAACAAGCGATAACACAAAGTTACAAATGAACCGAAAACAAGTCGCTAATGAGCTTTCCATTAGGCGACGACAGACTGAGCACAGCGTATGCCCAAACATGGGAACAAAAAATGAACCTTAACAGCCGAAATAACTTGACCATGAGCGCTCATCTCAAGCATGACTATATAAGGCAAACATTATATTCACTGAATCAGTTCTGATTTTTCAGAATCCTATGGGAAATTATCTCTCATTGAAAACTACTGGAAAGCATGGCAAAAAAATTGAATGTGATGTTGTAGTAAATCAGGACGCCCTGTTTTGATTTAAATTATAGTCGTTTTATTAAAAAATAGAAAACGCTTTTGAAACCAGCTTCATTATCAATTCAGCAAAATACAAAGTGTGATCAATACTACGCAAGCAAAAGTTCACGATCGATAGTAAATTCCAGACAATACGTCACAGTGGAAAAAGAATAAACAAACAAAACAAAGACAATTTATGAGTTAATTATGTGAAGGGGATACGAGATAAGTATGTTATTTAAAATTAGTTTTTCCTTACAAATTATCAACGATTTTAAAATCCTAAGGTCATAATCACTGAAGAAACTGTAATCGCTCTGAAATCATCTCAAATAATTATATTGCACTTCTCAGCATGGCTGCGTATTGCTGAATGAGGAGGATGAACCAGCAAGTTACCGGTACGAAAATCCCTTCCGCAGTCCTCTGCCACTCTTGCGTAAATCTTGCGTGACGTCATTCCGACGTACGCCGATGCGAACTGCAAGCAAATATATTTATACACAACAGAAGAGCACATGAGCCCAGGAATAGAATTCTTTTGTTGAAAAAATAACAGATTGTTACTTTGCTAATCAGTATGACGGTTAAATTTACCCTAAGAAAATGCTTATAAAACGAAAGACTTTAGTTCGTGAGCTAATTCTTCAGATGGAGAACCCAAGTAGAGTAAAGTGCAGTACAGGTAATTTTCATGTTCAACACGAGTGTTGGATTCCCAATATTTTCTCGACAAAACCTTTTTAATTTGGGAGCTTACGATTCCCTGAAAATGAGCAACGATTCTAAAATCCAAAGGCCAAAATCATCACTGCAAAAGAAATAATGTAAATAATTAAATTCTGCATGCATGTCATTGAAAGATGACCATTATACATATTGTATGTCCCATTTAACTGCCTGTTGATGCCATTGATTTTGAAAGTGTTAAAACAGAAGCTAAAAAAACTGGTTCCCAATGCCGTAATGCTTGCGACTTACATACTTTACGTACAGAAATTACACAATTTTCTCCGAAACGTTTTCCACTTTTTTAACAGAATGACTAATTTTTTTAGCATTTCTTCGGTTTTAAACTTATAGTGAATGTGTGGAATGAGCAAAGTGAACATCTGTATAGATTTCAATTTTGGTATGTCTGATTTTATAAATTTCCCGATTACTCCATTATGATGTGTATTAATATAAAGTTGAGCATTATTGGAATTAGAAATATGAGGGAACGTGATTTCGATTTGGAGTGAAATCGTTGAAATCACAAGTGCATTATATAGTGCTATAGAAGCTCTAAACAACGAACCAGAAAGTTTTCCCTACTGAAAGAGTTCACAGTCTGTCACAAAAGAGCCGTTTTGTTTGATGTAACCCTTTTATTTTTATTGATGCTGTCATTTCTTCAATAAATTTTATTTTGCTCGTACTAGACCCAATAAGTTGATTAATCAAAACTTATTAGACCTTTACGCACCCACACTCGCAGTACATGTACACATGCTATTGCTAAACAGCGCGCTAGATCTCTTCGACTCTCCAAAAAATTATGCTCACATTCATTGCAGTATTTTTACTTATTTTCGCATCCCGCCATTTGCACAATTTTATGTTTAATTAAGAGTGGACAAAATCAGAGGTTGTGCCTACCCTCCATCGACATCGGGGCTCAATAGATGGCGCCACTTCTACATGGGTATTGAGTTTCTTCTGCATGAAAAAACCGTTTTCGAAAAAATTCCGAGTCTTTACGAGTCCCTTCCCCAGATATTGTATTTTTTCGGCAAAACATTTTCAAGTGATAACTAATACCCAAATGATTTAAACCTTAAGTTATACCTACGTAATAGGTTCCTAAAGTGCGTAGTTTAATTAAAAAATAGTTTTTATAAAATCTTCTAGATGCCTTCAATGAGGCGAAACAAACATATAAACTATTCAAATAATTAATTTGAGAATATTCCGTGAAGAAATTAAAACGAGGAACAGAAAATAAAAGAAAAAATATATATTTACACCAACCACTTAGCAGCGAATAATTCATGAAATAATTAGTGAAAAGAATAACATGGAAATCTTCTAAAACAAGTGTTAAACTTTGAAATTTTTAGTTTTTCCACAGCTAAATGAACTATATTTCCGTGTACGCTACAAAAAAATTATTGGAATATTTTTGAGCTCAGGTGTATCTTTCTTATTCTGTGAAATGTAGTAAGTGTGAAGAAATGGTCTAGTGTAGCATGTCGAATTGCAGTTGGATTTTTTTCGAATTCCATGAGAGCGGCTAAGAAAGTTGGCGCGAAAAGAACACAAAATTTTGACCGTACAACGCAGGTCAAATCGATGCGTTCTTTTTGCGCCACTGTGCATTTTGTAGCGTGCCTTAATTTCCACAGATTCTTTTCGCAGTACAGAAAATTTTATTTTCTGAGTATGATTGACCTGTTGGGATAGTGTACGAATAATCCTGCAGCAAACAGTTAATGTTGAAGGTTTTATAGGGTAAATCGAACAGAAATATCTTATTTTATTGCTTCAATTTAACTTCTGAACGTCAGTTTGAGACGGTAGCAAATGCCTTGCGTATCAGAATCTCTTTTTTATCCCTTTGTTGAATAACGATGTCTTATTTATTCAACATTTGCCTAAATGAAACTATTGAACATTTGGACATTTTTCGACGAAAGTTAACAAGTCCCTGCAACTAGTTTAATAATTATTATTCGAAGCCCGAGATTTATAACTCAAAAACCTCTTTGCTGAGAGTTCGGCTTCTCTTTTTTTCACTAGCGATTGTGATTTTAAATTTTGAGGAAGGTAAATTCGAGCGCACAATTCCCAACAGATGCTCACCATAATGGATGCACGGCGGTGAGAGCTCCCATTTTTGCCAAAGGGCAGCGGGGTCGCTCTTCAACAGCAGTAAAACGACAGCGTTATTCTAAATTGTATGAAAATATCGGGTGGTGAATATTTCAGTAAAGTAATAGCAGAAGAGAATAGACGCACTTACTTTACTTGCAATGATTCTTCAACTAGAAATCTTTTTAACATTGTGGAAATCTTGCTCTCACAAGTAATCATTTCTGATTTATTCAACGTGCTTGTTTGTGAATCTGCTCTTGAAATCTAACAATTAAACTTAAAAAATTACAGTATATATTAAAACAAATCAGTATTATCCTAGGAGAACGTAACCGGAAAAATTAGGTCTATAACTTGTTAATACTACGAGAATATTTATTATTTATTTACGAGTTAAAATGATGTTATTGGAATAGGTATGGAAGTTTAGGGAACATGAACAAAGAAATAACAAAAAGTGTTGAATGTTGTAGTACAAAGCACGCCAACAATCACATATAGAAATAATTCAGCTAGAATAAAGTGCATTGCTTTCCTTCATTGCAAGTCATATTCTGTAAATTTATTCTTTACGAATTGATTATGCGCACAAGAAACTTACTGTCAGATTGACATGCCAAGCCTTACGTTGGGGTCAACATGTGTTGCAGCGGAGACACCATACGCCACTTCCTCAAAAGAGTGACCGGCGGCGAGAAAAACAAGAATTCAGAGTGCATCCATTCTGTGTCCAAACCATTGGTGAGTAGACTTAATATTTCATGCACTCATTCAATATTTAATTAATTAATCAATTCAGTTTACTTGATTTAACTTATAATATTAATATTATATTCAAACACTACTTCCTAGCTATTCTGATGCAATATACCGATCCTGATCTGTTACAAAAGTCATTAATCGCATGTGCTTAGCGTGTACATGCACAGTGTTTGGGAATTCATTTAATCATGCAGTCTAATCCTTTCTTCAAGTTTCTTCATTTGGTTGCTGAGGTTTTCGAATCTTACCAAGGTTTCTTATCAGTTGACCAAGATTCTACTTCAAACCTAGCTGGGGGAAACCCTCTCGTTTCTGCATGCCGTAAAAGTTGTACCTCTTTTTATTTCTCCTTCAGATCACCCACTCATGTCATGCATTAAAATGGTTAAAGGATTTTAAATGTGCTCCAAAACTATACCTCATCGTCAAATTTGCTACAAAATTACATTTAAAACGATCTGTCATCAAAAAAATGCATATCTTCATGTTGAATTGGGCTCTCAAGCGGACAATATACAGCCCGATCAGACGGTTAGGTAGGCCTTCTTTTTTTTTAAATAGTGTGTTTTTTGTTTCATTAAGGACCATCTTTTTCGATTCATTATCATCCTTTTCTTCACAACCTACAGCTTCCTTTTTGAACTTTAATTTTGTTTAAACTTCCTTTCTGACATGCTGTTTCTATGCGTATTGTGTTCTGTTAACTGGCAACACACTCGAGTTTCCTCACAAGGATGGCCCATGTGGGAACACGCATTGTGCATGGATTCCCCGTGTACGTGTCCATACTAGATGGTTCCTTCATTATTCCTTTCTTTGGAAAGCTTTTGTTTTGGTTAGGGAGGCTTAAATTAACTGAAATTAGAATAATAACCAATATAATGATTAGTACACAGTTTTTTCTCATTGTAAAGTATTATCCTATAGCTACACTTTTATTTTCTAGATTGTGCTACCGAATTGGGATTGAAGGCAAGTAGAGCCCGAGACTGGCACGGGAAACGAAGATCATCTTCGCTGGAGGTCACTTCAGGCAGTGATGGAGATGCATCTCAGTTGAAGGTCTCGGCATCAGACATCGGAAGCGAGGCCGAGGAATGCTTTGGGAATCCGGAAGAACTTGATCTCAGGCTGCTCATGTGGGCTCGTTTGTGTTAAGAAAGTAGTAGTGCATCTGTCGTCAGGTTGTGCGTACTCGTTTCCGCTGAACTCTGGCTGTTTGAGTGTTTACGTTTTAATGGTATCAATTTATTCTTTTCCCATAGCATTGTTTGCAATTGAATGTATTGGCAAAAAAAATTAAAAGGCTTGTACTAGCTGGGCAAAATTGTGTATTTTGACCATACGCTAAAACCAAAAGCTCTTCATGATGAGGACATTTTCGTAGCAACCGAATATTTGCAATGTTATAATGTACAACATTATGAGGTAATTGTACTCTTTCACCCGACAGCAGCAACCTCTAATGACCTTTTTTTTTTTTGTTCTTCTAGGTTTTGCAATAGATGCCAGCCATTCCTATGAAGAAAACAAACACCGATTCTAATTCATAAATCTCGTGGGATTATTACGGAACAAGGGGATAATAGTGCGTATGAAATCCTACTAAAAAATTAAGTATCTCATGTAAATAAAATAGATGAGAAATTACTCAGACATTAACGCATAATATTTACAATACTCGTTTCTGTCAAACTAATGTACAAGTGACGATATGTGTAATAAAATTATATGATTGATATTTATTGTATTACACTTAGAGCAGATGTGGACAACTGGCAGCTCCTGGGCCGCTGCGAAAAAATGTTTTCCTTTATAAAGTACTTGACTTTTTACATCAGTTTATCTATAAACATTTGCTTCGGCTCCAGTTCTGTCAGTCCCACGGCAAGAGAGAAAAAAAAGATGGTCTGCTAAGGCCATAGCTAACCTCAGCAGAGTGTCCCACAATGATCTATGAGTCTAACAAATTTATGGGAGGGATAGATTTGTGCGACATGCTGCTCTCTTGACACAGGGTCAAAGTCATAACTAACAAGTGCGACATTCCAATCTCTTTATTTGCTAAAGACTGCTGTTACAAATGGGTGGTTGCCGTACCGAATGATTATATTAATAGTCTAGCTTTATTTCTAGTCATGGATACTAATGTTTTTGCTTTTCTCGCCGAAGAGCTCTGCTTTGACTGTAATGGAAAAACTGTTTTTTGTTGAGTATCATGTTTAGTATTATATCCAAGGGTTTTCTTCTCCAAGTTGGTAAAGATCGGTGAAGATTTAGTTTTGAAGATCTTCATTTATCAGTGTCGTTTATCGCAGATTAATGAAATTTTTCGCTCTTGGTCAGTGAAGATTTTTGCAGAAATTCGGTGCCGAGCCGCACTTCAAAATCGGACATTCACTGTGTTAATTCTGCATTAAATCTGTACTAAATGCAGATACTTATGTGAAGATCTTCAATGATCGCAAAGAATGTTTGCAATAAATGGCAATAACACAATAACAGCTATGACTTCACCGATCGGTGAAGTCAAAGCTGTACCTAAGAAGCCAACCGTCAGAAGCGAGGTTCTGGAACTCTCCAAACCGCTCTAATGAAATTGGAAAAAAATTGCAACTGAAATCCGACATGATACACCAGACGACATAGCTGCTCGGGCCTGAAAAATTACAGAACCTTTTGTATGACTGCTCAGACCTGCAGGTTGTATAAAAACTGGGTCAAGACATCAGCAGATTGATGGGTGTGGATGATACGCAATTTTATGAAAATTCAAAATCTGGTGTTCTGATGTTACTCGCATAAGAAGCTATGTTGAAGTGAGAAATGATGTCCGAAACGTACATGGTTACTGCGCTGTACATGGAATGAGAGAGAAGATGCCCAAGAGATGATCAAAGAGTAGGTATGGCGACCACCCTCTAACGAGAGGGGCAGTAGCTCGTGAGAGACGCCCTTATGACAGTGATAGAGATGAACTGCGACCAAATTGAATCTTGGTCTGTGATTAGAATGTTTTACTTTGTGCGCGAGATAAAGTCTACTCAGTAATAATCGTGAGCGAGCGACTTCGTACTAAACGAAGGAGCATTTATGGTTTCAATTCAGCGGAATTCAAGAAAAGATCCTCACCAATTCAATGATGCTGTTTTGATTGTGCTTAAGTAAAAACACCAATTAATTTCAAGTCGCCAATGGTTCACAAAATTATTTCAGAAATATCCATTTTAGGCGTTTTACATTTGATCTTTATTCGTCCTTGCTTGAAAACCTGTAACTGAGCAGAAAAGAGATTTCTATAGTTGCCCCAAAATAACAAATTCAATATTCGTTTGAGTTGTCAGAAGAATGAAATATGTATTTAGATAGCTTATGTAAGAGCGGTACCATTTTGCAAGTTTTCGGAATTCGTAAACTGGAGTTTAAATAACGCTGGTTACATTAGTCTTGACCGGGCTGGAGCCCGTCCCAGGGCTCCTTACCGCCATAAATGATATACTACTGTCCCGCTAGTTTGTTAGTTTCTTCGTACATTGATGCCAGTGTGTTCGTGATTCCTTCTTAATGCTCAGTGCTGCATCCTAGAACTGTTAAAACTCAACTTGAAGAACTGTGTTTTCATTCATAATCTTTATTACAGAAAAGTCAGTGTGAACCCACGCAGGTTAGCTCTGCCTGCGTCAGGTGCCCAGCCTGCGTCAGGTCCCCAGCCTGCGCCAGGTGCCCACCCTGCATCAGGTGCCCAGCCTGTGTCAGGTGCCCAGCCTGCGTCAGGTGCCCAGCCTGCGTCAGGTGCCCAGCCTGCGTCAGGTGCTCAGCCGGCGTCATGAAGTTCATAGCTAGAATTTGTTTGATTTTGTCACTGAATAGTCCCCTATTGAGTTTTCGTTCCTCCTCAATAACTGGGAGTAGCTGGAAATGCTACATTGGTGCACACTGGACAGTCTTCTATGCCTCGGTGGAGCGACGCACATGCAAGGCACTTTAAAAATCAATGATGCTCTTTGTGTCATCTTTATTGGAAATGAACTCTTATTCTTAACCCTTCTTTTTTCTTTTCGTTGCTATCCCGCTGCACTTTGCCACCTCATCACTACCTCGTCGGGCGCTGGGCTTGCATCTGTGCTTGTGTGCTGAGTCCTCGTTTCCTCTGGCCTTCTTTATTTACCTTTGTTGAGTGTTCTTTTTGGAAATTAGTTCACTATTTGGGAAATTTTCAGATTAATTCACACACTCTTTGAAGGAAAAAGAATGGGCAGAAGAAGTTAACTGAAATAATGTTTTCTAGTTTACTGTCAAACGGTCAACAGAGCTAGGCATTCCGACATGTTGATAAACATCTTTTACAAAAATCACTTGTAAGAAGGCAAATGATCTTAATTTCGACCGTCAGTTAACACACGGCCGGAGCAAAAGTTATAAAAGTATAAACAGCGTCTGAAAGAACTCGAACAAAACATACAGTCAACTTAAATCTCCAAGTATACATAGAATATGCATGTTATGTATATATATTTAGAATTCATTAGTAGTTAAAAATCTTCTAAAATGATAAAATCTTTTCGTTCCCAGTTAGGGCTGGAGGTAAGGAGGTAAGAGTGGGCGGTTACCAGCCGACAGCGTCTGGCGGCAAGTCCACATGAAAATTGGGTACGTACGTTTGGTACATCAAAGAAAAGTTGAACTTTAGAGGAAAATATGTAGGATTTAGTGCTGCGCAGAAAGTTAAATTTTAAGGTTTGGTTTAAAGTTTGAGATTAAAGTAGAAGGGAAAAACATCAGAGTTTGGAGACTCAATTAGGTGGAAGTTATGATTTCAGACTAGGAGCCTGATCGATTCAATGGCTTGATAATTCTGAAGCACTTAGAAAATGAGCAGCCTTGAGAAGGCAACTTGAAGTGCAGTTATTTAAGCAAGCACACTTACTCACACACTCACACTATCACACACTCACACACTCACACCATCACACACTCACACGCTCACACCATGACACACTCACACACTCACACCATCACACACTCACACGCTCACACCATCACACACTCACACGCTCACACCATCACACACTCACACTATCACACCATCACACACTCACACGCTCTTTTGCTCACTCGTTCACACGCTCACGAGGTCACTCGCTAACTCCCTCAAGCACAAATTAAGCAAATGATAGAACTCGATTGAAGTAGACGCAGAAGTGGAGATGAAGAATTAAAAATTTAATAAGGGGACGGCTCGACACACGCCACGCCTGACACCGAATATCAGCGGAACCTGAGCTCAGCGCCTCACAAACCCGACCAGCGTCAGAGAAAACGCTGAACTGCGAAGCGGTGCCATCTTGAACGGAATGATCCCTCAATAAATCTCATAATAATCATACTGATAATGCCAGTCCAAGATCCTCCAAAACTTCCCTAGAGCCTGTAGGAACCCGAATAGGACCCGACTGTTTATCTAAATACTACACTAGGGCATGAATACGATACTATTCCATAATTATTTTTGAGAACCAACAACACCAATTTAAGCCAAAGAAATTTTCCAACACTGTCCTCTCAGTGGTTCACTTTCTGAGGTGACTGGATAGACGGATGAATTGATCTCTGCTTCCTCCTATATAGCTCGTTGGAATTCTTTCAAAAATTGGCCCAGTGAATACATTTATATGAGAGAACATGAAAGTGCAACTAAATTTAATGGGATTTCCAATTTATTCATTGTAAGCTGACAACATTCCACAGTTAAGAGGAAATAACAATTAACAGTCATTTCCTTTTGACTGAGAAATTTGTTTTGTTATTTACACTCGCTCCTATCGGAATACGGGTGTATAATCTTCGTTGAAATCAGTAACAGCAATGGCTTGTTTTCCTTTCAAAGGCATCATTAAACAGTAAACCGGAAAATTAGCATTTTAGAATCTTTCCTCGAATTTACATCTTATATTTCATTGCGTATCAGGGATACAACGTGCCTAGACACCACGGTAGAGGAAACAAGGTAGGTTCAAACCAGTCTTTTTTTCGTTGACGGTGTGGTTTTGCTGACATCACCGCAACGAACCAACAGCAGAGCTCATATTGCATCTGGTAGTACTGCTACCCCCAAACCGGCTCCACTATTGGCCTGACGACATGGCGTTTTGATGACGTCATAAAGTTTGTTTGAAATAAAGCTTTTCTATTGGCTAACCGAACAAGAGGTGGTGTATTTTCTCCCATAGAAATGACTCTACCTTCTTTCCTCTACCGTGCTAGGCGTGCAGACTTGCAAAGGACGTCAGTGAGCGTTGAATTACACAAAACCACGCCACCCAGTTGAGAATTACTATGGTGCTCCCCGCCATCAAAATAAGGCGTTTTTTAAATTAAAGCAATTATTTGTTCGGAAAACTACTGGAAAAAAGTGAATGCGTATTCCCCCTCATTTCTAAACTTCCATTTTTGAGTGAGGAAAAGATGGGAATGAATTTGACCCAAAATAGATAAACTCTAGTAAAACAATAACAATTTGCAGTCAATACATAATGCTCAGACGTGCTGTTTATAAAATGGATGTGGAACAGGCAAAACAAGCCAAAATCCGCGTATTGTTATACAGAAGATTTACGCACACAGTATTTTGGACATACCTGTTAAAAATTTCCAACGACAGAGAGGTAATTTCACGGATGCAGGATTTTCAAGTCTTCTAAGATAATGATGGGAAAAATATTTCAAAGAGTGTCAGTTATTAGCCACCAGGCGAAATTTCGTTTTCCGTAGCTCAGTTATGCAGACTGTCGGCAAATTTATTTATGAAGCTCAGCCTAATCTACCCACTATTGAGCCATACGGGGCCCAAAATAATTACAGAGGTACGTTAAAACCCACCATAAAACTTTTAGAATGAATGCGTTTAAAAAACGTCTATTCGAAGATAAATTCTACTGCTGCTGCTCCTTGATATATTATACAATAAATGTAGGTTTAACTCACTCGGAAGTTTGTTGTTTTAATCATGAAATCTAAGTAATAAATATTCCGTTCATCACTCTACGTGGAGTCGGAATTTGTTTATTATATTTTTTCTGAATCCATACGACAAAATTCAGAACATTTTCTTGCGATGAAAAGTCGTAAAATTTCAGACAGACTGTACGTCTCTTATATAACCGACAGAGTTGGTGCTACCGGAAACAGGATTGCAGACTGTGGCGCAGCCAGCAAAAAATTTCGGGGGAGAGGGAAGGATTCTAGACAAACCTAGACAAATAATTTTGGGAGGAGGCAGACATTAATTATTAGCAATCTTTTTATTATTTTACTAAAAACGGCGACTAAAACTCATCCCAGCTCAACATTTTTTTGGGGGGAGGATCATAGATCCCCTGGCCCCCTCCTGGCTGCACCACCTACAACAGCAAAGATTTAGGCCACAATGCTGAACAAAAACGTTAGTTGATTAATGAAACCTGTTAAAACACGAATAAATTTGCTCACAATTACAAAAGTGATGTCTAGGGATAATTCCTGACTTCAGTTACCATTGAAAAATAAATCTGATGCATCCACAGAAATAGTTTATACTTTTTTCCGGCTTACCGCTGCGATTAAAGTTTTAAAAATGTGGATAAACTTGCGGTAATAAAAAGAAAACCATTTTATTTTTCCAGGTATCGAGAAGACGATGAGATTTATTAATTGCTGAAGAAAAGAGTTACCTTATTTATCTTAAAAATTCTAAAACCCAAAATTCACAAAGTTTATTATGCTCCTTAATCGATTGTTTCCATCATTTAGTTTAGGCTTAAACATCCAGTAACATTAGCTCTCATAAAGTTCATCACACCGTAGTGCAAACATTCATTGAGCACGAAAAGGAAACACTGAAGATGAGAACAAAGAGAAGATCTTCTATTTACCTATCCTTTGATAGCTTCACTGTCCTTTGCTGGTGTTCCCTCCATAAGTTGGCCAGATTAACTCATCTTCGACGAGCACAGACGCGAGATTTGACTTTCTGATGCCAAAGAAGGCATGCGCGTGTCGCCAGCTGTGTATTATGGGCACGAGGAAATCCATAAGTCGATATTTTGGGCAGACAGACACGCTTGTCCGCGACTTGTGCTGACCTACACGAGCTTATAACCAGCGAACTATTGCTAATAGGATAGTGCAGCATTAAATCGCATTGAGGTCTGATTTTAGGCACGGGTTCGAGAGCGTTAGCAGGCATTACAAGAAGCTGAGAACGCTTGCTGACCATTGATGTCACAGCTACTGTCGATTGTGAAAATAAGCCACTTTAACGACGTGAACGTTTTTATCCTGCTCAAGACAAGTGACTTTCCTAAATGCTGCATAAGCCATCAAGCATCCTATTCTGGTTCTGAACGAGCTCCGTTTTATTTGTTTTACCATGCAGTCGAGTTAGGATATTTTAGGTTCATGATGATACTGTGTAAAAAGCGTTAAAGAGAATACGAAAGCTTTTCTACAGCCAGACGAAAACTAAGAAATGAGCGACTCATTGGTCTCGATCATTTGTAAAAAAGAAAAAAGTATTGGCCTCAGAAGTTAACGTAAAGAACGTATTGTACCCAATACCAGTCGTTGAGAGCATACTGGAATTAATGCAAGATGCCAAATGCTGCCCTTCATTACCAAAAAGCACATATGTCGAAGTCATTTTCGGCTGTTAATACAAGAATCTCTCTGGCGGGCTAAGGAAAAGGAAAACAAAGCGATCTGTTTTGATACCTTGAATGTACTAACATGCCCGAGGTATCATGGAATTATTCTGAGTTGAATTTCAAAGTTCCCATCATTTAAAAGTTCGCTTCTTGATTTTTTGAAGCGAGTAAGTGTGATTTCAAGTTCCATACATTCACTTGAACCATAATTTTGCCTGGGCCTATTTTGGTTTTTCATCACGATTCAATGATTATACGTGAAGTTTGTTTACCAGTACAATTAGAGGCTGCAGAATTAAATTTTTTACAATGAGACGGCAATTAGCAGCGTTTCATTTCTTCTACGAGAACTTTCATTCATATCAGACTTACAACTAAGTTATTTTACTTAAATGTCGTGTGTGAATGTTACAGTTTAATTGCAGTTTCTCCAGAATAAGGGAGAAAAGTAGGAAAGACAATTTTTTGGCAACGAATAATATTTCTAAATTCCATGTAACAAGATGACGTCGTGTGAAACATTTCCCCCTTTCCCTCAGCAATGATGTCTTTAAAATTACTGAAATAAATTTAACTGCAATGCCCCTTATTAGATTTATGTACAACACTTATAGAGTGAGCATGGAACGCTGGATTGAAACTCTTCATATGAGAGAAATTATAAACCGCACATTTTCGGTCTTATTCAATGCGCTCTTAAAATGCGACTTGAAATTCTTAACTTCACTTCCACATTGAACTGGTAGTGGTAGAACATATCCAGTGGTAGAACATATCCAGTGGTAGAACATATCCAGTGGTAGAACATATCCAGTGGTAGAACATATCCGAAAATTGTCAACACATAATTTTAGCTCTGTGACCTAAACATACATTTCGTGAATTGTTCCAGTTTACTAGTTTAAATTCAAAAAATTACTACCTAGTTGTTCTCGTAGAAATGAAGACTAGCTAAAGATGTTTATCGAAGGACTGAACAAACAAAAGCTTAAATTCTGCATCCACAGTTGGTAACGAAACAAACCAGAATTAATGTCTGCGTTTGTTTGGAAGAATCGCGCCTGCCGCTAATAGGGAGGTAATCAGTCCCGCCTGAGCGTACCCTGCATTTGTCAAACCGCACTT
Source organism: Platorchestia sp. MABIK (assembly GCA_014220935.1). Classification (NCBI taxonomy): domain Eukaryota; kingdom Metazoa; phylum Arthropoda; class Malacostraca; order Amphipoda; family Talitridae; genus Platorchestia; species Platorchestia sp. MABIK. Next base: position 10,249 of record JACJUY010000496.1, on the reverse strand, counting down.
CGCTGCCGGACCGCGCATTGTCACACCATACGGCCGTGCCCTGCGCGGGCAGATCGTGCTGCGGCTGGAAATACGGGGATCTGAGATTGGTTTGCTTCACCGCAAACTCGTGTGGTCCGGACATTTCGGCGTGAAATGCGAGAGATGTGTCCGAGGAACAAAGAACTGAGCAGGTGTTGCTGTCTAGTTAGGTCTTTTTTTCGTGGTTTCCATTCACGTGCCTTCTTTCATCTGGCTGAGTTTAGGCCATGGGAAAATTGGAGGGTCATCCCGATGGTCGTTAAATGACATTACTTAGAATTCATTATTTATAGTGAGTTATCGTCTTACTTTGACAATTAGGAAGTGTCTCAGAATATTTGTATGTTGAAACACTGGCCAACTAGGCCGATTAACTCAACAGCGATGACCGGAAATGAGAGATTTGAGTTTTAGGCCACAGAGGCGTTTTTAGCTTCACCGAAAGTTGGCTAGATGTTTAATCAAAAGGCATGATTCAAATGCAGAACTTTTATACCCACCATTCACCACGTAATATCAGTAAACGTGGCAGAGGCGTGAGTACCTCAATATCTAAACACATAGCTTCGAGAATCGTTGCAAGTGCAACTATGAATCGTGACCATGCCGAAATTTTATTCATAGAACTGATCTAAAAAGGTAAACGTATTATAATTAGTGCTGTGTATAGGCCCCCAACAGCCTGCCCGATATCTTTCCTGAATGAACTCCATAGTATTATGTTGCAGTTTAACAAGTCTTTATACAATGACATTTTAATCTTCAGTAACTTCAACAACGATCTTCTAAAACATGAAAGCAACAAACAAATTCAAAATTTTACACATGCTTTTCAGTTGAAATCTTCCCATCCAATTATCACGAAGCCTACACGTGTCTCATCAGAATGTGCTGCTCTTCTCGATTATATCTTTATGATAGATCCGACTGATTGGCTCACAGGAATAAAAACTTCCAGCTTATATGTTTTTGATCATTTCTCGGTGTTTCTTATTAATAAAAATGTCTTCATTACTTGTACCGAGCCGCAAGCTGAAACTCATTTCGTTGCGTAAATGAATAGAATTTTTGCACAACGAGGAAGAATGAACGGCGGCATTTATTATCTATCAACAGGGCAATACTGCGACGAACATTGATGACGCAATACTAAACTTGGCTGAAATTATAACGACTGCGTGTAATCAATTTTGCCCGATCATCACTCGCACAATTACGCCAAAACTAGACAAAAGTCCTGGATTTCTGAAGTAATCGCTATCAACATAAAGAAACGTCAAGCGTACCTAACTCTACTCGATGTACTAGATGAAGAGAGAATATATGAAGAAATGTTATACAGATCCAGAATTTTTTGAAAAATCGAATGAGAACATCGAAAAAAACTACTTTACGCTCAAATTCACTTAATCTAAAACTGATCTTTAAAACACCTGACGCTTTCTTAATTCTTTCTATAAACCAAATAATTGTGCTACGAAAAAATTGAGCCCTTCGTTCAAGATAGTGCAACATATTACATATCATGAGAAAAAAATATATTACAACTGTGTTTAACAACATTTTTGTAAAAATAGAAACAAATCTTGCTGATGGTATTTCTCGGAAACTAAAATACCTCCAGCATTAATGCCTCCAGATTTGATAGCACCGTTCATGTCGAATGTCATTAATCTGTCGCATTTTCTAGGCATTTTGCCGAGCTCTTAATATTGCTTGAGTAAATATTATTGGAGAAACTTACGTTAAAAATCATAGACCTGTCTCTATAATTGTTAACTATACTACCTATCGTTAACTACCAATACTATAGGTAGTATTGATGGTTAACTCTATTCTTCCAATCACTGGCAAAATTTTCAAGGAAATTTTATAGAAGAAGAGTAATCCTATTTTGAACAGAAATCCTTTCTCTATATATGATAAACAATCTGGTTTTTGTTTTAAAAATTCTGTAACACAGGCTGTATTAAATCATTTACAATACCTTACTTTGACAATACTTTACTTTCATTCCAGCATAAATGAAAGAAAACTTGTTTTCTCTGTGATTCTTGACTTCCGAAAAGCATTCGATTGCGTAGACAGAACCCTTTGCTCTCGAAACTCCAATGATATGGCATTAGAGGAGTTGCACATGATTGATTCAAATCATACATAAAAAATCGGAAGCAAACTGTCCCATTGATGATGCACAATCGGAAACACTGACAATCAGCATTGGGCCTGTTTTATTTTTATCTTTATCAACAATGTAATTAAATCTACTTCATTTTTCCAATTCATGCTTCTTAGCTACAAAAAAATACAATTTTAATTGCTGAGAGCATAAAAAACCAGCTGTAAAAATATCGAAATGGTTCTCAGCTAATAAAATAAGCCTCAATATCGAAAAGCTAGAATACATTATATTCTTTTATGAATGGAATGCTTCTCTTCCATGAATTAAGTTTGGTGATTGGGAAATTGATGAAACCAACTTCTGAAAGTTCCTAGACACTATAATAGATAATCATCAGACCTTCAAAGTGCATATTGCGCGTATCAGTACTAAATTATCAAAATTCCCAGGAATTCAAAATACAGTAAAAATTATATAACCTGAAGAATCTTTGAAAATCCCTTACCATTTCATTTAGCCATTTTACAATACGGGATAGAAGCGTGACGCGGAATTGACAAAAGTAATCAATTCGCTCTTTGCACTGCAAAAAAAGAGACATTAGAGCGTTAAGAAATTCAGAATTAAATGCCAACACGCATATTTCATTTTAAAGTTCAAACGTACATAAGCTTTTGTATCTCTTCAAGCCCTCCAAATGTAATTTGATTAGAAAACATTGACTAATGTGGGCAACAAAGACCTTAAAGAATTATTAACTGTCTAAACGGCATGGTCATCATGATCATATAACCCGAAATAGAAGTAACTTTAGACCTCATATTGTTCAAAAGCTTGGTCACCACACAGTGTCCTCTTCACTGGAACCAAGACTTAGAACTCGATCCCAACTGAGATCCGTAAAACAAGTTCGTTCAAAACTTTCAAAACGAATCTTGAATCCCTATATTTATCGGAATATTAATCACATAAGGTTATCAAGTCTAATTTTCTGCTATTTGAGTGATCTTGATAGGGTAATTTATCATGATTGATGACAAATGTAGATCTGGTATGTCGTAAGTCTTTTCTAGAATGCACGGTTCTCATCTAAGCCATTTAACTATAGTTGTAAAATTAAGCATCAAATCTTGAGCGAACCAGCTCATTGATCAGTCTAGTGTGCAACAAGATTAAGTGAATACGGTTAAACATAATTGATCACCTTAAAATGGCGTTGATGATTGGATTTCCTAGAAGTCGCTGAACCTATTCGGGCCCACAAGTAGCAATACTAAATTGTTCCTTTTGTAACAGACTTAAACGACCTACAGATGTATCGCTAGGGGTAAATAAATTGTTTAAATTAAACTGTTTAAATAAATAAAACAACATAGTTTGTCCAAATGATACCTCAGTAAAAGCATGGTTTAATAAAACATAACATGGTAGGAACGAATAACGAAAGCAAAAAATCTTGAATAAGAACTCTATGCGTATTTTAATATTTTATTAAATATGTTTTATTAAATTATTTTCATTAGGCGTTCGTGCAGCCTCAATTCACTGGAATAGTTGAAAAGCCCGTTACTTCATCAGGAATTTTCCGAAAAAAGTCTCCTTCGTTAAAGCAAACAGATTCCATTTCCTATTCGTGGCAATACTTACTTTGGAATAAGCAGACATTTTTAAAACTGTTATCTGACTTCCGAATATGAATTTTCAATCCCCTGGTAACAAGAAACTCAAGTTTTCTTCTGCCGTTCAGCTTCGACGCCCAGAAAGAAAGTAAACGAATTTCGTCAAAAACCGGAAGCTGGCCTGGACAAAAACAACACTTCCCACAACACAACTCTTGCCTCGCAGACCCTGGCAGGTCAAAAACTCCTTTAGCAGCTTAGGTCACAGGTCAGTGTTTCTAATTAGAATTAGCCGTAAGATACCCAGCAACTAGCTTAAGCCTCCTGAGCCCACAATGGCATGTCCTTCTCCTAAAATTTTCTGGATGAGAATCCATACGAGCACAAAAGCATAGTGTGAAGAGCAGTGATGGGTCAATCTCTTAACTGTCAAGATTCTATTTTTTAAATGGTGACGTTATCTATGAATTGAAATGCAGTAATTTCATTTAATTCAGTGGACATCTGCATTGCAGCTGGATTAAAAATGAGCTGAAACTTGGAAATGTTAATGTTAAGTAACTAAACAAAAATTTTAACTAAGGTATGACGAAATTTAGCTGAAAATACTTAGAAAATTGCCCGTAAATGTTATTTTCAGTAAAAAAACTAGCCTAACGATTTGGAACATGCTTAGTTTATAAAACTGCTATTT
>JACJUY010000495.1:210575-227417 GCA_014220935.1 Platorchestia sp. MABIK | reverse complement strand
GCTCTCCTCTTTGTGTTGGTGCTGCTCTCCTCTTTGTGTTGGTGCTGCTCTCCTCTTTGTGTTGGTGCTGCTCTCCTCTTTGTGTTGGTGCTCTCTTCTTTGTACTGTGCTATTTGCAGATGCTAAAATGAAATAAACGTGCTGTATTGGATGTGATGATTGATGCACTCGTATGAGAGTGTTTTGCATACATTTTTGAAAGTCTGTGTGCGATCTTGACTCGGCTTTTTATTGTATTCTGTCCCCTGAGATGGCGTAGAATACCCAATGAGTGTAGGTGTGTGAGGTTTGCCATTGTAAGCCGTGGGGACTGGCGCACTTTGGAGAGATGCTGTTATGTTACTTGAGCTGGAGATAGGCCTTCAGGACTTCTATTTTCCGAACCCATTTTACTTCTTTCAGTGCACATACTCTCTTTACTATTGTTTGTTTTTTCTTCCTCTTCATTTTCTCAAGTTTATGTTTCTGTGCACTGTGTCTCTTGTGTAGGAACACACATTGTGCATAGCTTCCCTTTTTTTCTACAGCCCATACCAAATGGTCCTTTCTCTTTGCTCTCTTCAGATAGGGTTTTATGTAGCTAGGAAGCCTTTAACTAACTTATGAAAACAAATTTATAAGCTTTCCCTCATTTGTTCTACTTGTGGACTGTTTCACAAGTCATGCAAATGTCTGTCACTTTTGCGTTAGTCCATGTGTTGTTTCGCCGCTTCAATTTTGCCCAAGTGTTTGAGTTTTGATTATTTTCTATTAGTTTGATTATTCCGTTTCATTATTTGAATTCATATTAATATCCATCAGCTACAAGTAATTGGAAGTGTTTTGTTGGGATTAAAGATACATCTTGAGCCTACAGGAGGACTTTCTCCATTAAGTAATAATATCGTGTACCTACATTTTTATGTTGCGGTGTTTATACTTCAGAGGGGTAACCATTCTTTTCAACTCCACAGGAATCACGCAGTGTTAACCGATCACTTTCATTTCAGACTTCACGTGCTCAATTCATCAGGCGTGATCCACCACAGCAACTACTTGAGTACACGCCACCTTGGTCTGGACATGCTGAAGGAAACCGTCTACAAAGGCCTCCGCCTCTACCCATCTCGCCACTCTCCTGATGAGAAATACATTGGCTTGGCTGGCAATCTCTTCTCGGCCGAAAGTCCTGAGAGGGAAGCCAATTTTGTGGCTTTCCAACTCACTGGGGAGCTTCCATTCCAAATTGAGGTGGTCTTTGAAAGTGATAGCTATTCTAACCGTCCCAACATGCTCATGGGGGAGACTTTTACCCAGCAGTTGGAGAAATATTCTAATGAGTTTGATTTTGCGTTCAATGAGAAGTTTCCTTTGAAAGAAAAGGGATTTTCTGAGGATCAGGTTGCTTTTGCTAAAGCTGCGCTCAGTAACATGGTTGGAGGGATCGGCTACTTTTATGGGTCGTCTCGAGTGCAAGGGTCTGCCAACAGAGAGCCCGTGCCGTACTGGAAAGCCCCGCTTTACTCTGGAGTTCCATCAAGAAGCTTCTTCCCTCGCGGCTTTTTGTGGGATGAAGGCTTCCATAATTTGCTCATATCTAAATGGGACCGCGAGATATCTCTGGACATCGTGGCCCATTGGATGGACCTGATGAACTGGGATGGCTGGATCCCGCGAGAGCAAATTCTGGGGGCAGAGGCGAGAGCTCGCGTGCCTGAAGAGTTTGTGGTGCAGCGAAGCGAAAATGCCAATCCTCCTACTCTGCTGCTCACGCTGCACTCGATAATGAGCGTGTTCAGAGAGAGAGTCAGTGATGAAGATTATGAGAAACTCAAGCTTTTGTGGCCTCGACTCCGGTCGTGGTACGCTTGGTTCAACTCGACTCAAATTGGGCCAGTGCCTGGGTCGTACCGCTGGAGAGGCAGAGACCCTACCAACAAGAGAGAACTTAATCCTAAAACCCTCACTTCTGGCCTCGACGATTACCCCCGCGCTTCCCATCCCAGCTCCGACGAGAGACACCTCGACCTGCGGTGCTGGATGACCTTAGCGTCCGGCTTAATGGCAGACATTGCGCTTTTGATAGAGAAAGACCCTACCAGGTATCGGGAGACCTTTGACTACCTCTCCAACAATGACCTGTTGGACCGCTTGCATTGGTCACCTTTTGAAGAAGGATACATGGATTATGGTCTTAATACGTTCGATGTTGAGCTCAAGAGAAAGAATCCGGGTTCTGAAATGCTCCGAGTCACACACACTCCCCCTACTCTCGGGTTTATAGACTCTCCAGGTTATGTGAGCTTTTTCCCTTTGTTTCTGCAAATTTTGGAGCCTCACTCACTGAAGCTAGGCAAAGTTTTGGAGGACCTCAAACGCCCTGATTTACTCTGGACTGATTTCGGACTTCGGTCACTGGCACGCAAGTCTCCTTTATACATGAAGCGCAATACTGAACACGACCCACCGTACTGGCGTGGTCCCATCTGGATGAACCTGAACTACCTGTGCATTCGCGCTCTCCATCACTACGCCAACACACCTGGTCCGTACAGCGACCTTGCGTTTGGGATTTACCAGCAGTTGCGCAAGAACCTCATTGCTAATCTAATAAAGGAGTACAAGCGAACTGGGTATTTGTGGGAGCAATACAATGATCAAACTGGCAAGGGTCAGGGTTGCAGACCGTTCACCGGGTGGTCTGCTCTAGTTGTATTAATTATGGCTGAAAATTACTAGTCATTGTGTATTTGTTGTTGTTTTTGTTTGAGTGAAGTTGCGGGAAATTTTGTTTAGAAGTGTTGGTGACGTAGCCTTGCATAACAAAATTTACAATTTAGTTGTATAATACAATAACGAGTGGCCGCCATTTAGGTAGTTGAGAGAAGTGCAATTATTGACAGTTGTTTCTTAACATAATTCAATAAATCAAACAAAAACACACCTTACAGATGGGATTTTAGCTGGAAAACCTTTGGATGTCGTAACTTTACGTCTTTTCGTGACTTAAGTATTCAACAGACTTCAGTTATATGCGTAGTACAGTATATAGAATTATTACGATTACATTTACGCATACATAACACGTTGTGGAGATTCAAGTTTTCCTATTACTTGTCGCAACTTCTTGGATCAGAGATTCAAATATTTAAATTCAAAACTCAAGCCTTTGACGCACATCATTCTTTCTGCCTGATTTTTTTTCAAATCAGAAGGAAGCGATTTTTGAAAGTGTTTCCGACTCTGCTGGACTGTTGTGTGCTGTAATTTTCCGGGAAGGAAATTGCTGTTCCTCAAGAATCTTAGAAGTGCCTAACAGCAAAGCACCTTCAGTTCTTCTCACCGTTTTTGTATTTTTGAATTACTTGTTGCCTTAGTTAAATTTTCAACTTTATTATCGTTATTCGGTGCCCGTCAGCTAACTTAACATGCATAAGTTTGATCAATTGTTCGACTTCTACAATTCTTTTACTGGTTGGTGAGTTTCTTTCCCGTTACATGCTGTTTGAAATTCATCTATAAAATTCTTCTGCTCTGTGTAATGAGAAATGTTCTTTTTGTTTGATGCAATGATCGTGGGCTCTGCAGTTGTGTTTACTTTTATTGTATATATGATGAATTTTTTGTTATTTCTCTACGTGGGAAGTGCTGTGTTCTTATTGGTTTAAAACACTCTCATACACTTCATTGAACCAGAAAAAATGTGATTAAATCATTTCAAAGTAAGAAATCAACTCCCCCTTGCGTTTGTTTCTGCTAGGAAACATAAAATTTATTTCCGATGGAGTTAGAACGTTGATTGTTCAAAATGTCTCGGGTTTTAAAAATGTTTTGACATAAAAATCGTGGGCAGATGTTAGCTCCCCATACTCGCAAAATCCCGTGAGTAAACTTTTTTCTGTTCAAAACTCCCTCGGGGGGGATAGTACTGTTGTATCTGTGGGAATTAGCATTCCCAGAAGAAGGTGTGAGGTCCCAAGCTGAAGGTTAGACAGGCTGCAGGAGACATTCTACAGCAATGATTTCGTATCACCTATACAACGGTTTCTGCAAACAAGGACACTATAACCACAGATTCCATGGGGGAGTAGCATTACACGTTCACTCTCTGATGCCAACTCGAGAAATTCAAATCCAGTCGTAGGCTCAAATAACAGCTGCAAGAAGTTGCCTAAATCAAAACAAAGTAATAACTGTCGCATCTATATATCTGCCACCAAAATCAAATGTAAACTTTAACGAGGTATGTACTGTGATGAAAACTTTACCAAGACCGGTTGTCATAATTGGTGATTTTAATGCTCATCACACTGATTGGGGCAATAATACAATAGATCAACGAGGACGATTACGGCAAAATTTTCTTTCACACAACTTCAATATAATTAATGATAACTCCACAACGCATATTTCAGGAACAGCTTTAGATCTCACTCTGACTTCGGATGTTAGGCCAGATGTGAAATTCACTGTACTGCCCTCTGTTCTGAGCAGCGATCACTTTCCCATAACGGTGACAATGTTAGTGCAACAGGCAGGCGGACGTGATGAGACCGAGGGTTGGAATTCCAAGAAGGGCAACTGGAAGCAGTACAAGCAGGATAAAATTTGGAATGAAGTGCATTAGCGTGAAGTACCAGAAGACCCTGGAACAGCGGTTACAGAGTTATATACGAAGTTCTACCAGGCTGCAAAGAGATTGGTACCTAAGTACAAGAGGCGACGATTCTACGCCAAACCGTGGTGGACAGCTGACTGTAAGGCAGCCTGGCAAGAAAGAGAGAAGTGCTATAGGCTGTACAAGTGAACTGGAGAGAGGAAGGACAAGGTGAAGTGGAAGAGAGCAAGAGCGGTTGCTGCAAAGACTTTCAGGGACACTAAATAGAACAGCTGGAGAGAGTATACCTCGACCCTCAACACCAGTACACCGAGCAGCTACATTCAAGTCAATAGAATCCGTGGCAGAGCAAAGAAGCAAAAAAGAATGCTAAATGAAGGAAACGCCCAATTCTCTAGTAGATGTAAAATTACAGAAAAATTAGCGGAAACTTTTAAATTGTATCCAGTTACATCAGCTACTCTTGACGAATTTAAACAAGACAAACAAATGACCGAACAAATTCCAATCGACCTCATGAGCAACAACAGTGAACTCTACAACGAGCTCTTCACCATGCAGTGACTAGCATCCGTCATCAGAAGCAATAGAGTTACGACGCCCGCACGAGATATCAGTAACCTCATGATCAAGAACATGCCGGACAGTGCTCAACACTACTTACTGAAGGTATACAACCTGCTGTGGGTGAAAGAAAACGTCTATCAATCCTGGAAGAAGCAATAGTAATCCCTATTCCAGAAACCTGGCAAGGACCACAGCAACCCTAATAATTTCAGACCCATTTCATTAACCAGTTGTTTGTGTGAAACGTTTGAAAAATGATCAATTTAAGACGAATAGAATATCTTGAAAATAACAAAGTGCTAACCAATATCCAGTGTGGTTTCCGAAAACAATCGCCCAACTGTAGACCATCTTGTGAGATTCGATACGTAGGTAAGGAAGTCGCTGGCCAGTGGTAAAACTGAATTTGTATTTTTCGTAAGCTGTATTTTTCGACTTGGAAAAAGCTTACGGCACGACATGGCGCTATGGTATCATGAAAGATCTTGCAGCTGCCGGTTTGAGAGGCAGATTACCGATATTCGTTGGGAAGTTCCTGGAGAACCGAACATTTCGAGTGAGAGTTGAAGGTGAAATGTCCTCTCCGACTGAGCTCGCGACAGGAACTCCGCAGGGTAGCCCATTAAGTGTAACCCTATTCACCTTCATAATAATCTCATTGGCAGAGGAAATCCCGGCAGAAATTTTCAGCTCTTCGTTCGTGGACGATCTCATTGCGTACGTAGATCACGACAGCACCAAGATCCAACAAATCCTGCAATCAGCAATAGATCGAATCACTCATTGGGCCAAATACATCGGATTCAAATTTTTATCAACGAAGACCACAGCAATGCAGTTCTACAGAAGGCCGATAAAAACATCCCAATAGTCAAAAGTACTAAATTTCTAAAGTACTAAATGAAATCCGTATCATCCTATACATGGGGCGCAGATCAGAAAATCCTAATGCGGCTGTATCGATCTCTCATTCGCTCCAAGATCCTCTATGGCTCTGCGAGTGCAACTGCGTTGCAGGAGCTGGATATTGTTACGAATGAGGCAATGCGTGTAAGTACAGGGGCGTTCACAACAACACCGATAGCAGACTTGCACGTCATGTGCAATGAGCCAAGATTGAAATTGAGAAGGAAAGACATGTAGCTTCGATATTACTTCAAACTCAAATGCCACTTTCTAAACCCAGCTTACAACTGCGTCAATAACTCAAACCTGGAATTATTTTTCACCAGTCGCAAATGCATCTCGGAGCCAATTATTCATAGACTGCGCCAGACCATCACCGATTACAATATTCCGACACAACCAGTGCAACCATTTTTCACACCGGCATCGTTTTCATGGATGCTACGGAAACCTGAAATTGAGCAGCATATGGTGAATTGTAAAAAGATGGAAATGATGCCATCAATGAGATCCATGCATCAGGGTAACAGCAAATATCAAAACTGCAAGATCGTTCACACAGATGGCTCCAAGTCTCCGACAAGAGTGGACCAGCGGCCGTTATAGGAAACATCATCAAGACGGCATCCCTACCAGTTGTTCCAAGCATCATGACAGCAGAGCTACACGCCATTAAACTTACGGTAAACATAATAAAAGAAACTCAAGCCTACATCTTTGTAATATGCAGTGACTCCATGAATTACATTCAATCAATTGATTACTACACCGCAAACTAAGAAACTTTTAAAGAAGATAATGCTAGAGATACATTAAATTATAGAGGTTGGTAAAAATATTTCGATCAGCTGGGTCCCAGCGCATGTGGGCCTTGCCGAAAACGAGCGTGCGGACCAGGCTGCAAGGGCATCAACACTGAGACCATCTGAATTTTTGTTGATCCCGTTTAGAGATTGGTTTTCCAGCGATAAGGAAGAAAACGTACGAGATCTGGAATTATGAATGACAGAGATAGAGATTGGTTTCCAGCGATAAGGAAGAGAATGGACGAGATCTGGAATTAATGAATGACAAGAGGCGTGCAGAAACTTTAGAGCAATAAAAACATCTTCCAGAAGATGGAAGACGAGGGGCTGTAAGTTGAACCATCAAGAAGAAGTCGCCATCAACAGGCTGCGACTGAACCACACGGCACTAACCCACAGTTACCTCTTGGACCCGGAAGCTCTTGGACAGAGACCTGTATGCGGATGGTGTGGAGTAGCAGTCCTGACAGTGAAGCTTTTTTTGGTGGAGTGTGCTGCGCTACAGCAAACAAGAGACAGAGTACTTCGACCAGTCACTGGAGGAAGCGTCAGTGTTGCTAAGCCGTTATTTGACGGTGGAATTATCCACAAAGTGCTGGAATATGTGAAAGAAGTAAATGTACTTGGCAATTTATAAGAACAAATTGAAAAGAGCTGAGTCAATCCTATGTACCAAACGGTTATTTGTAATGGTGACTAGCCAAGTTGTTAGAATTATGAGACAGAAGTAGAAATGTACTGCTGACAGTATCAAAGTTAAATGGCCGAGCGTACTGTGCTGCTATCCGCGACGTTCGATTGATGGGTTCCAGCATGAGTTAGACGCTCGGCCAAGGAGAGGGTGGGTAGCTGGAGCCCCCACTGTGGGGTCCCAACTACTGCCTCTCACAAAATATTAGACGAGATTACTCTGTCAACTCTCATTGCTGTGATTAATGGCTTTCTCGTTTATAAAGCGTCCCTATTTCTTGAGGTGTACAATTCTTGGTCTCACAAGTAAGTCGCTTTCGAAGCCACTGTGGCGTTGGTACCTCGGGAGGTTTCAGCGCGGGTAAGGCGTCCGGCCATAAATGGGTGGGCAGCTGAAACCCCCTACGGGGTTTGACTGCTCAGTGCGTTAAAATGTACTGTAGTATGTGCAAAGTTTTAATGCAGAGACAATTAAAATCTTGGTGGTCATATAATTTTAAAGTTCAAATAATTTTGATGCTCACCTCTTTTGGTAAATAGGAAAAGTCTGATGCTTTTTAAATTATGAGAATTTCGGTGCGATGTAGTTCGAGAAACTGACGCGCTAGCAAACTCATGTTACTAATGATTTTGTTGATCTGAATGAGCGGATGATACCTTTATGTAAGTAAATTCCCAGCAGAGCTCCCTTTGTGATTTTTCCAATCATTTTTTCGGTACTAGAATTGGTAATTACCCGCCGAAACCCATGTAATGCTATCCATGTGGTCAGATACTGAGTCTGTGATTGAATGTGTGAGGGCTTCGGCCCGATGTAGTCTGAGCTGCCGTAGCGCTGGCATACCTACCTTGTTGTCACTGCTACTTGACTCTTGCTGTTAGAACGCCTCAGCTTTACCGAGACGAGCGATGTGGAAAGCGAATGTGTATTGGAAGCAGTAGGATAAGAAAAATGCTATTGAGAAGTTCAGTAAAAGTATCATCTCGTTGCTATGAAAAGCAACTTTGGTAGAAATACCAAAGCGACAACTAAATAGTCTCTGACCGAAGTTGTCGTTAACTCAGATTATTATTATTATTTCCTCTTCTTATTGAAGTGCACCGTGTTTTTTGTTAGTGTGCACGCTGTTGAGGCAGTGAGGATTGCGCCTTTGTTATCAAAATAATCGATACCATTCTCCGTGACAATTTAACGAATGCTTTTATGAAGTGGTTGTGACATGAACTTAATGTTAGTCTAGTACAGTTGTTCTTCCCCTGGATTCGGTTGAACCCCACGGGTTCGGCATGGTACAGTTTGTGCACTAATACAGTATATAATTATAGACATATGTTTTGAAGTCGAAAGAAACGCATTTTATTTTTCCAACTACGAAGGATTCGATGAATGCATGTGTGGAACTCGTGGAGTTCAGTACCTCGAACAAGTTTAAGAACCACTGGTCTAGTTTAACCTGGTATTTTGTACCAGCTCTACACTGAAATAATGTGCAGCATTCTGTGCTCTCGTACAACACTGGAGATGTTTATCATTCTTAAAAAGTATACTTTGGTACGTTGGTGATTAAAAAATTTTATATCTTAGTAAATAAATGTTTGCCTGTGCCATAAGTGCTGCTGTGGTAAGCGTTCGTCGCCTTTTTTGGTGTCTGTTGTCCCTCAGATTCGCGTGACGCACAAAAATTGTGATCGTTGTTTCAAATCTTCTTTACTGATTGCTCGCTCATTCCGTTCCTTGTATACTAACCTTTTGTATTTGATTTCATGGATTCCTTTGTGAGAGCGTGATGCCAGCAGGATTGTTGATCTCTCTATCCTTGAGATTTTAATCCCCCCTGAGGAGGACACAATAATTATTGCATCTACCGGAATGCACGCTCCCGGGGCGAAGATGCGAAGTCCCGAGCTAAAGGCTAAGTAGGCCATCGTTTACTTGAAGTAGAAAAGGTTTTCACTTTATTACAGACCGTTCCTTTAGTTGACTGCTTTTTCAGAATTTATTACTTCGGAAATTATAATTAATTCAGTATTTATTAGTCTGGAAAAGAAATTATTTATTACTCTTTCTTCTATTTCTATCTTCTTTTATGAACTGCTTTTGACATTGACGTTTTGATCCGCATAACGTAGAATAGACCTTGTGCATAAATTCGCTGTTCCCTCAACGCATGCTATATGGTGCCTTCATCCTTCCTTTCTCTGAAACACCTTCGCCGTGGTTAGGGAGGTTTAAACTGATTTTTAAGCTATTCTACATAGTCTGCTAGCGAAGACTTTCTTCATGTCTTTTAACTTTTGTATCGGCAAGTTTCATCTAATGACTCATGAATAGACCTTTTAGATCAGTGCACTTCAGACATTCTTTAATCATGAGGAGAACTGGGAGCGACAGTATCATAAGATGAGCAAATTTTTTTTTTAATTTGGCCATCAAATAGCACGGTGCTCGATACCAAACTAAATTTGTTGATCTCGATGCTATAACCTGTGTACGAATGTGCCAGCTCTACGCTGCAATGGTACTGTCCATTTGTGCTTGTCCTCTTCCTTTTTCGTGTGTTGTTGCCTTTTTTCATCATAAATCTCCGTAAAGATTTCTGAGTTTCATTCACTCGCTGTGTTCTATACCCTCAACCGGTAGCGCAGTCAAGGGAGGGGAAGGGGCACGGGGCCATGGCCCCACTCAAAATGTTAAGCTGGGGGCCAGTTACAGTCACCGTTTTAAGTAAAACAATAAAAAGATTGCTGATAATTAATGTCTGGCCCCCCAAATATGCCCCCTGAAACTTTCGGCTAGCTGCGCCACTGCCCTCAACCAATGTGGTGTTATTTTGACGTCGCGCTGTCCTTATACGCAACCTGTATTTGGTGGTATGTCGCAGGCAAATGCTGCTCTTCCATGTAAAGTTATTAGTATAGCTAAGTCAATTATAGGTTCATTAGCATCAAGGCGAGAGTCTCAAGATTGAGACTATTTTTTTAATGAAATGAAAGTTGCAAAGTTCTGAATGTCAACCTTTTAGACTTCGACGCAAAATTAATCAAATCCACCCATTTTACTTTCAACATTAATTCCTGACACTGCACGTTCCTAACCTCGTATTCCAATGTATATACGTGCAAACTGGCCAGTTTTTTCAACACTGCGTCACTGATTTGTATATATATTTTTATAGCTTGAAGTTACATACGTTCTCAAACTTAGATTAAAGCAACAAAGAGAATATTTTTTTTTCCAGCTACCCGTTTTTGAGCCCCTAACTGAGACCCTCCGAAAGAATTTCTAAATTATCCGGAAAAATAGTATGATTTCTGAACTATGAGACGTAAAAACTTGAAATTCGTACTAAATTGATGCTTGCGACGAGTACATTTTTCTGTACGTTAAAAATTGCTCACGCCCCTGGGGAGGGGCAGGGAGCAAGGTTCCCCTACCCCCTCAATCTTCGGCCGATTTTCTCTATAAACCTCATTTTGTGCCCATACTAATTTCTAAACTATTGCACTACATGACAAACTATAGACATTTTTCAACCAAGTGAAATTAGCGTCATCGAAATGAGGAACGAGGAACAAACTTGCCCAAACGAAATCATACGTACAATATATACACCTTTTTCACTTCAAATTAATCCAAGCCAAGTTCAATTTAATCCAACCTAAGTTCAATTTAATGCAAGTCAATTTCAAATTAATCCAAATCGAATTCAAATTAATCGACCCTAAGTTGAGTTTGGAATTTACATAATCGCTCGTTAATTTGAGCGTTTTTATGTGTTAAATTTGTATGTATTGGATGTGATGAGCAAGACAGTCGTTTTTCCTTTCAGCAAGAAATACATAAAATTTCCACCGGTGCTGCAATCTAAAGACAAGCTGTCGTAAAATGTGCTAAGTATCCAGCATCAAGAGGCAGAGTGTGATTTGGAAATTTGAACGGCTTAAAAGATACAAGTCATTTATAAAAACTTCATATTATACTACTCATTAAAGTTGTTTTAAAATTCTACGTTATTGGTAGTATGCATCCATTCTAATATTAATGTTCAAAAGGTAATTTTACCTTTTGAAAGTAGAGATTTATTTGCGTGAAATTCCCCTTTATTACCTATATGAAATCATATATACAGTACATGCAACTACATAAGATCATCAATGGAAAACATGTAGTTCAGAAATCAATCTATTTTTCCGGGTAATTTAGATGTTCTTTCGGAGGGTCTCAGTTAGGTGCTCAACAGCTAGCTAGCTGGTATGCATTTTTATGCTTTTCTCTCTCACTTTTGTTTCGACAATGGGCATGGGCATTGCAAAATCCATGAGTTTATATCAACTAAGGAGCTTGATTTTTAAACATTTTAAAAACCAATGATGGTTTTTGCATCATTTCAATCACAAATAAACGTTTGCTTCTCTTTCTTTCCTCATAGAAAAAGAAAGAAAAAAGAAAAACAGTTTATTTCCATTAGAGATGGTACAAAATTACCATCATTGGTTTTTAAAACATCTTAAAGTTAACACACTTAAATGATACACACACACGAGTATTGTAATACCCATGTCACTAGTCGAAAATTGATTGAGGGTTTGTGACTACTGGTCGGACTTACTGCTGTAAATACAAATGTTAGTTCGTTTGTTCAAGCACAACTTTTTGCGCTACCACGATTGTACTCGAGTTGCAAATCCTGTAATTCTTCTTGATGGTAAGCGCAAATATAGTGGTTAGCCTTGTTTTTGTGCAATACACTGTTGTTCTCCCTTATTCTTTATTTTATTGCATCTGTATTCATTTTACTTACGCAATGCAAACAAATCAACTGAACACGTACATTGTGCATTGTTTAGTTCTTTTTCTCTTTGAGAGACTCTATGTCTTAATTTGCATTGTTATTTCCACACGTTAGGGTATAATGGATACAAACTTGTCCTCAACAAGAAAATTAATTAGTTTTGGCCTTCTATTACATAACCTAACGTACAAATATGAACTTTTAGAATTTAATTCTTATATCTCGAGGCGGAAAAATATTTATGGGCATTTCATTCAGTGAGCGTTGCAAATTTTGACAAGTACCGAACTAGCTGATCAAAACAAGCCAAAAACGACCAGCATATATATCTAAAAAGTAACTTAAAGTATTTAAATACTAGTTATAAAATAAAAATTTTACGATATAGTGATTAAAATGAGATGAATAGCGTTTCTTGAGCGTTGAAGAATGTGAGGGAAGTTCATCAACCGGGAACTGGTTGATGCGTGCGGAAGTATTGGTTGTGTTGTGCGGCCATGCAGGAACTACACACGCAAGCTCGCAAAGGGGTGGCAGAGGACAGTGTAGTTTCAGTGGGTGTTGCGTGAGGTGCCAGTGCTTGTGGTCTGTACGGTCAATGCAATTTCTCGTATTTCTAGGGGAGTCGGTACACTTCCCTTCCATCAGTGGATCACTTTTCAAAAGTAAGTTAATTCAGACAAATTTTAATCAAAGGAATTGAATTTTTTAGCCTAGAATACGTGAAAAACTCATTTTATTCCGCGGCTGTCAAAAGAGTTGGCTTGACACTCCCAGTTCGGTGAGCCGAGCCGACTCTCACTGCGATCACAGCCACTCCCACCGCCACCCGCCACCTATTTATAGTTATGATGCTCTGGCGTCAACTCCCTTAAATTGCCTCAATTGTCTATTTTGTAGAGCTCGTCACCTTGAACTGACGTCATGCTAAATTTATACATTGCTACTTAGAACATGCGAGATCCATGATTAGTATCCGTCCTTCATTCGATTACCGACTTTCATTTTTACTTTCTTATATATATTTTTTTTGCGATACAGTAGAATTGATAACCTTTCGTTGCGTCTCTGAATTTAACTCGTTAAGTGTGTACCCTCGTTAAGATGGCACAAATAAATATTCAAGTAGCGTTATCGAAACGCCGCGCAGTTGCTAGTTTACCCAGTTTGCTACTTGCCATGTCGCGTCAAATTTCTTTTGTAGAGGATATGTTCGTTTCGACCTCAAATTGTTGTGCTATTCCTATACCTGAGCAATGGATGAAGTCGGTTTTTATCAACTTCACTTTTAGTAAAAATTTAAATAACAATGGCAGAAAGTTTCCTTATTGTACAATATCTGCAAATTGACTTAATTTTTTTTCTTACTGAATTTGATCGTAGTTTAACTTGTCGTTGTTTTTACCATTACTATGGTGTTGAATTTCATCATCACTTTTTATTAATATGTACATGCATATAATTTGAGAATCCAAGCCCTCAAAAACATTCTTGTGAAACAAAATTACTATAAAATCAAATCTTTTTATTTTTTCATGTTGTGCAGCTTCTTTCATAAAATTGCTGCTGGAGTTCATATCTGGATGTAATTCTGTTGCTTCCCTCAAGGTTTGATATAAATGGTGTTTTTCATGTGTGGATAATATGCCATACAATATATGACATGCAAAGTCTTTTAAATCAATATCTTAAAAGGAATTAATAACTTTAGTAATTAATTCATTTGCGTAGAGATTGCATTAAGTAAGAGCAATGTGGATATGCTTTCCATTAGTATTGCAGTAGCTGCTTTATTTATTAAATTTGTGTTGCCTAAATCTTTGATGCTTTAGGAACGTCAAATACATCAATGAAATGCCTCTGTAGTGTTTTTGGTGGTGAAACGTTGTATATAATACTAATGGAAAAGGGGCTCATGAGGAGCCTCCCTTGTATCATCAGTAGATGTTTGAAGCTCTCTTTCATTGTCAGATTAGGAACTACTGTGTTTAAATGCATTGAAATCTTTGACATTTTATCAGGATAGGTTTGGTCAGGTTAGGATAGGTTAGGTAATGTTGACGGAATATTTTCATGGATTCACTTAGCTGAATTAATGGTGACATTGTCCGTGGAATTTCCACGGTTCCTGCTAGTGAACAATATTCTTTTATACTACCAATGATTTTTGGTGCAGGTTCTACATAATACCATAGGTACCACTACCAGATTTGAGGATGCAGGTCTGGATCTAATGTCTGTAGACGGTTGCTACACAGGTGCCTTGCAGGGTTCGTGTGCTTTGAATTATGAAGTGTGGGCATTTAACTTGTCTTGTCTCTTCAATCCATTAGCTGCTAGCAGCCCAGCCCACACTTAGGCTGCTAATGGGTCATTTTATTACCATGTTCAAGACACAAATTGTTCCTCTGTCTGCTTACCACTACTGAAACATAACCATTATAAATGTATTAACATATTTAATAAAAAATCAGTACAATAAGTTTTTCAGTGGTCAAATTAAAGTGGTCCAAAAGGTTAGGGGCAAAATTTTCTTACTTTTGGGATCAAGTTCAACAGCTGAATGCAATGGGCCACTTTTTAACCCATTTATGCAGGAGGTTTGAATAATGGCTTGTACAATAGGAAAGAGAATAAAATGGTTTCAATGAGACACAATTAGAACATTCATATTGTGTATTTAAAAATATTTATTAGAATAATAATTAAAGAGTTACAATCAACAGTGCTTCACTTCCTTATTTTCTATCATTCTTAAGCAACAAAAACTTTGCATGGTTAGCTGTCCTATATGTAGGATGCGTGGAATAAATGGGTTAACCCTTCGAGTACTGACGGGACTCTAGTGTCCGAGATGGCTAGTGCTTCCAGTTTAGGGTATCGAACACAATTTTAAAGTAATTTAACCAGCGAGGGAATATTTTGAAGTAAATGACAAAATAAGGGAAATTAAAAGCATTCATGAAACTATTTTTTAGACATTCCAGAGGCCTGCTTGCATGAATTACCATTGATTACTTCCTAAGTTTACGCTACAGGGTCCGAGCAACATATTCAATAACCTTTCTATTTATGTTGAGCAATTTTTTTCTAACCTTCGTTCACTTTCCAACAATTTCGGGCAAAAACTTATAAATGATTAATGATTTTTTCCTAAATTCAAAAGCTTTATCTTAAATGTCAAAAATTTCTCATGCCAAACTAAAAGCTTAAAAGATTCATGGTTTTTAATTAAAATAATTAGGGGCTTGCTTAAGTGGAAAACACCCACACTAGGGTAATTTCACTTATATTCTAGGGTACTGACAATTTTTTTCCTAAGAAATTGTCCCTAAACCATTTGAATTTCCGTACTCAAAGGATTGAACAAAAACTTTGGAACTCGGATGTATTGCAATATATGTTCAGCTTTTAGCAGATATTTTGAATAGGTTCTTGTGCTAGGCTTTTTTTACATTACATAAGCTTATTGTGTGCACCTGTTTCAATTATGCTTATGTGTTGAATTCTTATATTGAGACATTAAGCTGTTCTTACTGCAGAGCTTGTTTCCTCCTGAACTTTTACTCAAATATTTCACCCTTCAATTCAACATGAAACATTATTGAAGTCCATTACTTTCCATTTTGAAACCTGCCAAAATGTAGGAATTACAAATATTTCTAAGAAAAATGGTGCCTGTCTGCAGTTCAGCTCCTCATTTTGATTGGCAGAGTTGGTGTTGCAGCACAGATGCAAAGGCTCAACGAGCTGTTGATTTCCTGTGTTATACCGTAGTTAAATTTAGAATTGAGATGCATGAAGAATACATCTTGAGACATTCTTCATATATGTATATACACTGAAAAATTTTGATATTTCAATCAAATTCTTGCTAATTTTGAGACTGAGAACAGTAACAATCAGGATCAGAGCTTACTGAGCAGTTGTATTTTTAAATTAAGACTCTCGTGCTGGAAATTTTCTAATTTGTACTCAACATGGTAGCAGGGCTACTGCAAAGAGGTTATTCAGGTCAAATTGAGAATTTCGACCTCGAAATTAGCAAGTCAGGTAAGCCTGCATGTTTACATGACTATGGAGATCGCTCTCAAACACGTTCGCTACATTTTCGCGGTTGTTAACGATCGGTTAGGCTGCAAGTTGCAGAATTGGGGAATTGACTTTACTGTTCGAATCTATTTTATCCTTCCAAAGAAACGTAAAAAATGCATATGCGCGACAACATTTCACCTCGTATGAAAACGGGTACTTTCTAAAAAAGTTGCGAAACATGAAATGCCACCCACTTACTGTATATCGGTACGTGAGTGAGCATGTTACCCAGCGGTACACACATGTCCCAATACGATGGCAGCCTGCCTGTGAGCAGCTGTACGCACAGGAGTGGCGCAGGTTGGGTGACTCACGCCCCCTACTCTCCCTCTCCTCATGTTGCTCTTCCATTTTCTACGACCGGAAGCGTGTGCGTGAGCTGTTACCT
>JACJUY010000495.1:194793-210032 GCA_014220935.1 Platorchestia sp. MABIK | reverse complement strand
GATAAATACTTAATTTGTACGCCTCAAACTGCACCTGGGTAGGCGATATATGGCGGTAGACCTCACGCTAAAGTAGCACCGCTTCCTTTATGAACTAATTTAGCATGTTTTGTCGTTTCTTCAAGCTCGATGTCAGGAATGAGGCATTGTATCGTCATTTTCTGTTTTCTTTAACTTCTTTCTGGCTATGTAAATCTTGTTCGGTGTTTTCACAGGCAATTTACGTTTTCTGGGTAAAGATAGCTTCAACATACCTAGCGGATCTCACCGGCCGTCTCGATATCAGGTAGCATCTGCCACTGTAATCAAATCGGTATCTGATTTTAATAGCGTTGACTATTTTAGTAATTTCTCATTTATGAAGTGTAGCCACTTCACCTAAAATATTCGTATACCTTAAAGAACTCCAGCATCCTAGAAAAATAAAGTACTACGTGTCAAAATAATTCAAGGATATACGAGCGCGTATTTCATTGCCCAGCATACGTTGAATGAAGCTGTTCGGGTTACTTTCCCTCTTGGTTCTTACTATGTAGTCAATTTTACTCGAATTTTGTTTAGTGTGAACTTGTTCGTTCATAGTTAGGGGCTGTTCATGAACTAAACACATTTCTTCGACGTTTTTGTAACATTTCGTCATTCAAATTGAAGCATGCTACTAATTATTACGTTCGATCTGCTATATTTTTGCCGGAATAATTGTTGGATTTTTTTAGATAAGATGTGAAATTTAGTCGTATGTATGCGTTAGTTGTCATTTTGTAAGTTTTATCTTCTTTTGGCTCGTGCAGTATCGTTCGTTCCTCGCCTCAGTGGTTTTCCCGGGTGCCTCTGTAAACATTCTTCTTATAGACCCGGACCGACCGCTGTTGTTTACTCGCCTTTCACTTTACGCGCAACGGGCATTTTCAGGTATTCAAAGAACTGAGTTCATTCATCGACTCGGAATTGGGGTTCAAGAATAGTGGAATGAATGGTGATTTTCAGTGTGGTCTTTGTTGGCTGCCTAAAAGATAGCAAACGTTGCATGATTCTAAAATCATGAACTTTATGTACTGCTTAGAATATTTGGATCCTAGTACTTGGTCCATTTATGCCAACTACGAATTTGAGTGCTGTAGATATTTTTCCTTCGCTTGTTTTACTTCGATTGTTTTTTTACGTTTTTTCTGATTTGCGAGCTAGTGCACGGCTATTGAAGAAAATTTTTCCTCTAGCTTCACTTAGGTATATTGTGCGCCTTAATTCACTCATCACTAACCCCAGGTTCGACGCACAAACATTCCAACCAACTGCTCTACGTTCGTCGTACTCGTTAAAAGTTCCAAGTTTTATTTTAGGCCGAACATATGTGCTTATTTATTTGAAAAACCAGTGGAGCGTAAGGCTCTTGCTAACTTGGGAGTCAAGTTGCGTTTATAAACCAAGACACTCGGCACCACCAATTATCCCATTCCTGCTCAACATGGTAGAAGGGCTACCGAAATGAGGATACTCGGTCAAACTAAGAATTTCGTCCCTGAAATAAGCAAGTCAGGTTGCCCTCATTAGGTGTGAGCGCTGCTCATTTCCCTCAGCAAACGAGAACCGGGTAGCTGGGGGCAACGTTAAGGTCCAGCGGGCAGTACTAGTCGAGCCGGTGACTATTTCGAATGCCATCACGATGGGTTTGTTGATGCACGGGCCGCGACGCTCGCGTACGGAGTTATGGTCCCTTCAGACAAGAAAGCTCTCCCCGAGTGTCGAGGTCTTGACTGCGTTGTCGTAGTATCTGCAAGCAAGATGAAGTGTCTGCTGCAAGCGTCTTACTGCTGCTAAGTGTCTGCAAGCAAGGTGATCATCGTCAATGATCACCATCACATAAATGGTGAAAATTGATGGGGTGACCATCGGTGGCTCTATAAAGCCCAGTGTATTGGTGGCTCTATATAGCCCAGTATATCAATGGCTTTATGTTGTGATAGTGAGCAAGTATTGACTGAATTGTACGTGCGGCACCATTGGCTTCCTCGAAATCGATTTTTTTTCATGGATCATCGATCTTTTTTCATAAATATTGATTAGAACGAAGTGTGTAAAGTTTCGTCAACTGGTAATGCTACGACTCTTCGTCGGAGGAATGAAATTGATTCTTATTCATGAAAACGTTTGTACTTAGAAAAAATATAAGGCAAGAAATTATCGCCCCAAAAATGATGGTTGAAGTTGTTGTTTAGTAGTACCGCCAGGTGGTCAGGCGTTGTCTAACGAACAGGCGACTAGTTAGTTATGTCACAAGATTTGGGGTGAGGACAGGACTATTTATCGTCTGATATTAGTGTACTGTATGAGGTTGATGTGCTGTGGTGAGAACCAGTTATTGCCAAGCTTACACTAGCTCTTTTGTAGTGTTCTAATGTGAGAAAGCTAAATGAAGTCGATAATTGAAACAGAAAACAGTTCATGAATCATTTTAAATTTGAGGAAAAATTATTCATTTCAAAATAAAGTTCTGGCATGTAGCTGTAGTTTTTTTAGTGCGTTTGCTCTATTTATTATTTGCTTGAACGCGCGTGAGTTTCGTTAGTGACGCCTCGTGTTTTTTGTTGCTGCGGCTCAGATGGCTCTGCGCCATTCCTTTTTTTTTACTCGTCTGCCCAAATTAGATGCGATTGTTGCTTTTTTATGTCATCCCCGAAAATTCAGATGGAGGTGATGAAAATTTAAAATTACTCTAATTAGAAGAGATTATCACATTTTTCATTGCGTTTTCCGTGAAAATTAGGAGTGTATGGAAATTTTAAATCATCTTAATTTGAAGGGATTATTTGTTGCGCTGCTTATGTTTTCGTTGAAAATTCAGTTGAAGCTGATGGAAATTAGGTTCACCGCGTTGACTGCTTGATGACCCACTGGGGTCACTCAGAAAATTCCCGTAGTGCGTGTTACCCACCGGTGGTCGCAAACTGAGTTTTTAGCGACGTATGATTCCTTGTTTGATAGTCATAACTATCTGAAGATGCAGACGTTGCTTTCACTCTTCTTGACGCCAACCAACAGAGATGAAATTATTTTGTTCGGCGAGGAAGTCAAAGGACCGAAACACTTCTTTGTGAATGAAATATTCTGGAGCGTGACAAACAGTTTCACTCTTTCTCTTCAATAAAACAGTAATTAGATAAGAATTATATCATTTCTAATGCATTTGAGAGAGACGGCAGTTATCTCAATAGATGAACGCTGGCAGGTTTGAATTATTGGGAGCGTTTTAAGTCAACTCATGGCGGAGTGTGTGCTGCTGGGCTCTTTGTAAGTTACAGCGCTCACGACGAGCGTGCGGCTGGCCGTATTTGCGAATGGTGAAGTTACAGCGCTCACGACGAGCGTGCGTGCCGCTCGCCGTATTTACGGATGGTGAAGTTACAGCGCTCACGACGACCGTGCATGCCGCTGGCCGTATTTACGAATGGTGAAATTACAGCGCTCACGACGACCGTGCGTTCCGCTCGCCGTATTTACGGATGGTGAAGTTACAGCGCTCACGACGAGCGTGCGTGCCGCTGGCTGTATTTACGGATGGTGAAGTTACAGCGCTCACGACGAGCGTGCGTGCCGCTGGCCGTATTTACGGATGGTGAAGTTACAGCGCTCACGACGAGCGTGCGTGCCGCTGGCCGTATTTACGGATGGTGAAGTTACAGCGCTCACGACGAGCGTGCGTTGCGTGCGGATGGTGATGCCTTGTTATTGTGTGGTGTGGTGCGAGGGAAGCGGTGTGCTGGCTCGGTGCCGAGCTCTGGCTTCACCACTCCGCACATGTACCGATAACACCTGCCTCGCGTCACGGGCGCTAGAAACCTCTTTTTCTCGCCTAAATTTCTAAACTTAGTGTTCACGTAGTAATCCTTTAATGCCCAGTGGACTTTTCGGTCCACTTTTGAAAATAGCCTCAATATATTTCATTCCTTGTGAAATTTGTTCCCTAGTGTGTTCTTTGGAGTTCACTGCTGAGTGGCAGCTCCTTCCTCAATCTAATGTCGGTCACTAGCTGATGCCAGAGTAAGCCCATGATGGTGGTGATAATAACGGTAATATGAGTAGAAAATACTGACGTTGAAGGGTAATTTTGAAAGTTTTCAAGAAGATGAAGGCTAATAATGCCTGCATGCCTCTCATCGTGACTCATTTTTTCATTTGTAGTCGATTTCTTGAAGCGCACTTCTTGAGTTAGTTAACAACCTTTCTTCGTTCGCTCGTCTTCTGTTACTGGCATCTTTATTTCACTTTTTGATCTTAATAATATTTTTTTAACTTGTGATTTTATTTATCTATTGCTCGTGGCGGTGTTATGTTTTTACGTTCTTAGAGAGGTGCGATATCATATCTTCGTCGTCATGCAATCCCGATAGGCTGGTAGGGATCCTCGAGCTTCCTTTTAAATGACATGCGAACTATTTCTGTAGCTTTCTCTTACAACTTGGGCGTCTCTCGAAAATGTCCTGAGCTGACCGGTGCCAGTTTGCTCAAACTTAGCGGCTCGACTGTCCGTGTTTTTCTCTGTGAAGGAGTTGATGTGAACTTCAACTCAAGCACCAGCGGCAAACATCCAGCTCCTCTTATACACCACATTTCTGTTTGTCATGTCGTTGGCCTACGTGCCAATTCTGCTAACGCAAGCTTCTGAAACCACTGCATTTTTGTATTTTCTCCCTATTTTTTTTGCATTGAAGTGGTCTTCGTTACTTGCTTCTAGACCGAGCGTGCGTTGGTTCTACTGTATCATGACAGTGCTTTTGTGCCTGCCAGCCCGACACTGTTATAGCCACTGGTGAGTCCTGCACGACTCGAGAACGTGGGTGGGTGATTCAGGCGTGTTCAGAATTTCAGAGATGTGCCTTCATCGATATGTGTGTAGATAGTCGGAACGAAGCACAGGTGCTTTTATGATGCATCGTTTAGTCTTGTACATGCAGGCAGTCTTTTGCTTGTATTTGAACCGCGTGCAGACCAATTCGTCAAGCGACGGTTTTCCAATGTAAGCACTTCTTCGGAGCACGAGTGCAGAGTATATAATATAGATCATATATTATATGTTCAAACGAAGCACAAGTGCTTTAACATTGCATCTTATAAGCTTGCATATGACCCGCGTGCAGACCAACTCGTCAAGCGACGGTTACCTAACATCAGCACTTCTTTGAAGCACTCGTGCAGGAACGGGTTACAGAGCACGAGGATGACCGTCAGTGAGTGCGTGTAGACTAGCGGATGATGTCATGGATGGCCGAGTGCCGGTCGCTGCACAGACAGGTTTGTGGCATCTCGGCAGCGTAGCGGTGGTGGCTCTTGTCGCTCGCTCGTGCTCCGAGCCCCCTTCTCTGATGTTGCTGCACTGCAGACCTCATGTCAGGTCTCATGAGTTCGTAACGTAGTTGGCTGCATATGAGGCCCGTAGAATCATACGGCACCAAGCTCCGCTTTTTACCACTTTACAACACGGCATCAATGTTTGATGACTTAGAAACCATCGCATCTGAGTAACCTATAGAGATATTCGACATTTTCTAGCTATCTTCCTGTACTCTTCCGACGAAGGAAAATTTGGGGATGACAGCGGTGTACAGAACTTATTTTCGCTAGGTGTATTTGGCGCTTGGCACCGTATGATTCTAGGGGCCTCATATGAGATCTCATAAGTTCATAACGTAGCTGGCTACATATGTAGTCAATTACGTTATGAACTACTTTACTAACTTGCTGTTTCAATGCTACGGTATACTGCATCTTGTGCACTGGTTCCAGATGTCTTGATGTCATATTAAACGATGCTTTTCTCATAGCTCTGTTGGGAATGCCCTAGTTGGAAACTTCATCCCGAATTCGCTGTTTCTAGGCGAAGAGGATCTTGCACCTTGTGCACAGATTCCAAATAAGTTCTCCGTTCTCTTGATGTCGTTTTAAATGGTGCATTTCTTATAGCTCTTTTGGGAACATCTTACTTGTGGTTATAATCAGCCATGGTATAGAAAAATAATATAATCTCAGGCATAGTAAAGAAATATAGTTTAATCTCAGGCATAGTAAAGAAATATAGTTTAATCTCACGCATAGTAAAGAAATATAGTATAATCTCACGCATGGTGTAGAAATTATTTCAAAATATTTTGTGTGTGAGTGGTTGCTGAGGGTACGACGACACTCGAACATCTCGCTCGATTTTACTCGCCGCGATAGTGTATCTCTGACAACTTATCTCTGTGCCTATCGTGCTCACATCACTTCTTGCAGGCATGCCTTCGATGCTATTTCTCAATGTTGACTCACAAGGCACAACCAGCTATGAAAAATTTTTGTTTCACATGTGTGTCGTATTGGCAAAAATTTCGTAAATATCCAGTTTTGCCGGCTTCGGTGAGTGATGAAATCCTGACATTTAGGGAACTTTATACGGACGAACTCTAATAGCTATGGCAACCTACGATTTTGTTGGAATAAGGCTATGGACAACCTGCTTCATACTTTTCTAGCAAGAAACGTGTTATGGAGAGGAAGCCTTCGAATTTCTTGTGTTTACTCACTGTTTGCCGTAGAGGATGCAAATGTTAGCATTCAGGTGTGAAACGAGCCCAAGGTTAGGTGTGCATCACGAGTATGGATTTAGATGTGAGGACTGTGACTCAGGCCCATGAGTTGTGGTGTGAGTGCCATGGAGTTGACTGCGTTGACTGCGATGGGTTAAACTGAAGTTCAATATTCAACTCAAATTTAAATTCAAAAGTTGTTAGAAATTTTATAAATACCAAACATTAACTGGGTTCATTAAATACCATTGATTTAAAAAGATTGTTAAAACTTTTTCAAACGACCTATCGATGGGTCGTATCACAGTCAACGTGTTAGGTATACGTGCACTCATCCTGCTCGATCTCTTGCTGTGTCAGGCAGTTATTTCGGACAAAATTGCCGTTGGTAACGCTGCTTAGGTTCATAGGTGTCGACCCGTTTTGTTGCAGTGATCACTACCAGATGTGCCAATTGTCATGTCGCTTTTAAGTGGTAAGGCGTGAGTGGCGAAATATCTACTTCTAATTTCGATCGTAGAAGCTTAAAACTTAGTGGTTAGACCGTCATTTTCATGTCTCCTAGTTGCTAGATATTGAAAGCTCTCCTTGAACATGAAGTCGAAAAAGTTTTTGGACTACGCTTCTTGGTAGACCTCTCCTTAGATCTGATAGTAATTTGTATGTCTAATCGTCATTCTAACAAAACAATTTTCTTCAACGTCCACGAAAATTTAAATCGAGAACGAATGCGTTGTTTTCTCTAAAAAAATGAACGAAGCCGTAGAAAACCGAGGTACCTGCACTCATCCCGTCAGATGTCACGTGAAATTTACGGCAAAGCATTGCACCGCAGGATTTCGAATTCTGACAACGTATTGAAAAAAACTGAAGTATTATGGGCAAAATTGCTTTGGAGAGTGTTGCCGTGCTCTCTCTACCGATATAGCGCGAAGCCGGCACAGCCAAACCTGTTTTGGAGCCTGCGTCCAGCTTGCATTACTCATCCATGAAGACTTCGGTCGGCTTCGAGCATTCAAGTTTTCTGCTGCTCAATTGCATCTCCTTAACATCCGGTCGACACGTTGCATAGCTTCAACTGCGTTCCGTATTTGCAATATTAATACAATAAAGATCGTGTGTTCGGTCGATTATTATGCAAGATATCACACTTGTTTACCCCTGAGGAGGATACAACTGTTGTATCTATGGGAACTACCAAAGGGAATATGCGAGGTCTTGAGCTGAAGGTTAGGTAGGCCTTCCTTTTATTGAAATAGAATAGTTTATTGTTTTGTTACAGATAATCTATTTTTTAGGTCACTGCCGTCCTTTTTTCAGCACTTACTACTTTCTTTGTCAACTTTTATCTTTTTTCATTAACTTCTTTATTAGTTTACTGTTTTTGTGCATCTTGTGCGTAGATTCCGCGTTCCCTTAACTCCATACTAAATGGTGCCATTCTCCTTCCTCTCTTCGGAAAACACCTTTGTTACGGCTAGGGATGCTTAAACTAACATCTTATCTATCGCGCGTATTTTTCAGTTCTTGTGGCACACACCTGCCGTCGTGCTTCACTCGCATTCCTTCCTGCCTCAACTTGGTACCATGTGATCTGTGAATGCTGTACAGTCAAGAGCTCTGTGCAGGTCAGAAATGAAATCAACACGTGAATGTGGCAGGTTTAACTGAAGTTTAACACTCAATTCAAATGAAAGTTAATTCTAGAGATTAATTTTAAAAATAATTATCTAGAAACGGATCGTGCTTTCATGTAGTTTTGCTTGAGTATTTATGAAAATTAAAATTTTGTCTGCTGGTAAGTCAACAGCATCATAAAAATCCCCTCAGTGACCACCGGTGGGACACACGGCATTTAACGTGTTAATGTGCGTGTGCTGGAGCACCGCCCGAAATGCTGCTAGGTAGCACGAGAGGAAGCGGTGCAAGGCATGGCCTCATTCCTGTGTTCGTATTATTAAGTTATTAATATTAAGTACATGTACTAGTGTTCGTATGTATCGCTGCAGTGAGCTTAGGTCTATTCCTCTACTGGTGTTTATACCTCTCACGGTACATGGCTCAAGTTAATGAACGGGAGGCGATTGCGCCATTACCATGATCGAAGTTATGCGATACCGCGTGTTGAGTTTGGATAGTGGCAAAGCATTTTGTTTGTATCAAGGTTTTCCTTCCTCTAAATTTAGTCTCGTAATGTTCTGTAAATCGGATGATGAATCTAACATAATATTCAGAAACTATTTTATCGGTGACGCGCTGCCACACGACTTGTGCTAGTTGAGTTTTAAATTAATTCATTTCGAACGTAATACCGAACTTAATTAAACTCATATTGCCTGCGAAGCACTAGCTTAGAAAATATAATTTACTCTAGTAGTCTATAAGGTCGCTTACGCATGCTGGGCAAGGTTACTAAATTGAACATTTCTCAGGCTAAAATTATCAGGTTGGTATTTTTTCAGGTATAATTTGGGCACGATATAAAAACCAGTCAGAGTCTTCTGCAGAATTGTCAGTTGCTGAGTGTTTGCTTTGCTCAAACTTTATCAAATTTGACAATTTTCTGATAAAAAGAGGGCTAGTCAGTAACCCAAATGCTGTACATGCAACCTATGCGCTTCAAGAAAATTCGAGTGATCCAACATGAAGGATGCATGCATATCGTTCTCTATATTCGCTGCTGTAGTGTACAAAGAAAACTTCTTTATTTCTAAATGTATGGAATTATTGCGTTGGATAATAGAAACAAGCACACTCTGCTTGCTATGTATTCTGTGCAATAGTAAATAATCGGGTGTGAATGAATGTGGATAACTCAAACCTAGTGCTGTGTTTTTTCAGATAAATGAATATAGGGTGGGTGTTGGACTATTCTCAGCAAGCTTACAAATTGTGTAATCCTATTAAGCTCCTTTTCGACACTTGCGTCAAGAAGATAAAAAAATTTTAGTGACAAGTCCGCCGCAGTTCGTTTATCTCACTCTCTATCATTGGGCTTGATTGTACGGTATTCGTGCTCGCTCTCGCTATTCTAGAATGTTTGTGCACGCTTGAGACTGTCGTCATTTCTGGTTAATTTGAGTGGAGAGCGCCCCTCCGGAGCCGTGCCTGCCTTGCTTATTGCAGCTCATTGAGCAAATTTACCGCGCCCCGGCCGCGTGAGTCTGCTCCCTGCCTCTGTTCTTGTTAGCAACCCGTCTGCCCGTCTCCGCTCTGTACAGTGACGACCTCACGAGTGAAATATTCCTATGCGAGTAGAGACTTGTCTTCTGACAGAAATATCTGTCGTCTGGTGTCGATTACCATGGCCCCTTTAGGGGGATACAGCTATTGTACGAATTAGCGCTCCTAGGGGGAAATGTGTAAGGGCCCTAGCTTAGAGGTAGGTAGGCTTTCTTTTTGTTAAAATAAAATGTTCTAGGTTATGTTTAGGACCACCTTTTTTCGGTTCACTGCTGTCCTGTTTTTCAGCACCTACTACTTTCTTCTTCGGCTTTTATCTTGTTTCATGAACTTCTTTCTCAACTTTCTGTTTCTGTAAAATTTGTATTTTCGACGTTGCAGTTGTGACAGCAGTTACCACGAGCATATTATGTTACAGATCTGGTATTCGAATTTGCTAAATCTATTCAGGGCAATTGAAATTGAGTCTAATATGTCAACGATTCTTTCATTTATCCTTTCCTTCGGTTTTCGTCAGTTTTTTTTATATTAGAGCAACGTGAATTGGGAAGGCTTCGGTTCACTCTTTAACTCAAGTTTTTCATTTGGTCGAGACAGTTGGTGTGCTGTGTCGGACCAGCCCTGAATTTCTGTGACCGTAGTTTGATATTGTTAAACTTGGTGGTGCTCAGATTTTATGTTTGTATCATTACTCTAATTTTTATTATGATCTGTTGATTTTGTTGTAATGCGTTTTCACATTTGAGAACCATTAACACGTTCACCGCGTTTCCGTGGTTGTTAACGGTTAGTTTGATTGAGTTGTTAGTAGTAGAATTGGGACATCGACGTTACTTCTCGAATACTTTTTTATCTTTCCTAACAAATAGGAAAAATGCAATTGCAGGATAACATTACACCTCGTGTGATTACAGCTATTTTTAAAAAGGTCGTGAAACATGAAATGCCATTCATGTGTACCAGTACGTGAATGAGCCGTTTACCTTGTGGTACACATATTATGGCCCAATACGCGAGGAACGTGTTAATTCGCTTACGCACGAGTACATTCCATTGATTGTAGCAGAGCTTGCGTGACGTGCCGCGACCATTACCTTGCATTGCCAATGAGGCTTGGAACTGTTCTGTGGTGAGAGCCGGGTCGTTTGGTTAATTCTCTTCTTCCTGAACCTCATGCCTTGATCAGATACCGTTCTTTCCCTTACAAATAGGATCATTGGTTGCTCTATCGTCAAAGTTTTAGATTTAGATCCCTGCTGTCTTCGTTTTTAGCATCTATTGCTTGCTTCTTTAACTTTCATCTTGTTTCATTAAGTAGTTTTGAAGTGTCTGTTTTTTATGCTCATGGTGTAGGAACTCACCTTGTACATAGATTCCCCGTTTCTTTAAAATTAAAATTAATAGTTTTCAAAATGGCGTATTAACATAGAATGCAGCGTGGTTGTCGCATTCTTGCAGGATTTAGGCGGCTCAGCCTCAAACTGCTCACACGTCTGGAATGTCTGCTTAAATTTGTGGGCCTTTGTGTTCATTGTTCGAGCATCCTCGTATGTATAGCACCACGACGACTTCGGTTCATTAAAATAGGAATTCTCCTGAACCAGCGAGTCTTTTGCACAGGCTGTGAGAAATTGCCCTTTCTTTTGTAGCTCACGGGAGATTCAAGGGTCGGGTGGAGGAATGAGGTGGGGCTCGGTGACTGCTGTGATACGCTCTCGTCTGGTCCCCAGCTTATGGGGCCTCAACTCGAGGGATTGTCCTTATCTTCGGTATTTCTGTTCACGTGGGCGGGTTAGGAGCGATTCTGAACTCGGTACCATATTTCTGCTTCTGTTAGTATTTCTGTTAATATTTGTTTCTGCTAGTATTCTGTTTCTTTTAATGTTTCTGTTGGCATTTCTGTTTCTGTTGGCATTTCTGTTGATGTGAGCGGGTTGCGAACGAATCTGAGCTCGGGACCGTAGGGACGAGAATGTGTACATGCTCTGCATCCTGACTAGTACCTAGGAGACATGATGCTGCTGAGAAATGATCCCGTTTACTTACACACGACTTAGCTACACTCATTAAAGGTTCGGGGTTTTGTTTTATGGGTCGGTATGTCTTACTCTACTTCTATTTTTTCTTAGATAAATCTTTTGTATGGCCTGTTCTAGAGTTTTCATCTTAGGCTTTCTTTTACTATTTTTTTTCTCTAAAAATGCTGCTGCTGTCGACACCCTCCCATTCAGGTGATATAGTGTCAAACCTTGTCAATCTAACCTCTTACTTTACAGTAACAGGAAATCTTCATTGCTTTAAGGCAGCGATTCCTTTCAATCTTGCCGGGTCAATAAGCACGGTATGGGGACACACCTCGTGAATAGATTTCCTGTTCCCGTTATTCCGGTGTGAATAACGAATGCCTTCTTTTCTGGGCAGCACTTTTGTTGGGGTTAGGGAGGCGTAAACCAATATATAATTTATTCGAAATAACCAAATTCCAAAATCAATGTCAGCTTTGCTTACGGTATCAAGCTGGTATTAATTGTTACTTGCACACTGACTTCTGCTGGCTTAAGCTTCACTGAGTGCTCCGTCTGTATCATTGTGTTGGGGGGTGCTTCGTGTTCAGACAATCACACCACGCTGAAAGCATAGTAACATTTTATTGCTTATTCGTATCAACGTGTGAATTCAATGTTAGTTTGCGCAAAGTTCACATTATCAAGCAATCGGTGTACTAAGATTTGAACAAGTGTATTCAACGAAACTATTTTTACCAGCTTGCATCCCTTTCTAAACTTTTGTTGCTTTAACGAACACATCACGGGGCCTCAAAATGTTCATAGTGCACCTTGAAATCAGCCCGATTGATTTGAATTTCCAGTAAAGTGCCGTGCGTGTAGGGTGGTTGGCCTATAGTGTTATGAATTGTGTCACGCATGTGAAACTGCAAGGCTTAGACACGGATGTGCACCTAACATCTACAGGGTTACTGAAGTGTGAAACATCTCTTGCAGACTTAGTGTGCCTTATGCACCCACGGAGACATTAATGCTGGGCTGACGTCGGCGTTTCATGATCAAAAGATCAACTATTCCTTCTACCAATGCGTAAGTTTTTCTTGAACTATCTGAAACTTTAGTAACAATTACTGCAAAGTACGTTGGTTCATATTTTCTGCGACTCATGAAGTTCTGTGCTCAGCGGCAAGTATAAACATGCTCCTAAAATGGGAATGGAAACATGCTCCTAAAATGAGGATGAAGTCGCGTTTATGAGCCTCGACACGCAGCGCTGCGCTTCTCTTGTTTGTGCACTTCGGTGTGCAGGCTCGTTGTTGCGGTGAGCTTGTGTTGTTCTATTACAAGTTCTATTATTTAACACTTTGAGTTTGACGTGACCACCGGTGGTCACCCAGGGGATTTTCATAACACTGCTGACCGA
This sequence comes from Platorchestia sp. MABIK, assembly GCA_014220935.1. Lineage (NCBI taxonomy): Eukaryota > Metazoa > Arthropoda > Malacostraca > Amphipoda > Talitridae > Platorchestia > Platorchestia sp. MABIK. The sequence goes on along the minus strand of JACJUY010000495.1, from coordinate 196,860 downwards.
CCAGTAGTCACAAACTAAATTTTCATAAACACTTAATGGAAACTAAATGAAGGCACGATCTATTGAAAGTTCCTTATTATCAAAATTAGTCTTTAAAATTAGCTCTAATTTCAGTTGAATGTTGAACTTTAGTTCAACCTGCCGGACTTGACGTATTTAGGGTTGTCTCGTGTTTTGGGGCTGGCGTTGTAGGTGGTATTGTGCCGTAGGGTGTTTGTATATCACAGCGAGAGCTGGTGTCTGTCCGAATGTATTGTCGCGAATGTTTCATTGCCGCGTGCGTGCATTGTGTTGTATGTGGTGGCGCGCCGTGCTCTGCATTGTTGTGCCTATTGTATCGCAACGTGCATTGTTTTGTAGCATCCATGTGCTTTTAAGTCGTCCTGTACTGCTGGCGGTGTTACGTCAGCACTCGATCATCGCCTCGCTCAGGCTATCGTCGCTTCTTAAGACAGAAGCAGCCGTGAATTCCATATTAAACGTTAGTTCCTCATCTCGCTGACTTGAGCTATCAGGCTTGGAATGTGAGCTCTTACGTTTTTACTCTGTAGGGAGACGTGTTTGTGTAACAATTATCCAAGGTGAATATTCTCGTCAGTTTCAAATAGTTTGTTTGACGCTGTGGACGATAAGTGATAATGACGTGCGCAAACTCGTCGATGCGAGTTCAGTGGTCGATAGCACGCGCTATCATTCAATGTCCTAAGAATGCGGCATTTTTGTGGAGAAACGATGGCCCTCGAAGCTGTGTCAGGAATTTGATGTGACCGTTGCAAATTTCTGGTTAGTTACAGATGCTCTATGAGATCTTAATTGAATCGTTTATTTCAGCATCAGTTTTTTAGATTTCCGCTCAGCTCCTTTCAGTGATATTTAGTATTCTTCGATGAATGAGCGATTCATTTCCTTACTATACCATTCACCTCTTCTAACTTTTGATCTGTACTGTCATAAATGTTTTTTTTTCGGGCGAGTTCGTAATTTTATCTCACTTCTCCACATTTTACGAAGCTTTCGTTGCTCCAGTAAAGGCCTAAAATCGTTATGACCTAATGCCTAGCAAAACTTTATCTTTTTTGCTGAGCGTACAGTTTCGCTATATTTATATTTTCAATGAGATGATTACCCCCGTGAATTTTCGTACAACGAAAATGCACACGGTAGCTGACCGTAAGGTGCCAAGTGTCTCTGCTGATTGATTGATTGGTAATCCTTAACTATCCCAAAGCGCTTGAAGCTCTTGCTAAACACTTCCTACGACCGATAGGAGCTGATCCTGCTTTCCGGTTCTGATAATGAACGGTGTGACGCAAAAGTTTGTGTGCTGGCATTAATGTGATGCGACACCTGGTTCACTAAAAATGTTGAGACTTTATTTTGTTGTTCGGGTGTATGGTTAAGCGTATGATTGGATAGAATTGATTAATGCCCATTGAACTGAGACTCTAGGTTTTTTTCAGGAGTTTGGTTAATCGTGTGACATGAATAGAAAGGATTAATTCCTATTGAACGCTTTTCTCGACTTCTCGGCTGAAAAAATGAGACTTGATAAAGTTTTCCGATGCCTGAACTTGTATCGGGAGAAGTTGACCGACGCTTGAAACTCATATACCGACATAAAAATGAAAGAGCAAGATGAACTACTTCTATCATTTAAGGTATATATTCGAATGAAACCAAATTTCAAACGTTTCGGCCACAGGTTATCATCAGTGATAAGAATTCTGAAAAGGTACAAATGAAAAATGAACTATTTTAGAATGTCAAATATTAAAATAAGTTATAAAAGCACGTTAATTGCGATTACGTATTTATAAGATTACGTTAATTGCGACTATCTATTTACTATGGCTGAAGGAAATGAACTAAGAGTGTTGTTTAAAAACTGCTCAAGTTTAAAAATGTACAAGGAGAGTTAGATGGGCCTTCTTTTTGTTTAAGGTAACCATATCCAAAAACGGCAAACTTTTTTTCTATGGGACGTACGTCTATGAAAATTTGCAAACTACTAGATCTCAGCATTCGTAACAACATTTATTGATGAAGTTTTTTTCATTTGGGGCATAG
>JACJUY010000495.1:129380-193043 GCA_014220935.1 Platorchestia sp. MABIK | reverse complement strand
CACATTCTTTTCCAGTAATGTGTGCATTAGCTGAAGTTCACATTCTTTTCCAGTAATGTGTGCATTAGCTGAAGTTCACATTCTTTTCCAGTAATGTGTGCATTAGCTGAAGTTCACATTCTTTTCCAGTAATATTTGTATTAGCTGAAGTTCATATGCTTTTCAGTAATGGATGCATTAGAAGAGTGAAAAGACGCAAGCAGTGTGCCTTGGAGGCAGCCGTCATGTGCTGGGCCTGCTACATTGGCATCCTCTTTTTGACCTTGAGTCTCGTGTTTGGTTGTGTGCAACTTGACCAGTAGCCTGCCTTTTACTTCGCCTCAGCGCTGTGCCGGCCTCCCTCCCTGCTGCTGCTGAGAGCGTTCAGGACTTTGTGTCCTTTCGCAGGACAATTCGAGCCTGATTGTGTGTGTGCTGTATTTCTCAGCCTAAAATAAAAAAGGGGAACTTTTATTTCTTCAGATAGCCCCTCTGGGGGATACAACTATTGTATCTATGGGAATTAGCACTCCCATGGGGGAAAATGTGTGAGGGCCCGAGCTGAGAGTTAGGTAAACCTTCGTTTTCTTTAAAATAAAATGTTTTTTGTTATGTTAAGGACACTCTCTTTTGGGCTGACTGCTGTCCTGTTTTTCAGCACCTATGACTTTCTTCTTCAACTTTCATCTTGTTTCATAAACTTGTTTCTCTATTTACTGTTTCTATGCCCGTTCTGCGTAGATTCCGTGTTCGCTTATCTCCACACCAAATGATGCCTTCCTTCTTCCTCTCTTCGGAACGCCTTTTTTGTCGCGGTTAGGGAAGCTTAAACTAACATCTAATCTAATCTGTGCTATATGGTCTCGTGTAGCTGACTCAGATGGGAATGCATGAGAGTGATCCATACAGTGAGGAATACCTATGGTATCAACGTTTATAATTATTTTACATTTTGGTCTGATTATTTCTTCAGAATGTCATATTATTTTGCGAAAACTTTTAAAACTTATTGAATTTTTGCTCAGGCGAGCTCGAAGTGACCGCTCTTGAGAACTGTTCGAGGGTATAATAATTCAAATGTGTGCAAATTGAAATTAAACAATGCTTGTATTTTAGAATTAAATGCGCTGGCAGGAACTAGGTTTGCAAATCTGGTCAATGCCGCGCATTCTACACCATAACGCTGAGCGTGTATGCGTGAGCATACTGTTTCTGACATGTTCTTTGTATGCGTGGTCATGTTTTACTCCGCTAGCTGAGGAATCTTACTAGTGTTACTCGCATCCCTTAACCCTTTAACGTCCGCATTTTGTACGCATCTTACCGTAATCACAACCACCATCACTAAACTGGAACCGACATCACAACGAGAAAGTGACTGCCACTCGACAGTGAACTTCGAAGAACACGTTAAAGCACAAATTTCGCAAGGAATAAAATATGTTCGAGCTGTTTATGAAAGTGGATTTTGAAATCCACTGTGACGGTAAAGGGTTAAAGCTACTCAATGGTTTTAATAAATTTTGTCTTCGTGATTCTTCCTTGTATCTTTACTGTTTCCTTGCCTATGGCTGCTACCCATCGTGTGTACGACAAACAACTCTCTTTAGTTGTAAGTTTAATTAATAATCTGTTCCATTTCCATTTTCTCGTTTTCATTCTCTCGTACTTCGGATGTCCTTCTAACGACCTTCTGCTCGAGCGTCTCGTCAGCTTTCAACTTAACACGTTCATCTCGTTTCCGCGGTTGTTAACGGTTGGTTTAGTTAGGTTGTAAGTAGCAGCATGGGGAAACAGACTTTACTGGTGGAATACAAGTTATTCTTCCTAAACAACATAAAAAGTACAACTGTACAATGACATTTCGCCTTGTATGATAACTATTTTAAGGAAGGTCGCGAAACATAAAATTATCATTTATTTATAGCGGTATATGAATGAGCAATTTACCTGTTGGTAAACATATGGCTCAATACGCGGGGAACGTGTCAAGTGGTAGGTTCCGAAAGCCGTTCTTTCGTAGGCTTAGGCCCCTCAGGGAATACAGCTATAGTATCATTGGGAATTAGCGCTCTCTGAGAAAATGTGAGGTCCCACTCCCAAGGTGAAGGTTGAATAAGTTTTCCTTTTGTTGCTGTGGCATGCTTTGTTATGGATCATCTTTTTCGCCTCATTGCTGTCCTTGTTTTCAGCACCTATTGCTTTCTTCTCTAACTTTTTATCTCGTTTCATCAAATCCTTTTGAACATAACTGTTTCTATACTGTTTATACTTATCTTGCACATGGATTCCTCGTTTCGTTCATTCCATACTAAATAGTACTTTCCTTCAACTTCTCTTTGGAACACCTTTGTTGTAAGTAGGAAGGATCAAACTGACTTAAAATCTAATTTAATTCAGTGTCTTTGAGACATCGAGTGTCCGCTGATGTGTTTGTCTGTCTTTCCGCTGATGGAGGAGAGAAAACAGCGTTCTCTATACTCCCTATCTGTTCAAAATGGTCAAGCATGCTTCAGGATTTCGCTGCGTGTCTTGTTCAGTTCTTCAGTTGAGTGATTTTTATCTTCTATTCTGTGGCGGCTCACGCGTGACACGAATGATCTCACGCTCTGTGCTGCTATCTTCGGTTCGTGTATTCTTCGTATTTTTGTTCGTGTGCCGTTGTTGGAAATGCATTTCGATGACCTGGAACAGAGGTTTCGTGGAATGTTGTCCAGGTGCCTCAGTTGCATCTCATGATAGATCACTTGTACGAACATTATCTTCCATTAACTAGGTGGTCGCTTTAATGAATATTTGTCATATCCTTCTACAGGCCTTTATTCCCTTCCTATGAAAATGTGTTGACTGTGGTTAATTTTATCTGTACTTTAATCGTAATTGTGCACGTATCGTGGATATATTAAGCATTTTGTGAACTTTATTACATTGTACAGTTGAGTATTTTTCACAATTAACTCGAAGTTAGTGCTACATCGCTGTTTGTGTGTTTACCTGCCTCTTGATTAATAACACAAATGTTGCCCTCGGCTAGCTAGTGTAGAAGTGTTGGGATGCAATAAACGCATCTTCTCAATCTCTGGAAGAACGGGGAGTGGTGCCAAGTTCCTCCATTCGTGATCACACTGACCAGGCGACGGTCGTCCGCACCCTCTCCGGTAACACTCGCGATGACTAATTCACTCCCAACACCGGACTCTGCCCACGGAGTTCTGGTTCTTTCGTGCTCTCAAGAGTATAAAACAAAACACGCGTGTGTTTTTAACACGCCGAGTATTAAAAACACGGGAGCATTTTTTACGGTATTTTTTATCAGTGAAGGATACTCAGTCACGTTATGAAACTGATGGAACGAATTATGACAGCTTTCCGTTTTTGAATGTTGAATGTTTAATTTTATCATTTGTTCCGTTGTATCTTACGATTGAAATTTCGAGCGTAGTTTGTTGATTTTAAGTTATGATTATAAATCTGCCCTTTTCGAAGCGGGGAAATAGAAAGGCACTATTCAGTATTGAGATACAGGGGCGGGAAAGCTATGCAGATGATCACACTCGAGATCCCCAGCGCACAGAAGCAGTAAGTTGAGAAATAAATTTATGGAACAAAATAAAAGTTGAAAAAGTAGTTGATGCTGAAAAATCAGGACAGCAGTAAAACAAAAAGGTAGTCCGTAGCACAATCGACACCTGTTTCATCAAAAAAGACTACTCAATTCTCAGCTGAAGGTCTCATATTTTCTCCTAGGAACGCTAATTCCTATAGATATATTAAATGTATTTCCCTGAGGGCTGTGTTTTAGGACTAAAACGCTGAGATGTCTTCTATACCGCACACTGCTTCTTCAAATTATCCATTTAGTTCCCCATTAAATTTCCAATCATAAGCCATTGAACTCTGAAGAAGAAATAGATAAAAAATACCTCAAAGGGGAATAAAACTGACAAACATTTTGAATAAATCGCATAATTCATAAATTGCTACTTTTCAGAAAAACTGCTCACACTTGTTATACAACCATACACAATGAAGGATCCATGATACAGCTAAACAAAAACATGTGTATGTTCACCCGAAAAATATGTAAAAAGAAAAATAATTCGCCGGCTATTGGAATTAACTCTGCGTGAACTTGATAATGGAGTTTCTAGCAAGCGAAGCGCATTGAATTAATTAGTACCGAGACTGGACTAACCGGCAGCATAACTGCACTTCGCCCACAGGTCTCTCCGTGCAAGTACGGTGTGGTACAGCATGCAAGCGTTACATCAGCCCTGCAGCGAAGTTGTGATTTATTCATAGGGAACACTTGGGATACTCGGCCTGCAAACACAGGGATAGCCGCACGAGAGTTCATTTGAGGCCCTTAGAATCATACGGTATCAAGCGCCGCTTTTTAAACACGTCAGAAAACTGCGTCAAACATTGGTGAATTAGAAACCATCGCATCTCAGCAACTTATAGAAGCATTCGACATTTTGTGGCTATCTTCCTGTACCTACGACTAACTCTCCAGACAAAGGAAAATTTGGGTATGACAGCGGTATACAGAACACATTTTCGCCAGATGTATTTGGCGCTTGGTACCGTATGATTCTAGGGGCCTCATTCATTTCCTGACATCTATGCGTGCGCGCATTGCAACACACCAAGGAGCAGTCAACGCTGCTGAGGACCTGTGTATGTCATGGCTAAGGAAGAAAAACTCCTGGTTTGAGAACACGCGAGACGGTCGTACAGATTCACGCCCGCAAATTTCATGAAATTCGTACAATAATAATACGCCAGAACTTTATTCTCCAGAAAGAGCGTGCAGCCATTTCATGACAATCTATTTAGAAGAAGAAGTATCTTCGTTCTCCCGGTTCCGAGATTTATTAACTACGTTGGAGCCCTAGATAGAAGAGTTTTACCTTCACTACCCGGCTCTCATGGTAAATCATTGCGCTGGTACGAGAAAATCGAGCCAGAAGTAGCACGATTTGGGTTATCAATCTGCACGACTGCATCTCTGCTGCACTAGCAGTGTGGCATTACGCAAATTGTAAAGGTATACCCGTAAAAATGTGCTTAACACTTAGACCGCAATTGGTAAAACTGAAGTTCAATTTTCAACTCAAATTGAAAGTCAATTGTAATAAGCAATTTTGAAAATAGCAATCATTAACTAGATCATGCCTTCATTTTGCTTTAAGTATTTATGAAAAGTGAGTTTGTGACGACTGGTCGGTCAGCAGCATTGTGAATATCCCCTTCGTGGCCACCGATGGCGCACGTTGCATTCAAAGTGTAAAGGCCGAAAATTTATTGTCACCGACGTCTACTCGTCACTCACTAATTATAGAGACGGAAGGAATAGAAAACCTAATAGCGTTGGTCTTATGTTTCGCAAAGATGTGAAACACCAGCGGCACAACTCGCTCTTGCACCACGAAGTAATTAGAAATCGGAACACAAACAGGTACCCTTAACTTCTCAGAGGTAAGGGAAACTCAGAGAGCACATCAAGAAAAATTCTTTAACACGTTCCCCGCGTATTGGGCCATGTGTGTACTACTAGGAAAATTGTTCATTCACGTACCAATATAAATGAATGACATTTCATCTGCTTCGCGACCTTTTTAAAAGACAACTTGTCATACGAGGTGAAATGTTATTGGGCAATTGTATTTTTCATGTTACTTTAAAAAATAAAATGTATTGGAACAATGAAGTCGATTTCCTAGCTCTGATATTTACAAACTAATCAATCCAACCGTTAACGGCTGCGGAAACGCGGTGAACGTGCTAAGTACTAAAGAGATTTAGTCGGAAAACATAGCCCTCATGTAGGTAAAGTTATTGTATCCGTGGGAGTTCGGAAAAACAAATTTGTGTGAGACTGGGCTTTTGTATTGTAATCGTAAATTCACCAGAAACAAAGCAAATGTAGAATTAATGTTGTAACCTTAAAATGCACTGCTCCCCACAAAAGCACGAGCTTTCGAATTGCATAGAGTCAGGCTATGCTACCGCCATATCGGCTGGCTGCAATAAACGAAATTGAGATCATCCTTCCTGACGCTCCAGGCCGCTCTTTACCTCTCAAACATAATGCCTTTTTTGAGTGAAAGTTCATGCAGCTTGGTGGAATAGATGTGCGAGGAATAGAAGTAATTAAAGTAAGGGGCGAGTCTGGGCCAGCAAGGCACGCCCTGTTCTAATTCCGTCCTCCCTTGCTGCTGCCGCTGCTGCCTTCGTCGCGGCCGTTCGCGCCCCAGGCGCCGGCGGACCTCTTCTCTTTCCCGAGATTCTCACTTCATTTTTCGGCAAATTTATTTACTTTCCATTTTGCCCGATTTTCGGGTACGAGGTTACGCACACATATTTTTAGAAGTTGGACGTTCGATAGAAGATGTTGTTGGTTTGAAATCGTTTACGTTTACATATTTTTAGAAGTTGGACGTTCGATTGAAGATGTTGTTGGTTTGTAATCGTTTACGTTTACATATTTTTAGAAGTTGGACGTTCGATTGTCGATGTTGTCGGCTTGAAATCGTGTGCTTTATTTTAGCAAAATTTAACGTGCTCACTTGGTGGGTGCTCTTCAACAGTGAGTATTATTTAAAAGAATTGACGTTCGCATGTGCCCGCATGCTCGCCTCACACTTGCCTAGGCCAGGAAAACGCTTGGTCGGTAGGGCTTCTTTACAGGAAACGGCAGGACTTGACTCCCTTTACAGCACGGCCCAACCATATGAAATGAAACTTATTGCGCTGTGTTATTTTTCCTAGGGTGGGTTCAGGTCAATATCTTCGGTAGAGTTCAGTTTACGCGATTATTGCTGAAAGGAGTTAGAGTTATTCTGCATTTACTGAAAAGAGTTAGTTATTCAATAATTGAAGCGGTACAAGGGCCCGAGTTAGGTAGGCCTTCTTTTTGTTGAAATAAAATATTTTTTCCTATGTTAAGGACCACCTTTTTTGGTTCACTGCTGTCCTGTTTTTCAGCACCTACTACTTTCTTCTTCAACTTTCATCTTGTTTCATGAATTTCTTGCCCAAATTACGGGTTCTATGCCTCTTCTGCATAGATTCCACATTCCCTCATATCCATACTAAATGGTGCCTTCCTCCTTCCGCTCTTCGATACGCTCTTTTATGTAGCGGTTAGGGAGGCTCAAACTAACCTACAATCTAGCGGTTCGTTCAGCCTCATTTGGTCCATGAGAAATTAAGTGTAGTATTTTAGTTTTGTTCTGAATGGTTATAGCGAACTTTACTGTGTCTGCAAAATATACGGGTTCCTCCAGTGTGCATTCTAATACCTGAAAACTTGAATATTTCTTACTGAAAGATTTCCCCTCAGAGGGATACGACTATTGTATCTATGGGAATTAGCACTCCCAGGGGGAAAATGTGAGGGCCGAGCTGAGAGTTAGGTAAGCCTTCTTTTTGTTGAAATAAAATGTGTTTGTTATGTGAAGGCCAACTTTTTTCGGTTCACTGCTGTCCTGTTTTTCAGCACCTTCTACTTTCTTCTTTGACTTTGATCTTGTTTCATAATCTACTTTCTCAACTTGCTGTTTCTATGCCTTTTCTGTATAGATTCCGCGTTCCCATAACTCCATGGTGTCTTCCTTCTCCCTCTCTTTAGATCGCCTTTGTGATGGATAGGGAGGCTTAAACTAACTAATACTTTAATCTAATCTACTGGAAGACTTTGAAAATAAGTTTTTACTTTTTTTGAAGACGTGACACTCAAATTGCCGACCTCGTTGATAGTCTTAACACTTTGACTCCCTAGTGGGGCATAAGAGTACCACTAGGTAAATTGCTCATTTACGTATCGGTGTGAATGAACAGCTTTTCAATTATTTCAACATCTTTTTTATAAGAAATTTAAGCATACAAGGTAAAATATTGTCATACTACTACATTTCCACACTTCTCAGGAAAGATCCAATTTTGTTTCGAGCAGCAAAGTCGTTTTTTTCAAACTCTGCTACAACCTTACCTTTTTAGAAATGCCAGAGGCTGCCATTTGGGGGTTTCGACAGTGAATGTGTTAAAAGAAAGGAGCATAGATTTGTTTTCAGACAACCTTTGCGCGGGAAGAAATGTCTGCAAAAAACAACTCAAAAGCAATGTTTTCGAGAGATAAGCGAGGGGATTCAAATTGGGGAGTTGGTTGATTGTCTGGGCAGAGTGGCCTCTCAAGCGGCCCTTGATGCGCCCTCATGAGCTGAGAGGCACAGGAAGCTCCTCTCGCTGAGCTGGCTGTGTGGGGCCTCTTGTTCTCCTTACTCATCCTGTCCCTGCGAGCCTTCCCTCCACTGCTGGCCTATCTTCTAACGCTTTGGGTAGTAGGTGTGGTGGTGACGTGATAATCTTCGCTTAAGTTTCCGTCTCTTCTGTCTAGGTCTTGTCATAGTTTTGTTTCTCTGCAGTCTGGGTCTTGTTTTTTGTGTGGTGTTGACGTGATCATCCACGCTACAGTTTGGTCTCTTTGGTGGATGTTGTTCTAACAGTTCTTGGCAGCCTTCGTCTCCTTCCGTGTGGATGTTGTCGATGATGCCTATGTATGTACATATTTCAGTGCTTTCGAGATGGAGGTCATTGGCGCTGTACTCTGAAGTGCGAGGTTATGCAGTTCCCATCCACTCAGGGGCATATAAATATTGTAGCCATGAAAATTAGCGTTTCCAGAGGAAAGATGCGAGGTTCCGAGCTGAAAGTTAGACAGGCATTCGGTTTTTTTAGTAGAACAAAGTTTTTAGGGATGTCTTTTCTGAGCTCGCAGGTGTCTTTATTTAATCAACTATTACTTCTCAACTTTACGTTGTTTCCTAAACTTAGAACATTCTTGCCTTTTCTATACGAAATGTGTGAGAACTAACTTTGTTTGTAGATTCCCTGTTCCCACAATTCTATACCAAATGATGCCTTCCTCTTTCTTCTCTTGGAAACACGTTGTGATGAAGGAGGCTTAGCTAACTTATCATCCAATCTATATTTTTTACTGGTAAAACGTGTCAGGCAAAGGTTATTCTCGAAACTTTTAAGGTTTGTTATGTCATCAAAATGAATATTGGGTTTTGAAAAACGTTTTACAAAAGGTATGAATTTATATGAGGTCTTTCGCTCTATTTTACTGCAAGAAAGCTCTTTTAAAAACCAATGTATCAACTTTCATGTTATACTTTATTGGAAATAAAATGTTTTTCTTTCTTTTCTTTCTTGTAATAAACGAGTTTTCACATGAAAATAATTTGAGCGTTAGAAGTGCAATTCTCATAAATATCTAGAGAAATGGAGTTTGGAGAGAGAAGTGTGTTAAGAAACACAACACTTTGTGCCGAGCAAATTATGTTGTAGGTATAGCTTGCTTCTTAGAACTCGATGGCAAATTGCAATTACAGCAAAATTGGGCTGTTTATTGTACTGTATTTGCTTCTTACTTCTCTCTGTTTATTAAACGATTCTAAATTTTTTCTCAATTGACGCGTTTCAGATATACCTCTGAATGGCTTACTCAGATGGTATTGTCGGCATTTACTGTATTATACGCGTTTCACTATCTTTTCCAAATTTCTCTTTTGATTCTTCGAAAGTACCACCCGTAAAATTTTCTTACATATTGGTTTATATCTGTGATATAATTATTTTCCACTTTTGGTGAGGGTTTATACTCGTGAAGGCCTGATGACTAACCGTGTGTTCGACCTTGGCAAATCTGGGTCCCTGTTCATCTGCCGGCCGTTGTCATGTATACCGCGTTGCAGGGCTTCCCAGTCATACTTTTTCGCGGGGGCATCTATGATTTCAGCCGTCCAAGTATAGCCTCTGCACAGGGAGGCCAAAATTGTAGCTCAAATGGCTTCAAAGTTGAACTTGGTTTTAGCGTTAGTAAAGCGCGATTCTTAGATCAGTTGAAAAGAGACTGGACTGCCTTACACGAGATCGACAACTTTACTGTTATGGTTAATGAGTAGAGCCCGGATTTCTAGTCCTAAAAACTAATCAATATAGTGCAAAAAACGTGCTCAAAATAGCACTAAAAAAGTTGATATTGCGGGTATTATAGCAAAATAATTTTTATTGGAGCAAAATATCATGTAAAACTTTAGAAATTTTGGAGACAATTCAGTATTTTTCTTTCATGTGCAGCTAGAAAAAATGAATGATGTTTTTCACTAGCCGGATGTGCAAATGCCAAGATAACGAAAGAGAAAGCGCATCAGACACGAACTGCAAAGGATTAGCATAAGTTGAGGCCATTTTTAACACCTCGAAAAATTTCATTGTTAAAAATTATCCTCTTTGTCTACTACTTCCTTGTGCAGGTTTTAGTCATTTGTTGCATAATGACTACTTTTTTCCTTTGTGCCTGGTCAAAATAGTTTTCAGAGTAACATAGCATTTTTGCGATAAAGGCAATTTTTTTGCATTTATAGTCGTTACAGCATTAACAGAATAAAGGCTAGTAATCCGAGCTCTATTAATGAAGCCTTTCAGCTTCCTAATTACTTTTTCTTCACTTCTGGCGTCGTATCGTCTTGGTTGTGTGGTAAATTTATTCAAAATTGCCTGTTTTTCTCGGGTTACCTACATGTTTTGGTATTCAAAGTGACATATTTAAGAAATGAAATCCCGGGAGCTGCTGAAGTCAATTTCCTGGTAGGAAGTGGAGAGCCCGTTTTATGTCCAAGAGGACTTGGGACACTCGACGAGTTGAGTGCTTCTTGCTGACTTCAAGTGGTGCTCGAGGATGTCCCAAGAGAATTTTTTGAGAACATGTGTGCTTTTAGACGTCGACGCGATTGTATCTGTAGTGTCTCCACGTTTATCGGGGAATTTTTTTGGTGTTGCTTCAGGGTGTGTGCACTTCATGAGAACTGTTCTCTTAGGGTGCGGTGTGATTTTTTTGAGTTTACTTGCATTAGTTGGAACAGGCATTCTCACATAAATCTGTGAATTACTTTACGTCTCATGGACAGGATTTATTCGGTTAGGAAACTACTAAATATTAGTTTATTGCTTCTAGATGGCATTGGCAGAGCGTTGTTCTAACGAAAATTTAAGTGTATATGTTGAGCATGACATCATAGGCTAGTCAAAATTTTTGTGATGAAAACTTGATTTTGAAGATGTTGTCAATTAGCACAAAATTTAATTTGGCTCAAGTATTCACTGCGTAGTGTGAAGTTCGTGCTCGAAAATATGATGCAATTAGTTAAATTAGAAAACAGATCTTAGTTTTGTTTCATTGGTGTTATGTTCAAACAGTTGATGCGAATTAGTGAAGATGAAAGAGCTGTTAAATCGTTTCGAGAAAAGAATTTTGGCAGTATTTGTAGCAGGGGGGCCATCCCCCGTAGCGTACATCTTGCCTTGATTGATTTACTGGAGTCTGAAGATGTGGTTTTTCATTGGACTCGTAGCTGTGCTGCACATAGACCAGAAGTTCTCAAACAGGGGAAAATTTACTCCTAGGGGGTAAAACATTATATAGTCGGGGGTAAATAATTGAAGTACCTGATAGTTGGAAAAATATTTCAATTAGTTTTGTTTATGTCAAATGACGGAGAGAGAATACAAAGAAAGTGTGTGTGTTTTGTATGGGAGTAGGGGGTAAATAGAGATATGTATAAAGCCGAGAGGGGTCAATAATGGAGGAAAAGTTGAGAATGGCTGACAGAGACGAAGACGGTTCGTTACTTAGCTTGCGTCTTACAAGACGCAAGTATCCAGTGTACGTAAGTCATGCTGTGCCTGACACGTGAGAAGAGACTGCTCTACCTTTCTCACGCTGCGAATCACTCCTTCCACTTAACTAGATGTTTTACGTACTCAAGCTTGTTTCGTTTTGAAACGTCTCCTTGTAACCATTCTCATTATTGCGCACTAAAACTTGAGGTTTTAATTTTAGGAATATCTTCTTTTGCTTGTACGATGTTCGCATAATTTTTTTCAGCCACTCTGTCGTTGTTTGTCTGTACCGTTGTGCAAGGTTTAGGGAGGCTCGTGAATTTTTAGTTACTCTGGTGCCTTCTAATTGAGTTGAAATTTAGGTTTGGCGTGTACGATCGTTCGTACATTAAAAGGTAGCTCATCGCATACGCTGAACATTGCGAGGTGATCTTCCAAATTGTTTACAGCTTACGTTATGACTCCATTTCTGTGTTATGCGAGTCCGGGCTTATATTTGAAAGACTTTCATGCATTAACAACAAATTGAAGAGAAGAGATGGAGTGAAATTAAGAACTTCTGTCTGTGAAGGTAAGAATAGATCTATGATAAATTATCTAATTTATCTTTTTATTTTCTGGTATATTTCGAAGTAGTTCCCTTTCGCGTTGCATTGAGGTGATATTTTTTGTAACAAATCCTAATACGAGTTTTTTTTTCTTTACAGAGTATCAGTTTTGAGGCGGGCTGCTCCGCTTATCTGGTGAGTTTCCTAGGGAAATTCAGCTTTATTTAGGTCTTGGAGTAACGCCAAGCTTGGACTTGTTTCGTGGAAATGTTCACCCATATTTTAGAAGCACATTTTAATCAATTTCCTATGTGCCCTCACTTCTAATGTTACCCTACATTTCGCGCGTTTTTGTTACCTTACATTTGCGCGTTTTTGTTACCTTACATTGGCGCGTTTTAGTTGCCTTACATTGGCGCGTTTTAGTTGCCTTACATTGGGGCGTTTTAGTTGCCTTACATTGGCGCGTTTTGGTTGCCTTACATTGGCGCGTTTTGGTTGCCTTACATTGGCGCGTTTTGGTTGCTTTACATTGGCGCGTTTTAGTTACCTTACATTGGCGCGTTTTAGTTGCCTTACATTGGCGCGTTTTAGTTGCCTTACATTTGCGCGTTATTGTTGCCTTACATTGGCGAGTTTATTGATAGGGAGTGTTCCTCTCAAGAGAATTCACTGTTGTATCTATGGGAATTGGCACTCCCAGGGGGAAAATGTGTGAGAGACCGAGCTGAGAGTTAGGTAGGCTTTTTTGAAATAAAATGTTAGGTAGGCTTTTTTGAAATAAAATGTTAGGTAGGCTTTCTTGAAATAAAATTTTAGGTAGGCTTTCTTGAAATAAAATGTTACGTAGGCTTTCTTGAAATAAAATGTTAGGTAGGCTTTCTTGAAATAAAATGTTAGGTAGGCCTTCTTGAAATAAAATGTTAGGTAGGCTTTCTTGAAATAAAATGTTAGGTAGGCTTTCTTGAAATAAAATGTTAGGTAGGCTTTTTTGAAATAAAATGTTAGGTAGGCTTTCTTGAAATAAAATGTTACGTAGGCTTTCTTGAAATAAAATGTTACGTAGGCTTTCTTGAAATAAAATGTTAGGTAGGCTTTCTGGAAATAAAATGTTACGTAGGCCTTCTGGAAATAAAATGTTAGGTAGGCCTTCTGGAAATAAAATGTTAGGTAGGCCTTCTTACAACAACATGTTTTTTGTTATTTTAAGGACCACCGTTTTTCGGTTCACTGCTGCCTTGTTTTTCAGCACCTACTACTTTCTTCTTCAACTTCTTAAACTTTCTCAACTTACTGTTTCCATGCCCTTTCTGCATAGATTCCGCGTTCCCTTATCTCCATACTAAAGGGTGCCTTCCTCTCTTCGGAACGCATTTTTTAGTGGTTAGGGAGGGTTAAACTAACATCTAATCTAACAGGGAGTGTGACGGCGACGTTACTGCAATAGCGTGAGCGTAGTGACGGTAACGCGTGCCGGCGTCTCGTTGGCCTCACATGACCATTAGTTGCGACCCCTCACTGGGCGGTGCTGTTCACGGTTGCTCGAGTGGGGCTCTCCTCTCTGCAGCACCGAGCTTGTGCTCTTTTAGTACTTAGACCGCATTTGGTTAAACTTGTGTTTAACACTCAACTCAAATTTAAAGTCAGTTGCAATGAGCTATGTTGAAAATAGTTAACATTTGCTGGATCGTGCCTTCATTTAGCTTTGATTAAGTATTTATGAAAATTGAGTGTGTGAGTACTGGTCGGTCGGTGGGATTATGAAAATTGCCTCCGTGTACCACCTGTGGCGCACGTTACGGTCAAAGTGTTAATTTCAGCC
This sequence comes from Platorchestia sp. MABIK, assembly GCA_014220935.1. Taxonomy (NCBI): domain Eukaryota; kingdom Metazoa; phylum Arthropoda; class Malacostraca; order Amphipoda; family Talitridae; genus Platorchestia; species Platorchestia sp. MABIK. The sequence continues at coordinate 179,003 of JACJUY010000495.1, read as the reverse complement.
TATCTCATTCAAATTTCCAAAAGGTCGATTCTTAGGGAATCTCACGCGTAAGATGGAAAGAAGAAATAACCAAGAAAAATAAGCTTTTTTATTTTTATAGGGTTTGCCTGGAAAATAGTGAAAGTGTTAATTTTTACGTTTGTTCTTCCTTTTATTTTAGCCTCATTCATGTTCGTTTTTCCTTGTGTACCCACAATTTGTTAGTTTTATTTCTTCGTTCTGTCGTTTTAGTGTCGCTACTCAAATATGAATCTTGGCATGAAGATTCGATTATATTTTGTACGTACTCTATCGGATCACAGCGATGTCTACGTTTTTGTGAATGTAAATAGGTCTCGAATAATTACTTCTTCTGGATGGATGTTCTTTTTGTTGATTCATTTTGTCTTTTCATCGAGAAATTTTAATGGCAGAGAGTACTTGATAATATCATTCAGCCGTCGGGCTCAATGTTTCTAAAAAGATTATGCAGAGACCGTGAAAATAGGTACGCAGTTCTTACTGATGGAACCGTGTCGTTGATGTCCTTCATGAAATTTGCATCGAACCCTAGCGATCTCACATCGTTTCGTGTTCAGAGCGCGAGAAAAACTGTACGATAAGGTCCAGGGTGGTTGCTGTAAATGTCTACCTTATAAAATTTTAATAACATTATAAACATGTGAAATAGACTATAACATAGAACTTCCAAAAAGGACAAGATTCAACGTTTTCTTACGTATCTGGTGTACCCTCCAAATAAGCATAAACATCAAGGGTGCAGGAGAGAAGATTATTGTAATCGGCAAACATGACACGACTGACTCTTCAACAACGCAAGTTCATCATCGAAGAAATGATGAAAATTAGATCCATCGTAGGGACTCGGAGGAAATTCTTCTTGGAATACCGATTCAAACCTAACAAAAACGATTCAGAGGAACTTCCAAAGGGGACAATCCCAGTTTATTGTGAGAAACATTAATGATTGTGAGACCTGGAAGGAAAGTTTCTGAACGCACAGCGGAAAATCTCGAAAGACTGATAACTCTTTCAGTTAAATAATAATTCAGTCCCGTAAAATAAAATAAAAATGGAAAATTAACTCTTCTTCTTTCCAATAATACAAATTTTATTTTCTTATCCTGTCAGTGTAAAAGGTTATAGCAATTTTAAAAGGTATGCATTTTTAGTAACCACCTTGTATTTCTTCAACTGTGATCACGATTGCATCCGTTTCACCACTGCAACGACAGTGTGTCTATGGTGTCTTGCACCAACGGCGTGTGATCCAGTAGTGGAATGTGAAGACGACGGACGTTTTCGTCGTTTCTACACAAAGATGAGAGATAGTTCCATAGACGATTCATTTCTAGATTGGAAGTTTGTGATAGTTGTACTAGAATTGTTGTCTTAAGTACGCATAAAAAACGAATTAGCTATTTTTTGAGTGTAGGTTTGAATTGGCATGTATAATCTTGAGAGTTGCGTGGAAACGCCACAAGTTGCCGTGTGTCTGCCGAGTTTGTGTTCTCACGGCTTGGTCATTGAGGAGAGCATGAGACCTGCCTCCCCCTTCCTCCTTCTCTTCCAGCAGTGTAGCGGCACTCCCCCTTTATTGATCTGTCGGCACCACCACCGACCACATCACCACCGCCACCACCACTTGTATTTAAACGTCTTTGTCGAGATCCACCAGACTCAGCTCTGCGTCTCCACCTTATTCTCAACTTTCCATGAAGTTATCTGATTTTGTATTGGGTGTCAAATCATTCACGGAACTGAAAGTAACGAATTAATTACTTAATCACGCTGGCGTCGAGCTTCCATCTATCTTCATCACATCAACCGCGGGCTGTTCCTCGTCCAAGACGTCGAACTTGTGTGTAGGCTACAAAAGAAATTCTATTATTTACGTATTAGATTACGGACTGGGTTATGATATGATTTTTTTTTTCAGTTATCATCCTCCACGAAATGGAAGTGTGAAGTAAAACGCTAGTGAAGCATGAAGGGCGGGCTGAGTTATTAATACTGTAGGTGTGATGGTTGCTGTGACACCTCGGTGACGCGCGGTGTCGTCTACACGGCCGTCTGAGACGCGCCCTACTTGCCTGTGTTGACTCAGCAGCAGCTACCTGCTGCTGCTGGCGTCATTGCTACTGCAGGTGTTGCCCGCTCGAACTGCTGTGCATTGTTGCCATCTCACTTCTCCTCAAAATAGGGTTGTAGTACTGGAATTGGTATGTTGGAAATATTTTGTATGAATACGTCATATTAAGGATTTTATGTGTAATTTAGCCATTACTGCAGGTGTTGCTAGCTCGAATTGATGTGCATTGTTGTCATCTCACTTCTTCTCAAAATAGGGTTGTAGTACTGGACTTTGCGTTTTGAAAATGTCTTGCACCAATGGGATATTTTATGGATTTTATGTGTAATTTCGTAATCAGCTTATGATGCAAATGAGTAAGATACGCTCACAGTGACATGTGGTAATCGAGCTTCTTGGTGGTCTTTTGTGCTTAATTAAAAGAAGTGCACGCTCATTTCGTTGATCAACAACCAATTCTTTCAAAAATTGGTTTTACCGTTTAGTGAGCTGTTCATAGGAGTCACAACTTCTGAAATTTAATCTTTCGCCTCTTAGCGTTTGTTTTAGGAACGGTGTTGGATGTACACTATAAAGGACTGTAGCCTAGTAATATGAGCTTATTATGGTTTCTCATTGTTTTCTGTATTGATTCATTCGAGCTATGGGTTGAGGTACATGAAGCTGGCGTCTAGAAACTCGTACGCTGAAGATATTTCCCACACGTAAATACGCGCGTAACTGCTCGGAAACCTCCCACGCATGTCACCGTCTTACCACCTGACTATGCTGTGCCGTTTTGTAGGGGTGTTCCGAGCTGAGAGTTAGGTAGGTCTTTTTTTTGTTGAAATGAAACGTTTTTGTTATGTTAATGACCACCTTTTTTCGGTTCACTGCCATCCTGTTTTTCAGCACCTACTACTTTCTTTTTCAACTTATATCTTTTTTCATGAACTACTTCCTCAACTGATTGTTCTCATCTCGATTCCGCGTTCCCTCATCTCCATATTAAATGGTTAGTGAGGCTTAAGCTAACATGTAATCTATTTTGTAGAGGGTGGTCACGTAAATTGTGCTGGGTGAATCTATTAGGGCCGTTGACCTGGCCGATGTGATGCTGAGATAGACCGGCTCTGGGCAGGGCACGAGGGAAGGTGCCATACGAACCGACCGCCCGTCTTGCCTTTTCTTTCCAGCTTCTACCTGACTGTCGGCCCCTCAATTGCGGCTGCCTGATAAACCAGGTTACGGCGCCTAACCTTTTGCTTCCAATTGTCTTCATCCTTATCGATTTTCTTCCTTCCTCTATATTCGGAGCTGTTATTCTCTTGGCTTGTATTCAGATTTATTCTTCTCGTGGCTTATATTTAGAGCAAATTATTCTCATGGCTTATATTCGGAGCTGTTATTTTCAGACGTTGTGTCTTGTATTATTCATTTGTTTGGCTAGGGATTTTCAAGTATTTTTGTATTAGCTCAACGTAATGGCTTTTGGAGAAGCCTTTCATTTTTGCGTCAATCAAATTCATAGTAGCTATCGTTCATTTACTTTTTGATGACATATTCGATAGACGGGTTTTCGAGGAAGGCTAAGTTTGACCGTTCATATTTTGGATCCCATTGCGGAATATCATGCAATTCTGCCACTAACCAGTCTTCTTATTGAATGAAGCCCGAATGGAACGACCGTGCATGTTTGCCTCGATTTCAGGGTCCCCAGTGAAACTATTCTTACTACAATTGACTAAATTTGAGTTGGATATTGAAGTTCAGTTTAACTCGGTGCTCTTACCGTGTTAACTCACGAGTGGACTGCCAGATTGCATCATCCTGAGGCGCGGACAGGACTGCTCGTATCGACCTCCTCAACTCCTCCCGCAACCAAAACTGTAGGGCCCCATGGCCGCGCTCGCTGCCAGATTTTGGGTGTGGGGCTTGGAACTGGCGGCAGTTGTTTTTGGGCCTCTCTTATTCTGATGTGACGCTTTAACACAGCTACGTATTGGTACATGTGTGTACCACTAGCTAAATTGCTTATTTACTTAGTGGTGTAAACTAATAGCACTTGTTATTTTTTTTACAATCTTGTTTAAAATAGATTTGGGCGAATATTTTAAAATATTAGCACATGCAATCAAATTTTTCTCACTTTTTATAAAGTGTAGAAATGTGTTCGAGCATTAAAGTCAGTTTATCATTTTCGCTACTTACAATCTAACGAAATCAACCGCAGCTGCCACACAAACGTACCCAATGTGTCAACACGTTGCTTGCAAAATGACCCATCGAGAGGTCGAACTTAAGTTCTTCTGCGGCGAAATAACCCATCGATGAGTCGTTTGAAAAAGTTGTAATAATCTTTTAAAATAAATGGTATTTAAAGAAACCAGTTGATGTTTGAAATTTATCAAATTACTAGCACCGTTTGACTTTAAATTTGAGGTGAATGTTTAACTCATAGCAGTCAACGTATTAGTAAGGGAAGTTTCTACTCACAGTGGTCGAATAGTGGTCACACCCGAAAACATATTCGGTGTGGCTGTTATTATTATGATATTATACAGTGAAAAATGCCGATTCATGTAGAGCAGAGAAAATTGGTATATGATGAATTAATTATTTTTTGTGAAGGTCAGCAAAATTATCTTTGAAACCTTGATTTGGTGGTGCGTTTTCTACTTGTTCTTTAAACTGTTCCGCGCGACATTCTGTAGTAGAGCGGACCAGCAGTTATGTGTACTTCCAGTGGTGTGCCAAACATAGGGATTCCTGACTGATGAGTTGCGCAAAACTTTCCAACTCATTTCCCATTCTTAGCACTCTTGTTGAAGGCTCTCATGTAAGCATTAGGTCGGCCTGAGAAGCAAAGTAAAGAGCCCTCTCCATCTGTACGCTACGCACTTCTCATTACCACACGCGACCACTACTCCGTGCATACAAATCATTGCACTATTAAAGAACAATTCACTTAGTCGTTGCAACAAGATACACAAAGCCTGTAAGTTAAAAAAACTTGAATGGGAATAAGTGTAAGAAAGAGAACTCGTGAAATGATACCACGTAGCTGTAAAGTGAAAAGCATGTAATGAATAGATTAGATAAAGAGGAACGGGGCATCCAAGCGGCAATGGTGTTACGTGCAGAGTGTAGTTCGCAGTTGCGAATGAGGTATTACGTGCTTACAAACGTAAAATTGTATGTCCAGTAAACGTGACTAATTGATTCTGATCTAATGACTTCTTAACTTGAGGTATTAAAATTATACTGGAGTTCAAGTTACCATTCAATGAGCTAAAAGAAATTGCTCGTGTGTACGTACATTGATTAGATTTTTCTAAAATTTTTGCTTAGCTGCCGTATCTTAATGAAGCTATGTAGGAACCAAGGCCAAGCTGCATTATTGCCGTCCTGATTGATATGGCGTATCCATGACCTCTCCAACTCTCCCAAAATTTGAGCTCTTTTCAAGTCTTATCCTCGAAAGTAAATTAGCTTCAGCATTCATTCGATTTTGTACGCAGCGTACTAGTTTAGTGAGTAACTCTTGTGTTGCTGTTTTAATTGGAAAATAATAGTGATATTAGTTGGCTACCTCGTAAAATCGTAAAACAAGAAAGCCTGGTCCTGAAAGTTGCGTTGTCTCCATTAGGCGCGAGGTAATGGTCCCTCGGCCAAAATCTTGGCTTTTCTGATCACTTGCCGCCTCTCTGCCCTCACCGTAATGTTTACCGCCGTCATAGACGCTCGCTACGGCCCTGCTTTACGGCCTGCCTGGCTCATAGCTAGGGGCACGGCGCAACGTGTACCCTTTTTGTGTGGGCCTCTAGCTGGTCTGCATGTTCTCTGTTGAGCTTGCGGTGCCGAACTCTTGTGCTGTGCTCAGTGACGTGCGTGCGAAATTTCATCCCTATTTCTTCTGTATTTGTAACATATGCTGCTACATACGGTGATACGACACTTGTATCTGTAAGAATTAACGCTCCCAGGAGGAAAATGTGCAAGGGCCCGAGCTGGGAGTTAGGTGGGCCTTCTTTTTGTTAAACGAAATGTTTTTTTGTTATGTTAAGGACCTCCTTTTCTCGATTCACTGCTGTCCTGTTTTTCAGCACCTACTATGTACTTTTTTTCAAATTTTTATTTTGTTTCATAAACTCCTTTTTCAACTCACTGTTTCTATGCCCCATCTGTATAGATTCCGCGTTCCCTTACCTCACAACGAAATGGTACCTTCATTCTTCCTCTCTTAGGAACGCTTTTTTTGCGGTTAGGGAGGCTTAAACTAATATCTGATCTAATTCGTTGAGGGAAATTTTCATCAAATTTTAGCATGTAACTACGGTGAGTTTGTGTGTGTGTGCAGAGGCGCAGCGAGCGAGGAGGACGTGACGACGAGGCAGCAGCAGGAGCAGTGAGGGCGGGTCCGACATGACGACCGACATCTGCATAGGCGAGCGCTGGGAGCCGCTCAAGCAGGACGAGCTCATAGAGGAGTATGACGGCGGCAACTCCTCATCGCGCCTCTTCGAGAGGAGCAGGATCAAGGCTCTCGCAGGTGTGTGTCCTCCCCTCGTGTGTTCCGGTGGCTCGCACGTTGTGCTGGTGGTGTACCTCTTGTTCGAACGGTTCGCTCCTTGTCCCGTCGGTTCGCGCCGTGCACTGTAGGTCCATGTCCTGACGGTACACTCATTGTCCTGACGGTTCACTCGTTGTCCTGACGGTACGCTCATTGTCCTGACGGTTCACTCATTGTCCTGACGGTACGCTCATTGTCCTGACGGTTCACTCATTGTCCTGACGGTACACTCATTGTCCTGACGGTACACTCATTGTCCTGACGGTTCACTCATTATCCTGACGCTCCATTCTTTGTCGTGACGGTTCACTCATTGTCGTGACGGTTCACTCATTGTCCTGACGGTTCACTCATTGTCCTGACGGTTCACTCATTGTCCTGACGCTCCATTCTTTGTCGTGACGGTTCACTCATTGTCCTGACGGTTCACTCATTGTCCTGACGGTTCACTCATTGTCCTGACGGTTCACTCATTGTCCTGACGGTTTACTCATTGTCCTGACGCTCCATTCTTTGTCGTGACGGTTCATATCTTGTTCTATCTGTTCACTCATTAGCTTCATATCCCTTTCATTGTTTTCAATGCCTTTGGTTTATTTTGATTGCAAGAATATTGAAGTCAGTTGTATTTTAAACGCAGAGCCGTCCTGCATTTCAATTTCCATTTCACGCTCTCACTTGGTTTTGAAATTATTTTATTTTTTTTCAAATCAAAGAATGGTACAAAGTCATCCTGCTGTCGTCATGAGCTACAGCGCGCGCAGCAGCTGGAGTTAGCGGTAAATCAATGACATTCTGTGGGATCGATGGATCCGTCTCGTCAACTTTTGATTTGGAGTATTCTCTAGGTAATAATTCTGGACACATTCTACGGTGCAATGGTATTGCCATGAGATGCCGAAGGCTTCATTTATTTTTTGGACTTCTTCTCGAACTCTGTTCTGCGTTGACTATGTTTATTATTGATCAAGAATTTTTTGTACAGGTTCTTGCGAGACCGTAATTGTTTTATCTCAAATTTGGCTTCTATGGTTGCCCGAATCGTGCACTCAACAATCAGACAACGTCTAGACTTCTTGAGAGTTTACCAAATAACATAATCATCGTTTCTTTTAGCTAAGTTTGAGAGCGTGTTCTTTGCGCAACCCACCTTACAACTGTCATCCATGATCAAAGTTGTCTCATTGGCTTTTTCTGAGCAAAGATATATATTTTTTTGTTTTTCAATGGAAATTTTGGTCAAGGCGGAGAAACTCGCCCAGTAAATGGCCTAAATGGCCTATCTGGCAGCCTTTCTCGCAATTTTTAAAATGTAATTTCGTAGCTGAAAACCAGATAATTTTTTTGTATCTCAAGTTTTAGCTTAAACATTTGAGGCAGTTCTGTTGAAATATCTAGCTTCCTCACTGCAAAGATAGCTATTATTCGTCGCTTCTGAGTTGAGCTTCCTCAACCAATACGGGCGGGCTGTGAATGAAGGTGTCATCAAACAAATCGCCCCGTATTCGAGTCCTCTGGCTTCTGTGTTCTGGGCTGGGAAACTGGTGAATTTAAAAGTGCATCATCTAAATTGATTTAAAATGGGAGACATGTTAAACTACAGAGTGGACAATGGCGTTATAAAACATACAGCGAAATGGTTCATGAAAAAGGAAGTGTATTTTAATTTCTGTAAAGTTATTCTAATCCACCGTTTCTACATTCTTCTACCATAGTGGTGCATAAAATTGATGATTACATTTTGCATTCCCGACATCCCTTCAGATCGAGATAAAGTTACACCTGAAATTTTCGAATTTAAGTGCAATAAGCTTAACATTAAGTGTCCATTTTATCTGAAAGCTTCACTTTGCAACGTTGTAAGGGGCAGACCGGTACTTATCGCACGATTGGCATGTCGGTTCATTTTGGTTTGAACTGTAAACACTGGGAGACGTATCTGCGATAAGAGGGCGCGAGATAGCGTTATCAGTGCGCTGCGAGTGTCTGTATGTGTGTGTGGCGGTATCTGCTGAGGATATCCTCTGGGCCGCCTCAGTTGTGTTACCTGCCCTGTTGCTGCTGCCTGTGCTGCCTCTCTTCACTACCATTTGGTGCTAACAGTGTCAAGTTAGGGCGTTCAGTGATGGCTGTTCTAGCAGTGAGAGTCAACGTTCTCACTGATGTTATAATGAGAGCGAGTGGTGTTTTATACAATGAGAGAATAGCGTAAGAAAATTATTTCGTTATTGATCACTCGTAAAGCGAGTGCATGGGCTGTGTCGAATTTTGTAATTTCCAGCCGATTCCCTTACTGTTGAGTGCCCGCTACTGAAATTATGCTCTTCACTAAACTCCATAATCTTGTTCATGCGCGTACGAATTTTGACATCACAAAACAAGTTTCCTGAATGTGAATTTTTGCTATTATCTTTGGCTGGCCTTAACGAGACGTAGGCCGAGCACTTCAGGATTTCAGCTCATTAACGATTATCTCTTCTTACTGTCTAGGGCGTGGTAATTTTTCCGCTGATTCTACCGAGTGTGTAAATTGTTATGTATCTAACTTAAGACCTCCTTCATTAATATTTTCTCATCAAACCTCATCTTCCTCTTTTTTTTCGGATCATCATATTCTGTTGGATTGGGGAGTAAACGGATAGCTTCAGACCCGTGGATGGTTTTAAGTAGTTGAATGAGCCTTCTTGATTAAACATTTCTCATCAATTTTTCTGCTATTTAACTCCTGAGTAATTTTTTCGTCTGCATTGATCAGTGGTTGCATTGATAGTGGGGTTCAGCCATGGTTGGTCTATCCAGCTGGCAGGTCGTCGCTGTTGTCATTTGTGAGCGAATGCTGGGGGATCTTTATTAGTTCACAGGGCTGCTCATTTGTGGCTGCTGGTACCATACTGTAGGACAAGCTTTGGGTTGCGAGTGTGAACTTATTGCTGAGTTGTCGTCTGTTTTTCATATCTTTACTACGTTATGTATTGTTTCGTCGGCGCTATTTCTGTCACTTCCCCCGATTTAATTTCTTTTGAAGTATATGCTGCTCTGTTCGTATGGTCTCACAAATATTGCTGTCACTTGGGTTGCATTGCCAACCTATCCTTCTAACTCGCTAAAAGCATTCACTTTGAGAAACGCGCTTCAAATTTCAGGGCAGCTTTTTGGTGAGAACTTTCAGGCTCAAATAAACTTTAGGTATCTACGAAGACAGGTTTTTTTTTACAATATTTGGGTTTGGTCGGTAGTGCAGTGATTTTCGAGTACATTGCACGAGAACTGAACTATGTTATAATTTTTCATTGCTGATGTACAAGACCTGTCTGTTATCAGTAACGGTAGTCTCTTCTTGTAACATTTTTACTAGTGCCTATCGTCTTATCTTTTCCTTAATGCAAGCTTTTTAAAAATTATTCACAGAACGTATCTTTAGTGTTTTCAAATACTTGATAATGGAGAAGCGTTAATCTATTTGTTGTAAGTTTGATGTGCTCCCTGCATTCTTCGAAGTACTTTAAAGTACACGTCGAATTGAAAAGTAGAACCCAACCAACAAAAATACAGTGAAAAATTGTTGTATGGTTGTACAACTGAACTAAATAACTCATTTACATCTGGAAAGTTACATTTGATATTTTTTTTGTGGAACACGCGGCTATATGTTCTCCCAAATGTCAACTGGGTCATTCGATGTATTGTAGATTTCGTATGGTACATAGAAAATTGAAGAATCTCAGTCGTTCACTCGTAGCCATGGAGGACCTCACATCTGAAGGGTACTGCACTCCAGCCGGAGATCTCACAGAATCAGAAGCCTGGGACACAGCATCCGAAACTGGAGAACGAGAGTTGTCTCGTCGTCAAGCCGAAAGCAGGATTTTAGAAGAAGAAACTTTTAGTGTGGACCAGTCTCGAGGATTGCCAGCTGATTCGTCCTCGGACGACTCCAAGGTGAAGTCTGTACGAGGGAAGGAATGCGTTACCGAAGATATTCATCCCGCTTTTTCAATCGGTCACTGGGACACAAGTGCTTCTGTCAGCCGCCCAAAATATCGAATTGATGATGGTGATTACCGTCAGTTTTCAGAGTTGGAGGAACCTGTCCAGCTCAGGAAGAAAACTAAAGGTAATTCGGATCGTAGAAGTATGACTGAAGGATTGGAAACAGTGTTCGATACTCACGGCAGAAGCTGGAGGGGTGACCGCTACCGCCCGTATTCTGTCTACGGATCACCAGGGTATGGAACAGATTACGGTTCCTCAGCTCATGATCCTAGAGCCCGTGGAAGAGAATTCAAAAACGTTGAGAAAATGTTTGAGAATATTCCGATAGCTGAGCCGTCTAAGTACAGTGACGGTGCGAGCGATCATGGATCCTACTCAGCTTGGTCGACCAAAGCTAGTAAGGGCAGTATCGACTCTCATGCAGACGCTTTATCAGACTTCACCGAAAATTCCAGAGGGACACCAAAAGCTAGCATCACATCTTCCGTTGGTGACACCGTCATCGAGTTCGGCAGACGCCGCCACATTTCGCGTGGCAGCGACGAAACCGATCGTGCCAGACCTGCCAGCGTGTCGTCGCTGACATCCCAACCCTACACCAGGTCCAAACTAACACCAAAGAGCAGTTTTAACTCATCCAGTGGAGACAGGCCTAGACTATCGTCTCGTAACAGCTTCATTTTGGATGATGACTTCATAACAGAGTTTTGTGCGCGCAGCGGTAGCGGCGTTTGCAGCGGCAACGCCAGCTTTGATTACGATGCCGACTACCAGCTTGGTAGGAGCGAGAGCGATCTCAGTGAAGTACACGATGGGAAATACGTCGTTAGGCTCAGGCGGAGGCCTTCCAGTAGAGTTTCGGGCAGGGAGGTCTTGGTGGAGAAACGCAAGTCTGCATCGCTCGAAGGACAAATTAAGGAACTTAAAGGTGCGACTAAGGGTTTGTCCGATTTTTTTCTCGTGTTTTCTCAGTCTCGTGTGTTGCTCATTTCGTTTCAAGAGCAAAGCTCTACAATTACAGCTGTCATCCGTGAACTTAATGTGAGAATTCTTCAATTGACGAAGCTGTTGGTTAAGTTTGCTTGATTTTTTTACTAATTTTCAAGGCCGTTCTTGTTGTGCCATTAAATTCGCTGTCAAAAGTTTATTCAAATCTGTGTGCGCTGCTGAAAGTATGCCCGGTAACTCGTGCCGTAAATTCACCTTTTCAAATTGATTTGTAGGCCTGCCTCTTTCACAACTTGATGAATTGAAATGACCGCTCAGTAGATCAGTAAAGGCTGCTAAAATTATAATTGGAACCTTGATTGAATACTGGAGTAACTACGCAAATCTTAACCATCCTATGGATGGGATTCATTAAAAGATTCTCTCATAAATGCACACCATTTGCACGGATTACCACGACAAGCGCGTTGTGACCAGCACACTGACGCTGTTGTACATGTGTGCAGACGAGCGCGAGAGCGTGCAGAAGAAGACGTTCATGAAATGGGTGAACTCGCACCTCATCAGGGTGAACTCGAGGATAGGGGACCTCTACCTCGACCTCCGCGACGGCAAGCAACTCATCAAACTGCTCGAGATTCTCTCCGGCGAGAGACTGGTCAGTTCTCCTTCCTGCTAAACCTTCCTTTCTTACCGTATCTGTTCTGCATTCCTAGTAAACGCGTCTGGGTCAAGTTTACCTCTGTGAAATATTCATCACTCATTATTTGTATTATATTTACTCCACTCGTGACATGAATTTATGATCATCAACTCACACTTTATTTTTTTATACTTCATAATTCATTAGCTCTTTTTAAAAGTCCAACCCATGGTAGTCATTGTATCTAAGAACGTTAGCGGTCCCAGGGGGAAAATGTGAAATTCCGAGCTGAGGGTAAAGTAGGCCTTGTTTTTGCTTGAACCGAATAATTTTTTTTTGTTTTGTTAAGGACAATTTTTTGTCGGTTCACTACTATCCTGTTAATCAGTACCGTCTTCTATTTTTTATACTTTCTTAATTATCTTTTGCTTGTCTTTTCTTCCTCGTCCTTTCTAACCTACTTTTTCTATGCGCCGAGTAACCTGTGTGGGAACACACTTTGTGCATAGATTCTACCTTCCCTTTGTCCGTGATAAATGGTTCCTATTCTTTCTTTTGTTAAACCAGGGAAAAATCTTGTAACTAAATTCTAAACTACTTCTACAACTGTTTCTTTTTTGTCTATACTTTTCCTTCCAAGCTTCATGTTTCTATGCACAGGGTATCCTGTGGAGGAACACACGTTGTGCATTGATTCGTGGTTTTCTACAGTATACACGAAGTGGTCTATTCACTTCGCTCTCTCAAGATTGCCTTTGATGTGGCTAGGGATCTAAACATAATAAAATTAATGATCTTTCTGTTTATAATTGATCTGTTGTTCATGTAGTCCTTCCTCTTTTTTTTAGCTTTAATTATATTCAGTACGTTTTTTATTGACCCCTAGATCTAAATATTGAACTTTTTTCTAGCGAGTTGTGTTTGAATGACTCACCTCTGAATTTGTTTACAGCCTCGGCCCACCAAAGGTAACATGCGCATCCATTGCCTCGAAAATGTGGACAAGGCGCTGCAGTTCCTGCGCGACCAGCGCGTGCACCTCGAGAACATGGGCTCTCACGACATCGTGGACGGCAACGCTTGCCTCACACTCGGTCTCATCTGGACGATCATCTTGCGCTTCCAGATCCAAGACATCACTATTGAGGAGAGCGAGGACAAGGAAACCAAGAGTGCCAAGGATGCGCTGCTGCTCTGGTGTCAAATGAAGACCGCCGGCTACCACAATGTCAACATCAGGAACTTCACGACGTCTTGGAGAGATGGCCTGGCCTTCAACGCCATCATCCATAAACACAGACCTGATCTCATCAACTATGAGAAACTGACTCGCTCCAACGCCATGGGCAACCTCAACAATGCCTTCAATGTGGCAGAATCCAAACTGGGCATCACGAAACTGCTCGATGCCGAGGACGTTTTTGTTGAGCTTCCAGATGAGAAATCCATCATTACCTACGTCGTCACCTACTATCACTACTTCTCGAAAATGAAGCAGGAAACTGTGCAAGGCAAGCGTATCGGCAAGGTCGTTGGTATTGCGATGGAGAACGATCGCATGATTCACGAGTACGAAACCCTCACTTCTGAGCTGCTCAAGTGGATTGAGATGACCATAGAATCTCTCAACGACCGCCAATTCATCAATTCCTTGGCGGGGGTACAGCAGCAGCTGGGGCAGTTCAACGCATACCGCACCATTGAAAAACCTCCCAAGTTTGTTGAGAAGGGCAACTTGGAGGTGCTGCTCTTCACTCTGCAGTCCCGCATGCGCGCCAACAACCAACGGCCTTACCTTCCGAAAGAAGGGCGCCTTATCAGCGACATCAACAAGGCCTGGGAGCTTCTGGAGAAGGCCGAACACGGTCGAGAATTGGCCCTGAGAGAAGAACTTATCCGACAAGAGAAACTAGAGCAGCTCGCTGCAAGGTTCGATCGCAAAGCAGGAATGAGAGAAACGTGGCTCTCCGAGAACCAGCGTCTCGTGTCTCAGGATAACTTTGGTTTTGACCTGGCAGCGGTCGAGGCTGCTGCTAAGAAACATGAAGCTATTGAAACCGACATTTTCGCCTACGAAGAACGCGTCCAAGCTGTCGTGGGCGTTGCGAAGGAACTGGAGACGGAAAATTATCACGACGTTGCTCGTATCAACGCTCGACGGGATAACGTCCTTCGTCTCTGGAATTACCTCCTCGAATTACTGCGTTTGCGCCGTATGAGGTTGGAGCTGTCTCTGCAGCTACAGCAGAACTTCCAAGAAATGTTGTACATCCTGGACAGCATGGAAGAGATGAAGTCTCGCCTGCTCAGCGAAGACTACGGAAAGCATCTGATGGGCGTGCAAGACTTGCTGCAGAAACACTCTCTCCTAGAGGCAGATATCAACGTGCTGGGTGAGCGCGTGAAGACTGTTATGGAGCACAGCCAGCGCTTCTTGGACGTGGGAGATGTGGCCGAGGGCGAAGAACCTCCATACAGAGCATGCGAACCGCAACTTGTATTAGAAAGAGTGCAGCAGCTCGAAGATGCGTATGCCGAGCTCGTCAAACTGGCTGTCGAGCGTAGAGCTCGCTTGGAAGAGTCCCGCCAGCTCTGGCAGTTCTATTGGGACATGGCAGAGGAAGAGAACTACATCAAAGAGAAGGAAAACATCTTGTCCTCGCCAGACATTGGTCACGACCTCAACACCGTCAACATGCTTCAGACCAAGCAGAAGACGCTGGACGAGGAGCTTAAGTCTCACGAGGTGCAGCTGAAGGCTGTAATTGACAGCGGCGACGCGCTCATCAAGTCCGGACACTTTGGTTCAGACAAAATTCGAGAGCGAATCGATGAGATCCAAACCATGTGGAAACTGCTTTGCGAAAAGTCCGCCGCTCGGCAGAGCCGCCTTGCTGACGGAGTCGCTCTTCACATGTTCCTGTCAGAAGCTGACGATGTCGACACATGGATGTTGGATGTGCTGCGTTTGGTGAGCAGTGAGGACGTTGGTAGTGACGAATCCACGGTACAGTCTCTTCTCAAGAAACACAAGAACGTCACCGATGAAGTTAAGGACTACGCCACGAATATCGAAGCTCTGCATCAACAGGCGGCCAAACTGCACGATGATGACCGTTCCAGCCCTGCTGTTGTGGACAGACTTGCGTCGATCGACCGTCGGTACCAAGAGCTCTTCGAACTTGCAAGGGATAGAAAGCAACGTCTTCTTGATGCCCTCTCTCTTTACAAACTGGCAACAGAAGCTGCTGGTGTCGAACAGTGGGTAGGAGAGAAGGAGCGCATGCTGGAGACCATGGTTCCTGCACGCGATATCGAGGACTGTGAAGTGATGAAGCACAGATACCAAGGCTTCGATCAAGAGATGAACGCCAACGCTGGCAGAGTGGCAGTGGTGAACCAACTCGCCCGCCAGCTGCTTCATGTTGACCATCCCAACAGCGAAGACATCATTCAAACTCAGAACCAACTCAACCAGAAATGGGCGCAGCTGCGTGACAAGGCCGAGAGCAAGAGGGAAGAACTCAATTCTGCTCATGGTGTCCAGACCTTCCACATTGAATGCCGCGAGACCGTTCTCTGGATCGAAGATAAGAAACGAGTGCTACTTGAAACTGCTGATCTTGGCACTGACTTGAGTGGAATCATGACTCTCCAGAGACGCCTCTCTGGCATGGAACGAGACCTGGCCGCTATTCAGGCTAAGCTTGATGCTCTCGAACGGGAAGCTGACAAGATCAGTTCTGAACATCCCGAGGAGGCTGAACTCATTCGCCAGCGCATCATGCAGATCAGGGAGGTGTGGGACCAGCTCACTCAGCTCCTCAAGGAGCGTGATGCTAAACTCGAAGAAGCTGGCGATCTGCACCGTTTCTTGCGCGACCTCGACCACTTCCAAGCGTGGTTGACCAAGACGATGACGGACGTAGCATCTGAGGACATTCCATCCAACCTGGCTGAGGCTGAGAAGTTGCTCAACCAGCACCAGAGCATCAAGGAAGAGATTGATAACTACCGAGATGACTACACAAAGATGATGGTGTACGGTGAGCGAATTACAGCTGAAGATGTCACTCCTGCTGACGACGCTCAATACATGTTCTTGCGAGAGCGACTCAAAGCGCTCAAAGATGGTTGGGCTGAGCTGCACCAGATGTGGGAGAATCGCCAGCAGCTGCTTTCTGACTCTCTCAACTTGCAGATGTTCCTCCGTGATGCCAAGCAAGGCGAGGTTGTCCTCAACCAACAAGAACATTACCTCAGCAAGGACGAGACTCCGGCAAACTTGGAACAAGCCGAGAACACCATCAAGCGCCACGAAGCTTTCCTTACTACCATGGAAGCCAACGACGAGAAGCTCAATGCCATCTGCCAATTTGGCGACAAACTCGTCAAGGATAATCACTTCGCTGCTGACAAGGTGCAGAAGAAGACAGAAAACATTGATGAGCGTCGCGCTGCTAACCGCGAACGCGCCATGCAGCTCATGGACCGACTCCGTGATCAGCTGCAGGTCCACCAGTTCCTCCAGGATTGCGAGGAGCTCAACGACTGGGTGCAAGAAAAACACATCATTGCTCAGGATGAGAGTTACCGATCAGCCAAGACTGTTCACAGCAAGTGGACTCGCCACCAGGCCTTCGAAGCCGAGATCGCTAGCAACAAGGATAGGCTAGTTAGAGTTCAACAAGCCGGACAAGAACTACTTAAGGAGAAACCTGAAATGGCTGAGCTCATTGGGCCGAAAGTCGACGAGCTTTCACAGCATTTCGATGCACTCGAAACCACCACCAAAGAAAAGGGCGAGAGGCTCTTTGATGCCAACAGGAAAGTTCTGTATGAGCAGAGCTGCGACGATATTGACTCGTGGATGTCAGATCTTGAAAAACAGATTGAAAAAGATACTGGTGGTGATCTTACTTCCGTCAATATTCTGATGCAGAAGCAACAGATGATCGAAACTCAGATGGCTGTGAAGGCCAAACAAGTGGAACAACTCGAAGGCCAGGCTGAGTACTTGCAGCAGATGACGCCCGAGAAAGCTGATGAAATTAAACAGAAGAAAGCCAAGGTCGAACAAAAATTCGAATCTCTCAAAGGACCTCTTCTGGACCGGCAACAGGAGTTGGCCAAGAAGAAGGAGGCTTTCCAATTCCGTCGAGATATCGAGGATGAAAAATTGTGGATTGCCGAGAAGATGCCTCTTGCCACGAGCACAGAGTATGGCAACTCGCTCTTCACCGTACACACCCTCAACAAGAAACTTCAGTCTCTCAGCACCGAAGTCGATAATCACGAACCTCGAATCGACCTTGTCTCCTCCAATGGTCAGAAACTCATCAATGAAGGTCATGTTGACGCTGATGAGTTCAGAAGATTGCTTGGGGAGCTGCAAGAGGATTGGGCTAAGCTCAAAGACGCCATCGACCACCGACGCCAGAAGCTTCTCGTTTCTGAAAAAGCTCAACAATATTTGTTCGACGCCGGGGAGGCTGAGGTATGGATGAGCGAACAGGAGCTCTACATGATGGTAGAAGATCGCGGCAAAGATGAGATCAGCGCTCAGAATCTCATGAAGAAACACCAAGGCTTGGAGGCTGCCGTAGACGATTATGCAGAGACCATCCGACAGCTTGGCGAGACTGCACGTCATCTTATCAACGAGGGACATCCTGAGAGGTAATTGTCTTATTTCCTTACAGTCACAACATCCGGTGCTACTATAGCGTGATCTCTACCGCCTTATATCGCCTACCCAGGTGCAGTTTGAGATGTAGAAATAAAGTGTTTATCGCAAAATTAAATGTATGGAAATCGGTGATATCCATCGGAGTTGGAAAATGTAGGGGTAGACCTCATGCTATAGTACTGGTTATATGTAGATCTCATGCTATAGTGTGGTAGACTGTACGCTATAGCAGCACCCAACATCCTTCCGTCTGTGGTTAATTCTCATCTTTGTTGTGGTTAGGGAGGCTTAATCGAACTTATCTGATGTGGTCCATTCTCGAAATTTATTTTTTGTTCGTTAATATGAAAATTGAAGATTTCATTATTGATCACGTAGCACACAGGTCGTCGAAGATCAGATTTTACCGAGAATTTCATTGTGTGTCTTAGTTTAAGGGTTGCTAATAATCATGCTGCTAAACTTTTAGCCATGAGGTGAAGCAAAATGTGTTTTTCTCATTGTTTGCACGTCACTCGCTATTATTTACTTGAAATTGTGCTTCCAGGTGCTGTGTACATGTTTTTAGTTTCATATTTTTCCTTTTTACGAATAACTTTGACTGTTCTTGTAGTCATATAACTTCATGAGTTGTTCTCAACCCTATCGTTTTGTGAGGGATTCTCACGAAAATGATGGGAAAGGCATACTTAATTTTTAAAAATAAGTTTTTTACTTTATGTGCAATTTTTAAGTTATTTCTTGTCTTGGTCTACTGGAGAGAGAGTTTGAAGTAATTTTTGTGTCCATTAGCTTTGCAATATTACGTGTCCAATTTTTTACGACGCGATCTGCTAATTTTATACCTGAAATGAATGTAATAATTTTTTCCCATGATTTCAAAATTGTAATATTTTTATTTTCAGTTGCTTGTATTCAGGTGTTCGATGATCTATGTACAAGGAGATTGACTTGAATGAATTAAAGATTACGCTGCATTTAAATTAATCGTGCCCATTTTGCAGTGAACAGATCGGCATCAGGCAGTCTCAGATCGACAAGCTGTACGCGGGCCTGCGCGACCTGTCAGTGGAGAGACGCAGCCGCCTGGACGAGGCTCTGAAGCTGTTCATGCTGAACAGGGAGGTGGACGATCTCGAGCAGTGGATAGCAGAGAGGGAGGTGGTCGCTGGTTCACACGAGCTCGGCCAGGACTACGATCATGTCGTTGTAAGTATCTCCTCATTTCAAATGGTTATGTTGGTTCAGTTTCTGAATAGTCATGCTGGTCCAGTTTTCTGAATGGTCATGCTGGTCCAGTTTTCTGAATGGTTATGCTGGTCGAGTTTTCTGAATGGTTATGCTGGTCGAGTTTTCTGAATGGTAATGCTGGTCGAGTTTTCTGTATGGTTATGCTGGTCGAGTTTTCTGTGTGGTTATGCTGGTCGAGTTTTCTGTGTGGTTATGCTGGTCGAGTTTTCTGTGTGGTTATGCTGGTCGAGTTTTCTGTATGGTTATGCTGGTCCAGTTTTCTGAATGGCTATGCTGGTCCAGTTTTCTGAATGATAAGCCTGGTCGAGTTTTTGACAGGCTAACGCGTTATTCCTGTGTTAATATTTCACACTACATGTAGTGACTAACACGTGCCATTGCAGAGCAAATGTTGCCTGTTACTGGTGTGCATAGATGGCACTGTCTTCGTTATTTTTAATTTAAAAATAGTCTTGAATTATACGTCAAAATTCATGCTCTTCGATGTCTGGCCTATGGGGACATTTTTTGTTGGTTGAAAAGGACTGTAGCGTTTATTTTTATTTCTTTGTCAAGCAATTTGCTAATTACGGTTTGATATCAACCTTGTCACGTGTCCATATACTTGTACGTATGGGTTTGGTTACGATCATGTTGTGAGATTATCTGTGTTACATTTCTGTGCGATTTTTGCATTCTTCATGATTGATGCAGTCTAAATTTAAGATGTGTAATACGTTTTGTTCTGGTGAATTGCATAGGGTTGAGCAGAGCTGAGAGTCTCATCCAAATTTTGAAGAAGTATGTCATGGTAGTGTTCACTTCATTATGTAAGGTCTTGGAAATGCGTGTAAACTTCATAATTTAAGTACTTGAGAACGCGTTTAAACTCCATAGTTAAAGTACTTAGATATCCGTATAAACTTCATAATTTAATTAGTTGGAAATGCGTATGAATTTGATCAATCATTGTGCGTTGGCATCAGATGCTGCGGGAACGGTTCCGCGAGTTTGCCCGCACGACAGAAGCGACGGGCGTAGAGCGCGTGGCTGCGGTGAACGAGATCGCTGACCAGCTCATCGGGGCTGGCCACAGCGACGCTGCCACCATCGCCCACTGGAAGGATGTCCTCAACGAGTCCTGGGCTGATCTGCTCGAGCTTATCGATACTCGGTGAGAGTGCTGGTACCCAACACTTTAACGCCCAGGGGAACTTTTTGGTCCTCGTTTGAAAGTACACACATATACCAGACTTCTCCTCCCTACGGGAGGGTAGCCAACAGGAGGCCACAATCAATCACCCTTAGTCACTCTTAGTCACTCTTAGTCACTCTTAGTCACTCTTAGTCACTCATAGTCACTAGGAGGTGAGAGAGGCAGTATTGGCCGCACCAGAACTGCACGGATCAGTAGCAGCCCAGCACAACCATCTTCCACAGTCAGGCCCGACAGCCATAGCTGGTTTACCCCGACCGCTTAATTGAGTGCAGCCCCTCCTCCGCGCATAAGACAGGTCAACCCCATCACACTCGGGCAGGCGTCAAAAAATAGAATTACCTCCTTATCCACTGCTTCCACTCACTTCTGTTCGCAGTTATCCCTCTCGCAACGTCCTCAGTCAGACCCCTCTCATACAAAGCACTTTTCACCCCATCCATCCAACTCATCCGTGGCCTACCTCGCACTCTACTACCACTTACTTTCGACGTATAAATCTTTTTTTTTACCAGCCGCTCAACATTCATTCTTTCAACATGCCCAAACCATCCAAGCACCCTTTCATCCACTCGCCTGCTCATCTTTTTGACAACACTCGTCTGCCCCCTAACCAACTCATTCCTGATCTTATCTCTTCTTGTTACTCCATACATACTCCTCAAACACTTCACCTCAAATACATCCAGCTTTCTCCTCTCAGCTGTTTCCAAACCCCAAGACTCTGCTCCATACAGCAAAACTGGCACGATCAAGCTTTCAAACAGTCCCCTCCTAGCACTCGTACTCAAATTCCTGCACTCGAAACTTTCTTCATTGCACCCAATGTTTTGCAGCCTTCACTCACTGGATGCCTCACTTCTATTTCCATACTATCCTTTACAGCCACGTCTGACCCGAGGTACCTAAAATGCTCTACCTCCTCTAACACTTCACCATTCATCCTCACATCCAATGTCCCAAACACTCCACCTCTTGAACATCTCATCACCTTACTTTTATTGACATTTACTCTCAATTTACGCCTTTCGCACACTCCACCAAACTCTACCAGTTTTTCCTCTGAATCAGCCACAAGCGCTGTATCATCTGCAAACAACAGCTGACACACTTCCCAATTCATACCATTTTGTCTCACCAACTGCGCACCTTTTCCCAACACTCTGGCATTCACTTCTCTCACTACACCATCCATAAACAAATTAAACAACCACGGCAACATCACACATTCCCGTCTCACACCTGTCACAACCGGAAACCAATCGCTCACCTCATTCCCTACTCTCACACATGCTCTGCTATCAATATAGAAACTCTTGATCGCATTCAACAGTCTCCCACCCACTCCATACAAGCCTACAACTTGCCATAATGCCTCACGGTCCACCCTGTCATACGCCTTCTCCAAATCCATAAATGCCCAATATACATCTTTTCTTTTTGCCAAGTATATCTCATTCACCTGCCTCACAGCAAACATTTGATCCACACAATCTCTACCACTTCTAAAACCACATTGTTCTTCAAGCAAGCACACCATCCGTCATCACTCTCACTCTTCCAATTAAAACTTCCATGCAGCTTCCCAATGACATTCAGTAGACTTCTACCTCTGGAATTACTTCACTCATACCTGTCACCTTTCCCCTTATACAACGGAACTACACACACGCGACTCCAATCTACGGGCCCTTTACTAGCCTCAAAACACACATTAAACAAACGTGCCAACCATTCTACAACCGTATTTCCTCCTTCTTTAGACATTCAACCGTCCAGCCATCCATACCTGGAGCTTTCTCATTTTTCATCAAATTCAACGCACCTTTCACTTCTTCACTTCTTAGTCGACTACTATTCACTTCTCCAAACACAGGCATTCTAACATCACTTCCAACAGCTACCACACTTGCAACCCTATCATCCATCACGTTCAGTAAAACTCAAAAAACTCCGCCCATCTCTTCTTCACATCACATCCCTTCACTAGCAGCCTACCATTTGCATCCTTCACTCTTGCCTCACTCTCTACCTGTCCTTTCCTAATTCTCTTCACTTCCTTCCGGAAAACCTTCCTTCTCGCCATGAAGTCCCCTCCCAACTTCCTCCCCCACTCCTCATCCGCTGCCCTCTTTGCTCTCCTTACTATTCTCTGTACTTTCTTCTTCCTCTCCTTATACTTCTCGAAATTTTGCTGGCTGCCCCTTTGCAGCCATCTTACGCCGCTTTCTTCTCACAGCCGCTCCTATTTATCCGTTCCACCATTCACACTCCTTTCTAATCCCTCCTCCAACCTTCCTAACCTGACACACTTCCCTTGCACATTTTTCCACCGCATCTTTAAATAACTTCCATTCCCCTTCCACTCCACCAACCTCACTTACCTTCACACTCTACTTTCATCTTATCCTCACTCACACTCAGCTTCATGTAACTTCTTTACATTTAACACCTCCCTTCCACTCCTCTTTTTTTACACCTACCCACACTTCACTTACTCTAAACAATTCCTCTACCAAGTAATGATCCGATTTCCCATTCATCTCACCGCGGAAAACATGCACGTCAAGCAAACAACCAATCACTCCCTTGCTAATCAAAATATAATCCATCAATGCTCTCTCCACTATCACACCTTCATTCACCCTCACATTTGTATACTTCTTTATACGCCTTTTTTCAAACCTACTATTCCCAATCACTAACTCACTCTCTACACACAATTCCACCAAATATTCACCATTCTCATTCACCCCAGCTACTCCATACCTGCCAACGACACCATCCACTGCCTCATCCACCCACTCTTACATTCAGGTCCCCCATCACAACTCTACAACCATTCCCCACTCCTGCAACACACTCAGACAACTCCCAAAACTCCTTTCTCTCTTCCCCACTTCTCTCCGATCCCGGTCCATATGCGCTCACAAGCACCCATGACTCTACGCCCACATTATTCTTGCTCATACCTCACCCCATTCAACTACTTCCTCTCGGATTCTTTCACTCAATAATATAGCCACACCTTCTCTTGCATGTCCCTCACGCACCCCAGAAATTCTTCCACACACACACTCCCAAACATCAACTCACCATTACCTTTCAACTTCGTCTCACTCAGGGCCAACACATCCTTCTTCCGACTCGTCATCATTCTTACAATCTCTTCTTTCTTATTCTCAGTCGCTCTACTTCCACACCCCCTTACATTCATAGATCCTATTATTAGGGTTTTAGGGGTCTTTCGACTACTCTCACCCCCTACATTGGCCTGCTGCCTCACGGGAAAATCACTACAGAGGAGGGGATCCCCAATCCCCTCGCTCGGTCCACTTTAGTCGCCTCTTACGACACGCAGCGGACCACGGCGGGAGAATTCTAGGAAACCCCCCGCCCCCACAGAGGGGTGAAAGTAGACTCAATATATTGTTCGGTGAGAGTACTGGTACCTAACACTTTGAATTTTTGTACTCGTATTACTGTCATCACAACCACCGTCACTAAACTGGCACTGGCATCAGGCAGTCACCAATATCAGGTTGAGGAAGGAACTGCCGCTCGGCAGTGAGCTCCAAGGAACACATTAGGGAAATCATTTAACGAGAAGTACAATATATTGAAGTTATTTTAACACGTTGGTTAACACGTTGACTGCGATGGGTTAAACTGAAGTTTAGCATTAAACTGAATTTAGAGGAAAAAATGGTTGGTAATTTTAGAAGTAGCAATATTAACTGGGTCTATTAAATACCTTCAATTTTAAAAGATTGTTAATAAATTTCCAACGACTCGTCAATTTGTCGTATCGCAAGCAATGTGTTAAATTTATTCCTTAATGTGTCTTTTAAAATTTCCTGCTGAATGGCAGTTCCTCCCTCATCCTGATATCGGTGACCACCTGATGCCAGTGCCAGTTTAGTGACGGTGGTTGTAATAGCAGTAGTATGAGTAGAAAAATGCTGATGTTAAAGGGTTACCACTCCTCTAGCAGTACCACTCAACTGTGAGTGTTATCTCAGTGGGGGTTTTGCTTGCTGTTTCGATGTGGTGAATTTGTGGTTAATTTGCGAGACTATTTACCTTGGTTTCAACAACCCTTAAATGTGTAGTGTAAGTGTTAACGTATTAGCTTATGGGTGTTACTCAAAGCAGTCAGTGTTTTGTTTATCAGTAATGTTGTGGTGTTGAAGTAGGCGTATTTTACAATGGCAACCAAGCCAAAAGTTTAACTGTCATAGTGAGATGCGTGCATTATGATTGAGTTGTGGCTCTGCTGTGTTCGTAACATGTTAACTTTAATTTAGACTCTCACTACCATCATGTCTACTTTGATTATCTGACGTCTAACAAGCGGTGTATGTACTGGTGAGAAAATCTGTTTTCATTTTGCCATAATTTTTCGAGAAATCCAGTATCGCATAAGCGCTAACGTCATTATCTAGCAGTTCAAAATGTCTCGGTCTTTGTGTTATGAGACACTGTATTCCTTTAATAATATAATGTTTTGAGCACTCACAAATTTTTCATTGTTCAATGCACAGTAGGTTTGTTGCAGTGAAATTGTCAAGTACTAAATTGTACAAGGAATACTGTCGGTCAATATGGGGTATAGTGTGAAGTGGAAATTCATTTTCAATGCTCCCAGTTGCTGGTGTATGTATATGGTGTGCGTTGTCATGCATGCATGCCGGCAAATGGCGTTTCTCCCTCGAAAAAAGAAAGCGTACATGCGCCTATAATGGTCTAGCATTGACAAAATTAACTAGAGCTTGAAATTTGCTCTCCTTGTAGCACGCAGATGCTGTCGGCTTCATGGGAGCTGCACAAGTTCTTCCACGACTGCAAGGACGTACTGTCGCGCATTGTGGAGAAGCAGAACAGCATCAGTGATGAGCTGGGCCGTGACGCAGGGTCGGTGTCCGCTCTGCAGCGCAAGCACCAGAACTTCGTACAGGACCTCGTCATGCTCCACACCCAGGTCAGCAGGCTACTTATTGTAACTTACTTTTGCTTCCCTTGTTTCTGTAAAGTGCAGACATGCGTTGCTTAATTCCTCCCTTCTGGCAACCACCTGCTCCACACCCAGGTCAGCAGGCTACTAATTGTAACTTACTTATTGCTTCCTTTGTTTCTGTAAAGTGCAGACACGAGTTGCTTAATTCCTCCCTTCTGGCAACCACCTGCTCCACACCCAGGTCAGCAGGCTACTTATTGTAACTTACTTATTGCTTCCTTTGTTTCTGTGACGTGCAGACTCGAGTTGCTTAATTCCTCCCTTCTGGCAACCACCTGCTCCACACCCAGGTCAGCAGGCTACTTATTGTAACTGACTTATTGCTTCCTTTGTTTGTGTAAAGTGCCGATATGCGTTGCGTTATTCTCCCCCTTCTGGCAAGCACCTATTGCGCTACCTTCGCGTGGTAAGAAATTGTTCTCTCGTCTACTCTTTCTTGTATGCTATTTTGATATTATATTCAATTTGAACAACTGTACAGGTTTTATTTTATTTGCTTAGCATCGTATTCAGGTACGTGAGAATTGTTCTTGACTCTTGACGTTACTGTAGAACCATGTATTCATTCCTTGCATTAAAATAAGTTTTGTTATGAAGACCTGCTGTGACTGCGATTTTATTATTTTTAACTGTTCGATTGAGATTGAATGTGTGTAGGCATCGAATTTTTCATGGTCACATTCTGTATATTCTTGATTTGGGTTGTGGCTTAAAATTAATCTCAGATGAAACCAGCTTTTTGATTCTCATTCGCCTGTAGAAAACTCCCTTTCTTCATCTCGATATTCCATTCGCCCGTGAAAAATACATGCTTTTCTTCATCGCTGTAATTTGATCGGATCGTAAGGTTACATGCGTTCATCAGTCTGCATTGCTAACAGTCAACCTTGGTTTTGTGATGTAAGACCTGATGTTGCTACTTCGGGCATTGAGTTCCATTGCGGGAAGTGAAGTAGCGGTCTTACTTTAAGCTACTCCTGATGTGGGGATCGGTGATACGCAGCAGAGAAGTCGGAACTTTGCTTTGATTAAATTTACATTTTAATATCTTAGGACTACTGAACACGAAAAGACTAGAATCAAGATTTGAGGGGTAACTAAGTTAGGGCACTACAGTGACAACAGGTTCACGTTGGCTTTGTGACAACAGGTTCAGCAGATCCAAGAGGACTCAGGGAAGCTGCAGGCGGCTTACGCAGGCGACAAGGCCCGGGAGATCACGAGCAGAGAGGCGGAGGTGGTGTCGGCCTGGCTGGGTCTGCAGGGCATGTGTGAGGAGAGGCGAGTCAAGCTCAACGACACCGGCGACCTCTTCAAGTTCTTCAGCCTCGTCCGCACCCTCATGTTGTGGATGGATGATGTCGTGCGACAGATGAATACCACTGAAAAGGCCAGGTAGCGTACCTACCTATTAAACTTCTGTCTCAACTCTGCTTTCCACTTAATTCTCTTTCCTTTTATTCATTATTTAACTCACTGCTACGTGTTTAATGCGCCAGGTGAACACCACTGAAAAGGCAAAGTAGTCTATATATGAAACTTTTTTCTGTTAACTCGGACGACCAAATGCTGTCCCATTTTATTCATTACTTCTAGGTTGCTGTTACTCCCTCGTATTTAAATTTAAAAATTTAGATCGCTTTGTTTTAACTTAGTATCACACATGTTCTCGTTTTAGTTAACATGCTCCTTGTGTAGAATAACTCATTTATATCTAGATTTCATCTAAAGCAAAACGAATGCATTGCTATAGAAGAAATTTCTTCGTATTGCTCGAGTCTGAATTTTCTCCTTTTGCGTAGAAATGTCCATGTACAGTACACTGTAGTAAGTTGTAATCATTCAACGCATGTTTAATATAAACGTTCTAAGATTAGATCCCCCAAAAGGACGTAGACCCTTATTAGTAAGAGAATAGGCCAGCAAGAAGGTAGGACTGCATTGTTCATTCCTTCATTTCGAGTCTAAATTATTTGAAGATTTACAGCTATCATTGATTATGTGAACGAGAAATTCTTCTCGTTTTTCCGTGGCATTTTCGTCTGTATGTTTTGCTCCCAAACAAACGCAGTGTTGGTATTTTTCTTCTATAGTCGATGATGCAGTCGTCTAAATGAAATATTCACGAGTACAGCTTGAATTTGTCGATTGGCTTTAAGTTATATCTACTTCTGGTTAGTTCTAAGCTATTATCTTTTTATTAAAAGTATTCGGTATTGGGCATAGAAGTAAAATTTCAGGTAATTTAAGCTTTCTGATTACGAGTCGAGAATTGTTCAAATATCTATACCGTTTAGAGCAGCAAGAATAAGACTCTCAACGCAACAACAAATTACAGAAGCAAGGCTCGCTCAGCAACAATGGTCCAGCTTCAATAGCGATCCCGTCTTTGTTTGCAGGGATGTGAGTGGGGTGGAGTTGCTGATGAACAACCACCAGTCTCTGAAGGCTGAGATCGACGCACGCGAGGACAACTTCTCAGCGTGCGTGCTGCTGGGCAAGGAGCTCCTCTCCCGCAACCACTACGCCTCTCCCGCCATCAAGGAGAAGCTCATGGCGCTCAGCAACGGCCGCAACAACATGCTGCAGCGCTGGGAGCAGCGATGGGAGCACTTGCAGCTCAGTACGTCGCTCGCTACCTCTAAGTTATTAACAAATGTCCTGCTATGGGCTAATCTGAAGTTCTTTGTTCAATTCATATTTAACAAGTTTCCTGCGATGGAATAATCTGATGTTCTTAATTCAATCAAAATTTAGCATGTTGCTTGCGATACGACCCATCGGTGGATCGTGCTCAAGTTTTTTCCGGCTGCGATATGACCCATCAATGAGTCGATTGAAATATTTTTATCAATCTTTTAAAATTAATGGTATTTAAAATACCCAGTTACTCTTTGGTATTCGTAAATTTTTTTAACAACTTTCGACTTTAAATTTGACTTGAATAATGAACTCCAGTTTAACCCATCGCGATCAACGTGGTAAAGTTATTTGTGGTAAAGTTAATTTTGAAAATTGCAAACATTAACTGGATGGTGCCTTCATTTAGCGTTCATTAAATATTTATAAAATTTTGTTTGTGACAACCGCTCGGCCCCATCGCCGGTAACGTGTTAATGATGACCCACTTCCATTGCCGCCTGCTAAACTGCCGTACCGAGTGATGTAGGTGTAGCTTTTGTTAAGATTCTCATTGTGCATGATTTATTTACAATCCACTTATAAAATGATTTTCTGTCAATCAATAAGCATATTTTTAGTTGCTGTTCTGTGCGTCCTTTAGAAAACACTACTTTAGCTCTAACGAAGTTGGATTTACTTAACCGGTGCTAGCAATCGAATTACATTCTGGCTTTGCTGCTGTGCAGTTCTCCTCAGGAGGATACAACTATTGTATCTATGGGAATTAGCACTCCCGGGGGAAATGTGTGGGGGCTCGAGCTGACAGTTAGGTAGGCTTTCTTTGTGTTGAACTGAAATATTATTTGCTACGTTAACACGTTCACCACGTATTGGTACATATGTGTCCCACTTGGTAAATTGCTCATTTACGAACCAGTAACAATGACTACCATTTCACTGATTTCACCACCTTTGTTGAAATCAGACTATGGCGTACAAGTTAAAATAATTTAGTGCAATGATATTAATCCCACTGGTTGGAAAGGATAAGAATGCAATCAAACAGTAAAGCTGGCTTTCAATTCTGCTGCTTCTAACCTAACCAAACTAATCGTCACAGCTGCAGAAACGTAGTGAACGTGTTAAGGACCACCTTTTTTCGGTTCACTGCTGTCCTGTCTTTCAGCACCTACTTCTTTCTTCGTCAACTTTGATCTTGTTTCATGAACTTCTTTCCCAATTTACTGTTGCTATACCTCTTCTGCATAGATTCCGCGTTCTCTTATCTCCATACAAAATCGTGCCTTCCTCCTTCCGCTCTTTGGAACGCTTTTTTTATTTGCGATTAAGGAGGCTTGAACTAACATCTAATCTAATCTTTGCTGTGCAGTTTTGGAGGTGTACCAGTTTGCTCGAGACGCCTCGGTCGCGGAGCAGTGGCTCCTGGCTCAGGAACCTTACCTCATTTCGGCCGACTTGGGGGTGAGTCCTCACGCCTTCCACACACGCTCTACTACTGCAGTGTCCCAGTGTTGACACTTTACCCTCAAACAGGATTTAAAAATCCACTCTCATAAACAGCTTAAATATTTTATTCTTTGTGAAATACGTTCCCTAGCACTGCCGAGTGGCCTCACGCCTTCCACACACGCTGTCCTACTTTAGTGTTCGAGCATTAACCCTTTAACGTCAAAGCGAATTTCAAAGACCACTTTCATAAACAACTCTAATGTATTTTATTCCTTGTGAAATTTGTTCCATAGTGTGTTCTTTGGAGCTCACTGCCGCGTGGCAGCTCCTTCCTCATTCTAGTGTTGGTCATTACCTGATGCCAGAGTAAGTCTAATGATGCTGGTTATGATAACGGTAATATGAGGAGAAAAATGATGACGTTGAAGGGTTAAGACTACACGCTTGAGACTGCATGTCATTTGTTTTTTGGTGTACGGGACAATTTTGCATGCTCGAAATTATTGAAGTTCCTATAATCACGTATAATGCAATTTTGAGTGTAAATTAGATCCTTTCTTGTTGATTTCCATGCCACGTTAGTGAAGGCTTGTCTCTATTGCTCCCGTGCAATGTACCTATATCACATAACCACGAGCTATTCTTAGGGAAGCAAAGTTTGTGCACAATATTTGAAATGACGTCTGACAAGGTTGTCATTTGAAATGCTTACTGCTTACAATGGATTACCCGAATTATAAATTATCAGGGTATATTATGTAAACATTTGTTTATTAATACCATTGTTAGTAGAACAAATACAAAATGTTCTTTGTCGAAAGGCTGTGTTGGTGTTTAGACAGGCGATCGTTAGTAGAACAAATACAAAATACAGTGTATTGTTTATCGAAGAGCTATGATTTAGACAGGCGGGGCTCTATCTTTATGCTCCTCAGAGGCTGTGTGGTAGGGGATGATTACCGTGGCAAATCATTCACCATTGCTCAATCGTGCAGGCCTCCATAGACCAGGTGGAAAACCTCATCAAGCGGCACGAAGCATTCGACAAGGCCTGCTGCTCTCAGGAGGAACGCTTCGCCGCTCTAGAGCGCCTCACCACCGTGAGTTGCTTCCTTTCTCCTTAGTCTCTCCTTTGTTCAAGTTGTAACTCTTCGCTGCATCGTGTGTAGGGTATGATGCATACCTAATTTTGCTGTATAGAGAAGTAATTTATTGGCACAAGTGCATTTCTGCTGTTATAGCCCTTCACTGCATGGTATGTCGAATACGACTCCTACCTAATTTTGCTGCAGATAAAAATGGAGACACCTTGGCGTGCTTCTTATGAATGTTTCATTTGTTAACGTTGTAACCCTTCACTGCATGGTGTGTCGGAGATGACGCATACCGAATTTTGCTAAATATAAAAATGGTTAATTGCAACAAGTGAATTTCTACGGTTTATACCGCTAGTGAGACGTATTGCGCATAAAATGAACGCGTATGATTCGTGTTCGGTACACCCCTCAAGCGGTGGAGTTCAGTTTGGACGCTATTACCGACAAAGCAAGTACAGTTTTTTCTATTTTCAAAAATAATTCATTTTTATTAAATGAATTAAACGTTTTGTTAAACGTTTCATCTCACGTTTGTTTTTGTGTAAAAGCTGTCTTCTTTGGGGGAATTCGCGTTTTCTTTTAAGTCATCATACCGTGGGAAGTTCAGTTAGTATACTTGTTCATGAAGTGTCTTATCTAAGTGGATTTCTGAATACTTTATCTCCGGTTGTTCTTCAAACACTAAAAGCCTTCACTAACTTTCAGAATTTGATGTGCGTTTTTCATTGTTTCGGAGTAAATTTAACACGCCGGTGTTGACATTCGTCGTCCACCGTACACGCTTCATTTTTAAAAAGTCTTCGTTACGTGGTAGCATTACGATATTTTGTGCGTGCTGGTCAATGTGGTTATCATTCATCTGCTTCTGTTTTGTAATGTTTGTTGCTGTGTTGTCTTTTCAACATAAATTTTTGTAAATTCTATTGCCTTTCGTGGATTTCAATGAACTTTTCGAGTGGTACCCCAATTTAGAATTAATATTATAAAAAGATGTCAAGCATTAACTCGTAATTTCATATTGTATTATAAATTACTTTAACGAGATTTTTTGAATCAAAATGCTGTCGTTTCAAAATGGGGAAATTACATTCATCGTTTGCTTAATTCGCATTTGCGAGCCTTGATGTCAGTCAAATATTGTTCTTGAATACTTTTTTATTTGTTGGAAGTTAATTTGAGTGCACTTTAGTTTTTACTTTAGTGTCCTCATCACTGGTAGAAATTCAGTAACGGCTTCCTTGTGTTGAACTTGTCCACCTGAATTGTGATATTTAATTCGTTTACAATGCATGACCTTATTTTCCGTCTTGTCTTGAATTTTGCCCTTACGTTCATAATCCATGGGATGCATTATCATAGTTGGAGCGCAAGACCGACCGCCGGTCTTTGGCAGTTGACTTTGGCAGCGACGTCAATACGTACGTGCACCCAGGCCCTGACCTCATCTCGAGCGAGTCAATTGAGAATTTGCTGCTTCTGGAACCAAATGAACAGTTGAACGGCATCCAAAATAAGGAAAATACTCTCTTGGAACGCAAGCGACAGTCACTGAGAGGCGAGAGACACTCTACCGAAGTCAAGAGCAAAAATGCTCAGGGAGATGAGGATCTGCATGTCCTGCAGCTGCAGCAGCGTCTTCTGAACACGTTGCAGCACGAGGAACTTATGCTGGTGCAGCGAGAGCAGGAGCTGCTTGCACGCGACGAGCAAAGAAAAGCTGACGGCGGCGTGTGTAAGTCATACGATTTACCGACTCTCAAAACAACACTAAGTGATAAGGAGATGGACGGTAGTTTATGTCATGACCTCAGTGCGGACGTTACATCCCTTGCAAAGAGGATTGTTCCCGTACTTGCACTAGAGAGTGCCTCTTCAGCAGAAATGTCCTCCCCCACCAGCCCTTCGTCGGACTACCTCTCTGATGAACGAT
Organism: Platorchestia sp. MABIK; assembly: GCA_014220935.1. Taxonomy (NCBI): domain Eukaryota; kingdom Metazoa; phylum Arthropoda; class Malacostraca; order Amphipoda; family Talitridae; genus Platorchestia; species Platorchestia sp. MABIK. The sequence goes on along the minus strand of JACJUY010000495.1, from coordinate 146,504 downwards.
GCTTCGCTGCTGAAAGTGGCTTTCCTGAAGTAGAATTTCACTCAAAAACTTTCTCCAAAAAACGCACGCCGCGTTACAAAACTCACTTTCGAATGCGCACTCCTTTATCAGCAGCTTTGTCTTGTCCCATCATTTCAAAAGCTGAGCACTTGCACTGGCGTAGTTGTCAACATTGTAAGCCTAGGTACCCGTACGATTATGGAGAGTTTTTACCTCCCAAGTCCGCTCATACTTTTCGTGCTCAGACTGAAAAGCGTGGCAGACTCCTGTCAGCATCTGACCCATCTTTAGAAAGATATTCATTTGATTCCAGTGACGAAGATCTGGTAACTCAAGAGCTCTTCTGCGTGATGAGCAAGTCTGCAAAATATCGCCATAAACGTAAATGGCGCACAAACACTAAGCTCTCTAACTTCGATCGCGTGTCTATTCCAAACATGTCGACTTGTGCTGGAATCTATGAAGGCCAGCTGGACCATTACCCTGTTCCGTGTCGATGCAGCAGCTTTCCTTCGATGGCCTCGCGTCACTCTGCTTCTGAACTGGACTTCGACTCTATTGGTGTACTTCTTAGCTCTTCTGACCGCTCAACTTTGTCTTCGAAGAGCGCTCGGCCGCTGGACAAATCACGACCTAAGAAAAAACTCATGATTGCGTTTTCTAACACACTAGAACATGACATATACAGTCAGTTCCCTGGTTTCCAACTACGCCCCATTGTGGCCGGAATAGATATAACACCGCGCAACAGTGGTGACTTCTTGCCTCTTCCAGACCTCATTGAAGTGGGAACGAACAGTCCTGTTGCAAGTACCCCCTGTGATAACTCGAGTGCTTATCAGAGAATGGACCTTCCATCTTCTTTCCCCGAAGATTCAGATTATTTGGCAGTAGATCAGCAGGCGAGCGAGAGCGCTGTTCACCTCGGAGATATACAAGAACTCAGGGAAGAAGATTTCTTGAGGAAAAAGCCTGTATTTTCTTACCCCGACGAAGAAGAAGAAAACTTCCATCGGAATATGATAGAGCATTCTAACAGTTTGAACAGCTATGAAACACGTGCACGGATTCGTAGTTTTAGGAGTTCTTTTTATGGTGAAGACAGTGTAACACTTCCACCCATTTATGAGGTGGAAGGCGAGAAAACTGGAGTCCAACATATCGCAAGTCCTCCTAAATCTGTTGAATTTTGGAGTGTCGAAACCCTGGATACTCTCGACAATTCTAGTCTAGAACGGAGAAAAGCGACGCTCAGCAGCGATAAATCTAAAAATATTCCAAGTGAACTCTATGAATCGAGCGAAATTTCGCCTGTGCCGACGTTCAACAACACGAGCCAAACCTCAGATTCTTTCCAGGATGACAAAATTACCTCCTCTCCTCTGGGGAAGCCTAAGTCTCGATCACACAGCTTCTCAACGTCAGACCCTCACCCCAATTGCCGAGGCGTTTATGTGTCCGACTCTATCATGAGTTATTACCCTATTTTGGGAGCCATTGATATTCCTTTCAGCTCCCACGAAAATCAATTAGAGAGATCATATCCACATAGTGTGAGCAAAGAATTTCCTCCTGAACTGTCTGCTCAAAGTCACAAGAATGAAGGGATCAGCCCTAATGATTCGTGTGACAATGAAGGCAGAAAAAAGCGCGCTGTAGTCCCCGGTGCATCCAAGACTACTCAGAGTGACCCTGCAATTCAACAGAACCAAACCGAGCGTTGTGGCGCTAACAAAGACTCCGCTCACCCACTTGATTTACCTGTCATTCTGCCTCCTGATAGCTCGAGTAACACGCCGGGTAATGAGAGCAGCACCTTGTCCCATAACAAGCATGCTATGATGTCGTCCACTAAACCCTACCCTGGCCCTCCTAATACCTCCCTTCCTACGCGGGGTGATGCGTTGCCCAATGTCCTGGTGCCAGAGGTAACCGTTCTAGCATTCAGCCTGGCCTCTTCACTAACTCGTGTGTTCATGCGCCGGATCTACCTGCTTCACTAACCTCGATTAGTTCTCAACGTTTGATTCAATTTTACAGCATGTAAAAAAGTAATTTTCAATCTCGGGTTCAATTTTACAGTGTGTAAAAAGCTAATTTTCAATGTCTTTCAATTTTAGTGTACAAAATACTAGTTTTCAATGTCATAAAATTTTGCAGTGTGTAACAGGCGCGTTTGTATGAATTCACTTAAATATGTGCTGCATGTGTGTTATGCCGCATTTTTTTTCTAAATAATGTCTTCAATTTTTCGCCATTCAATGGAAACCTATTCGAGTTCAAATTTTTTTTAGAAACTATTCTGCTGAAATAACTTCATCGTCTACCGCACAGTTTTGACTTAACGTCAATTTTAGACCGCGGTTGAATCACTGATCATGAGTAAGGTTCGGAAGAAAAAACAATGAAAATGAAATTTATTGCGCTATTTACTGTTAATGAGTACTTTCGCTATGAAGGTGGACTGTTCTTTTGTTTTCGCGCTTCTCGACGCGGAGCTCGCGCATTCTCCGAGTCCTGCTAATTTTTATTATTCTTTCATGTTTGTCAGCAAAAAAATTTACAAATTTTCGTTTACTAACTTCGTGTTTCGTTGTTACTTTGACGTAAATTAACTTTTGTGTTAGCTTATCCTTTGTATTTTATGCCTTCTTTCATCAACGAACGCTCTTTTAACACTGCATTTACATACGTACGTACAAGTGTGCTCGTGCGCATCAGCTCGTTCCCGCACTCATTTAGCTGGAACCCCCGCATGGGAGAACCAGCTACTACTAATAAGACTCAACCATTACCGGACCTCATCAGTAATTGCTAACTTAATTGTAAATATCCAAACCTCCATGGTTTGTGTACAGAGTTGATTTGCGAGCCAGCACGTAGTGGCTGAGGCGCGCGCAACGAAACGTAGGTTGACAGGTGGGAGGCGTAATGGTCTTTTGCCTGGTCTCATTATGTAAGCACTAAAGAAAACGTTATATACCGCAAAATTGCAACTATGCCGCCACACGGCGATGACAGAAAAGTATTCGCCCTGTATATGGAAACGTCTCTGTAGCGTCTTCGGTGGTGAAACGTCCTATATAGTAATTATAATAATGACTTATCAGACTCAATAGGTATACTTGTGACTCCTGTAATCGTCAACCTAATATTTTATTTTGTCTCTCGGTACAAATCGATATGACATTTATGCTGTCTAATGTTGCGTTTGTACCAGTTTCTTAAATAAATGTGAATAATTTTTTGCGCGCCTATTTTTCGTTATTAATTCAGATTGATAAATTCCTAAATTGTCACGGGTCTGGCTGAATATTCTTAAGGGATTGTGATCTAAGAAAAAATGCTTTTATGAGGTGCTTTCGTTGTTTTGCCTTTTTTATTTTTTGCCTTGCCGCTTGATACTCTCAAGTTCAGCTAATCTTGCTCATCATTTTGTTTGCATACATTTTGTCCTCAATGGAGGTGCTGCATTTTTTTTTGTGTTGATTGCTTCGCATACCTCATGAGGGCAGTCGCCTAACGCCTTTGCTGTGGTTCGGCAGACTTGAACTAACTTAAAGTAGGCTTTTCTGAACACCGTGTCAGCTTTTCAGAACTTCCATGTAACCTTCTTGACCAAAAATTAAACCTTATGAGATCGGAATTTGGAAGCGCTGATCATTAGTTGAAAACAGTATTATTGAAGCATTGTAGAACTCAAGCATTCTTCTCGCAATGGTGATATGACTCACTGTGGTGGATGTGATGTTCCTAGACACCACTTACTCAACATTAAAATCAGCAGTACTTGCAGTTGTAGTTTTGTGAATGTTCAAAATACGCAGGAGTTAGGTAGGCTTTATCTTTCCTCCCTCAGCCTCCGTCGACTGTTGGTTACTTAGCTACTTGCCAGGTTATTGCGTGATGATAATCACTATACTCTGATGCTGCTTCATGCCAAACTTTGGTGTATAACTCGTGTCTCTCCGCCTCCTTATCTAAAGAGGGAGGCGGGCATAAGAGAACCACTGGATCAATTACTCATTTACGTATAGGTGTGAATGAACTGCATTTCAATCATTTCAACATTTTTCTACAGAAATGATTTAAGCATACGAGATAAAATATAATCATGCTAGTACTTTTTCACATACCCTTAGGAAAAGTACAATTTTTTTCGAGCAGTAAAGTCGTATTTTAAACTCTGCTACTTACAACCTCACCTCTCAAGACATGCCAGAGGCCGCCAGTTGGCGACCTCGGCAGTGAATGTAAGGATCTGGCGCTCCTAATGGATATATAGACTGTGCTGAGCAGAAACTCCGACTCTATACATACATATCTGTATATCTGAAAATTAGTTCATCATATAAGACAGTAGTTAATATCAAAGAGAGAGAAGATACCATTTGTGTGTCTGTTCTGTGCTTTACATAAGAACTATTCCGTGCATTTGTAAATATAGAAATAGAGTGAAGGTTATAGGGAGTGGAGTGCCAGTCTTCGTCAGAGTACCTGAACTAGTGCTTCTCAGTGGTAACCCACGCCCCTACATAGAATCGACAACACTTGCATTGGTATTTCCGTGAATTTTTAGAAAGGTAGTCAGGTTGGCTTCTCTTTCAGTCTTCGCTTTTGTTTCTTTTGTGGCGATCAGCGTATCGTGCAACTGACTAGTCTGACGGTCCTCGTCTTTTGTACTTAATTCTCATTCCACCTATTGGTTGCATCAAATTGCTTACTCCTTAGTGAACTGTACTAATTGTAACGTCATAACTTTGCGACCTTGAGGTGCCGCCTGAATTAGTACTTCACTGAGTTTCTGTGGGATTTTCGCTCGACGGTCGTTGAACTTTGGATATAATAACTCGTGTGTCTCCATTGCTCTACTCAATCTTCTTATGTTTGATCCATTTAGCCCTTCCTGCAGTTTGTCTGTTGTGTCTAGAACTCCTCTTTGACTTCAATTTCGCTTATGTAAGCGAAATTGCAAAGCTTCGTTGCCAAGCTTAGTTGTGTTGCGTTGCCAATTTCAGTTGAGCATTAATTTTATTGAGTAATTATTTTGCAAAGCTCCGTTGTTATGATATAAATGTGTGTTGTGCATTATTTGTGTAGTTGCGTAAACGTACGTTGCGTTGCAGTTCGAGCTGAAGGAGCTGAAGCGGCGCCAGGAGGAGGAGGAGGCGGAGCGTCAGAGACGGGAGGAGGAGGCGCGGCAGGCCGAGGCGCTGCTGCAGCAACAGCAGCAACAACAACAGCAGCAGCAGATGCGGCAGAGCCCGCAGGACACCACCGACAGGTCTGTTCCTGGCACCTCAAGTGCGCCGGGTCTAGTTAAATATTCAACTGAAATTATACCTAATTTTAGGGATGTGTTTTGAAAATAACGAACATCTTAAGTACAGTGGGTTTAATTAAAGTTCAGTGTCCAACTGAAATTTTAGCGAATTTTAGAGATTAATTTTGAAAATAACGAACATAAGTGCGGCAGGTAAAATTAAGGTTCAATATTCAACTCGTGTGTTTAAAGTTAATTTTAAAGTTAATTTTAGAGTTATTTTGAAAATAACGAATTATATAGATCGTGCCTATATTTAGTTTCTGTTAAGTATTTAGGAAAATTGAGTTCGTGATTGGTGGTCCGTCAGTAGTATTATGAAAATCCGCTCGTGACCACCGGTGGTCACGTCGCACTTGAAGTGCTATAGGACTGTTCCTAAGCTCTTAACTCTGCTTTGTAGGGCTCAAACATCATTTTAACATCAGCAAATTTTTAGCTTATCGAAGCAGCGAATTATTGCACTCTTGCACGTCTTTTATCGATTCGTAGAAATCCCCGATGTGATAAACAAGTAATGGCTGTGTGAGTTTAGAAGTAAAATCCTACTCGTGTTCAGGTAAGATAGATGTCCTTGTTTTACTCGTAGAACTTCTTGACAGGAGGAAAATAACTACTCAGTTTTAGGCTTCACTGCGGAATTGGAATAGGTGCATTTCTATGCGCGGTTTAATCCAAGTCTGCAGTTCAAAGAAATGAAAGGAATATTGACTCTGAGTTTACTCCTTGAGCAGTTGCCCGATGTAAGAAGCTTATCTCTTCTGTCTTGTTTTTTGCTGTATGAAGGTTAAAAAGCCTCAACTTCATTTGAATTGTGTGCTAAGCTTTTGGAAGAAGTTTTTTCGTATGTATCTACGTGTTTCGTTTGAATTTATATCGCGTTGTAACCCTCCATTTGTACTAAACAGCATTTATTTTCATAGCCATTTCATACTCTTCCCCGTACATGTCGCATGTTAGTGTTGACTATTTTGTGAATTTTTCTATTTGCCGCAAATTTTCCTATAATTGCAGGGGAGAAGGCGGAGACGACTCGTTCGCCAGTGGGGATAAACATTCAGATACACAAGAAGGTAAGTCGGATCCGTTGCGAACGATCGCTAATGGTCTCTTTCGGCGCCGTTTATTGTGGTACTCTCACATCGACATCTTTTCTCTTTGTTCCTTAGAGTTAAGCACGGTTTAAAAGGTGACAGCTCCGCCGAGGTCAGTAATTTATTCATGTAGGGTCGCTCTTTTCTGTGCTCCTCAAGTGATTTAATGTTGGCTGTTTTGGCTTGTCTTAATTCTTGGTGAGCGGAACTGCGCTGTGTGGGTGGTGAATAGTTCTTCACAAGTTACTCTTGTCTGTATAGTCGAGACTCAATTACGTCTCCGATTGTTGAGTGAATGTAACATTTTTACAGAGAAACTGGTGAACTAGGCGTTGTTTTGGTTTGACTTTATGCTTATCTCGTTGCATCAGAGTTGAATTATCTCGTGTATTTGTTACTTCTGTGCCTCAACAGAGCATGAAGTTATTATTGTAATTATGTGTTTCTTGAAATGGCTAGTTTGGACTACCATAAAGTTACAACGAATAACATCAAAACTTTTCGTTGATGTTCCTTTTTTAGCGGTCGAATTTCTTGAATTTTTGTTGTTCATACATCGCTTAAATCTACGAATGTGCGCTGTGACCTTGGAGGGATCTTGTCGCCGACTTTCGAAGTTGACTGCATTCGAGTTTGAGTGATTTTTGTTCTGATTGAAAAGTCACTTGGCGTGCAGGTTGAGATTCTCATATCACTGGTCACGGTCTTCATACTGGTGGGATTTTACCTGTTATGTATTACTTAGATATTTGAGTTGGGGATTTATCTTTGTTTCTTTGAGAGGCTGTGAGAACTATCGCAACCTCCCAAGACGCAGCAACTCGCGTCTCGTGCGCTCTTGTGAACACCGCTTCGTTGAAGGATGTTTGTCGTTGTCAGAAGAGCTGAACTCTTTCATGTGTTGCTGATATGTCTTTTCATCTCTTAAGTCATAGTCTCAGCTACCTCGCCCATGTCTCCTAGTATTCGGTGAGGATTTAATTTTTTTTCAGTGTTGCTTGCAAAGCAAACGATGACGTGCCTTGCATCGTAGCCTAATGTATTTCGCTACAATAGACATACTTGTTGTTCTCTCACTGTTGTGATGAGCTGTGCCCTCGTCGTTGTATGTTGTTTGCATTGATTTTATTTCATTATTTGTGGCATCATTTGCTTTTTAATTAGATCCTTTGTTTTATTTTGCAAACCTCCTCCGTTTTCAGTGTTTTCGATTACTCTTTGTTGATTTGCAATCGATTCCGATTTTTTTACTGTTGGTATGGGTGGCCTCGAAAAAATTATTTCATAACCCCTAATAACTGGTAATTATTTTTGTGGAGTTGTTAATTCTGATTTTTTAGTTTAATTATGTAGTGAACCAGTTTCGTACTACCACAAAACTACGGTCTAGAATATCAGGTTATTTTTTCTTTAATTGTTTTAATCCGTTGGTTCTTACTCATTTTAGATCAGTGTAGCTAACTTGGAGCTAAATGTGATTAACAACCTCAGTGTTTTTAACGTATCATTGGGCTGCTGGCTTTTCGAAATTGTTAATAGTGTTAAATTCCACGGTCAAATTTATCTGACTTATTTTATCGCTTTCTTAGCCAAGAGGTGTAAGAGTTTTGTGATTTCGTGTAAATTTTCGGACGAAAGTGAGCCCAGTATTACGTCCAGGTGTTTAACTTATGCATGTAGTATTAGCGTTGCTCGAATTTTCTTTGTGCCCTCGAGCAAATACGCTCGCTTATCACAATTCATGCGAAGTGAATGTGCGCACCACAGAAGCGATGGTTCTTATTACACATATTTTTGAATGAGACCCATTCGAAATGCGCGTATTTGCTCGAGTGTGATGCCTGTGCTCGATAATGTGCACCATTTTGCATCCGTTACTTCTGCACCAACGAACAAACGACCGTGCCGCCGACTACCGTGCAGTGTGTGCGGTGCATTAGCAGCATGTTAGCTTGCATGGTGACGGTGTGGTACTGTTGTATTGTAGAGCATGGTACTGCTGCCACCACCACCACTGCCCCCTCTTCAGTCACCAGCACACCCACCAAATCGGCCGGTGGTGCGGCAACTCCGTCAGCGTCGCCGTCAGTGCTGTCTACAAGTGAGTTCACATGAAGCGTGTCCGTGGCGGCCTCGCACAGCGTCATGTCCTGTTGCACCCTCGCCAAATGCCGCCCTTGAATTGTGCAAATTTTCCATTCATTCTTCTATTTGACTGTGGAAATTGCTCATTCATTCTTCTATTTGAGTGTGGAAATTTTTCATTTATTCTTTTATTTGAATGGGGAAGTTGATCATTCTTTCTTCAATTTGAATTTAACTTATCACGAGTTAAAGCTAAATATGAAGAAGCTCATTTAACCAATTAAAGTTCATGGACAGTACTCGGCCACAAGCAGCCACACGTGCTTGCATTTCGCAAATATCACCCAAAAGTTTTCAAGAAAGATATGTTTGGATAAGCTACGCGCTTTATTTTACTTTTACTACTGGCTCCGTAACCTAATTTTGCATACTGAAATTGGAAGTTTACTGAGGAAGACTTTAGAGTGCAAAGGCATAAAGCGCCTCATCAAGAGTGCATGCGCGAGTTGCATGTCTGCTTCAGCTAACGATAGCTTACGGAATGCAGCTTCACATCGAGCTTCTCTATATCGCACGATCTTTTCTGTGTGTGCCCTTACGGTGACTGCGTTTCTTCCCAGCGGTAAGTGACTGAAGCGTTTCAGGAAATGATTGCATGCGAGACAAGCTTGCACCTGCTCTGTTGGCATATTTTTGCTCAGTCTCGGGCTGCATAGGGTGTCCTGCACTCTTTTCCTTGCCTCTGCCTACCTCTGAACGAAACGGTTGCGCTATAATTGTGGTGCATGGAGTGAGATTTAAATTTAATGGTAAAGGCGTGGGAGGCGAATTAGCCAGTAGTATTTCTCGTATTCAGTTACAAGCGAAGCGTTCCTGCGCATGTAAATGTAGCACTTGGATGCCTCGACTAAGCTTGCATGAGAGGTGAGGGAGACGCTCTGCGGCGACTCTTGGATCTTCTGCCTCTATTCCTCTGCCTAACATCTTCTCCTCCATCCCTAACTTCTGCTCCTTTCTAACGCTAAATTGCTCATTTAGATTTTATGGTTTATTTTTTAATTTAAATACCTCGGTAAATTTTGTTTTTCGTTTCATAAACTTGTGCCAGGGATTTTATTGCGGTAACTGAGTTCGTTTGCTTACATTTTATATCTGCTTACTAACCCGAAACGTTGTGAGCACCTACTACTAATTGCTGCCGTGCTAATTTTGCTTAATTTATCACCTGACATCAAAATTATGTTTCATTCTGTGTCCATTATTAGTGTTGAATTTTGACGAGTTTTTTGTGTTCGTGTGTATGTATATATTTCTACATATTTTTTTTTAATACGGGTTCTTTCTAATTAAATCTTGATTTATAATTGTTTTTTGTTTGTGGGTATTTCATTTAGAATTTTATACAGCCCTAATTTACCTTTTGATTTGTTTTTGAATAAGTTTCATTTCTAACTTGTTACTTTTTCTTGCGTTTTGCGGAGTGTGCGCTACATCTCCGTGCCTGGTCTTGTGCTGTACCTACTGCGCCTCTTGCTAACCAGGCTCCCCTCTCCTGATCTCAGCTCCAGGTCCAAGTGCACCATGCAATGTAAATGAGGGTTTCAAGACCGCATTCAATGTTTTCAAATTTCTCTGATGCGTTCATAATTCGTTTGTTTATGAAGAGTTCATGCCAAAATTTTGTTCCTTTCTTGAAACTTTTCCTGAATCTTTCTCTCAACCGTGAATTTAAAACCGCATTCAATGTTTTCAAATTTCTCTGATGCGTTCATGATACGTTAGTTTACCATGCGTTCATGCTAAAATATTGTTTTCAGAAACTGTTCATGAATTTGATGGCGCTTTGAAATCTCGACTGGAACGTGCGGTTACACTGTCGCTTTACAACTGTTGTGAGTCTTTTCATTCATCTTACAGTAGACTACTTAGAGTACAAAATTAATTACGTCCACCTTGAATTTTACAAATTTTTCATGAACGCGATTTTGCTCAGTTGGAAGTCTGTTTTGAATTGCGCAGGCTAGGAAAATGATTGTTAGCAAATAATTATGATTGGTGCGTGTATTTAAGAACTTCCTAGCATTTAGTTATTGAACTTGGACTTGGAGCTCTCTTTGTTCCTTCGTTCTATAACGCCTCTACCGCTACCTCTTCGCTCCGTTCCTGCCCTCTTTTCTCTGTGGCTTGGGTTGCATTAACGAGCCGTGTTGGTACCACCTCAGCATCTCCTGGTAAGAGCAACACCACTCCTCGTGGTGCGAAGGTGCAGCGCTCTCGCTCCAAATCCCCCTTCCGATCATTCCGCTGGAAGAAGGGCACCAAAGCCATCGCCTCTCCTAGTGTTGCCTCTCTCCACAGCAATGCTTCAGAGGATGAGGACAGGTTTACAGGTACCTCTTCGAGCTAGTGGTATCTATCCATGGTCCCACTTAGCTGGGGCAGGTTTATCCTAATGGTGTCCATGGTCCCACTTAGCTGGGCACAGGTTTATGCTAATGGTATCCATGGTCTGACTTAGCTGGGGAGAGGTTTATACTTGAGGCTACCGGTAGCCAATATACCACCTGGATAGACATATGAGGCTACTAGTAGCTTCAGTTAGCGACGAAATTATTTGTACACCCCTCGTCTTCCAAAACTTTCTAGTATTACTCAAAAACCATTGTTGCCGCAGGCATAAGATTTTCACAGGGTGTGAAGCACATGTTAGTGGCAATAATACGAAGTTTCTAGAACAAAATAAAAATTTTTGAAGATTTAACAAGCTGAACTTCAGAGACACGATACGACAAAATCATTCATACAGTGAGTAGTTTTACACTTCATTGAGGTGAATCTACCATTTGAGTACATTTTTAATGATCAACAGCGTTACCTTCCATCATCATAACATTTAAAAACCTCTTATTAAAGTTTTTGACAAGCTGTTCCATAGTTTCAGATGAAATATTGTTCCATTCTTCAATGGCGATGCGTTTCAATTCCTTGAAATTCTTTGGAGCTCTCTTGCTGATGTTGACTTTGAATTCCTGCCACAAATTTTCAATGGGATTGAAATCAGGACTCATCGCAGTCCATACCAGCACATTTATCTTATTTCTTTGGAACCAGCTATTTGTAGACTTGGCCGTGTGGTCATTGTCTTGTTGAAATACCCACCGCCTTCCAAGTCCCAAACTATAAGCTGATCAGGTTTTCGTCCAAAATAGAAATATAGTCAGTCATCAGAGTTTCTCTTCCCTTCAATTGCTACCAATTTTCCAGTACCCGATGCAGCAAAACAACCCCAAAACCTCAGTGATCCACCTCCGTGTTTAACTGTTGGCCCAGTATTCTTGGGCAGGAAAGCTTCACTATCCTTACGCCAAACCTTCTGCACGTCATTGTGCCCAAAAAGCTCGATTTTGGTTTCGTTACTCCATAATACTCTTCGAAAATCCTCTGCCCTTATCCAAGTGTGATTTTGCAAAGTTCAAGCGAGCAGTAACATGACATGGTTTGTGGAGTGGAGTCCTTCAAGGTCGGCGTCCATGTAGGCCTTCCTTGTTCAGACAGCGCTGGATTGTGCGATTGCTCACGCTAGTTCCCTGAGCGTTCAATCTCTTGGCAATGTCGTCTAGCTTTACTCGTGGATTGGCGTTGACCTCACAACACAATTTTCGAAAAGTTCTCACCAAGAGTTTTTGTTTGCGACCACGCCCAGGCAACGTTTCTACAGAACCATACTTAGCAAACTTCTTTATAACAGATTGTACTGTAGATCTTGGGATGCTCAAACGCTTAGATGTGTCGCCATAACTATTTCCAGCTTTGTGGCAGTCAATAATCTTCTGTCTGAGGTCCACACCGAGTTCCTTAGTTTTTCCCATCGTGGCGCTAGTGTACGAATGGCAAAGCTCTACTCCTCTGGCTCCCCGTTAGCTCTGGCACAATTATCTAGAATGATCTCACATCTAGAATGTTCAAAGACATTTTAGACACAAATTTTTTTCAATAAAGCAAGTATAACGGTAAATACTTCTCAATGAAACGTAATGTTCTCAATTGTATGAATAATTTTGTCTCTTCGTGTTTCTGAAGTTCAGCTTGTTAAATCTTTCAAAAAAAAAAAATTTTGTTCTGGAAACTTCGTATTATTGTCACTAATATATGCTTCACACCTTGTGAATGTGAAAATCTTATACCTGTGGCAACAATAGTTTTTGAGTAATTCTAGAAAGTTTTGAAAGACGAGGGGTGTACGAATAATTTCGTCGCTAACTGTATGATACGAGCTGAGTAGGCTGGAATGAGATGCATGCATGCTTCACGAGGTAACTGACATCCATGGTGCTACCTAAGAAGGTAGAAATTTTTGTATGTACTTTATGAGGCTACTGGGACCTTTATTGCATACACACTAAAAACTTTGACGGAGGTAAGGAAAATTTCAAAGCAAATGATCACGTTTGCTAATGTCGGCTATGAATGATACCTAGCTAGCTTGAAATAAAAGTATTTGAAGCATTGCAATAAAATTGCAGAGCCTCATGTTATACAGGAGTACTGGTGATAACTGAAAACAGTTCCCTCACTCCTCAGAGAATGAACGGCAGGTGAGTGCTTTCAGTAATTTGTACGGTTATTACTCTTCTTGCTTGAATTTACATAGCTTAGACATTTGCTTCATTTCGTCGAGCCCGACAGTGCGTCGCAAGGACTCCATTGGTGAGAGCAGCGCTTGTTTGTCGGGCGGTCGAGCTTCTCGACGCGTTGGATCGTTCTCAGGTTTTGATGGCTTCTGCGAGTGCAACTGGTTGCGCTGGTGTCCGGATTGTTCATCTGTATTGAGGATGTATTAACACGTTGACTGCAATGGGTTAAACCGTAGTTTCAACTCAAATTTAAATTCAAAAGTTGTCAAATATTCCAAATATCAAACATTAACTGGGTCTATTAAATACCATTAATTTTAAAAGATTGTTAAAACTTTTCGAACGACCCACCGATGGGTCGTTTCGCAGCAGGAAAAATTTGAGCACGACCCACCGACGGGTCGTATCGCAGTCAACGCGTTCTCCTGTTGTGTGGAGTTCCATTTCAGTGGCCTCACGGGATACCTGCCTCATAGGAATGGTAGTTCTCATAATAAAATGAGTGAATCCCTCTGCTTAAAATTACGCAGTGAATTATTTCTGATAATTTGTGTACAATGACGATATTTTACCGCAATATGGTAGTGTTACCAAACTGAGGCATGTATATTTTTCAAAGGTTTTTGTGTTTGAATTTGTTCGACTGTACTTTCTTCTTTTGCGGCATTTACTTCTACTGATCATTTCTTTATAATTCTAAACGAGGGCAAATTAGGTATCACTTTGACATAACAGGCCGAAGGTACGTGGTGGATCTCATGCCCAAGATTAACTCCACATCAACTTGAAGTTAGAGAATTGCGACTTACAGTGAATATCGATTTTCAGTTGAAATGGATAAGTAGATGGCTGTCCAGTGTGGGAGCCTGTTATTCATTTTATCTCAACTATCTCTGTTTCGCTATGTAGGCGTGAACATGGTGAACCCTCTTAGCGCCTAAGAGAGCGGGTTAATTTGTCAAAGATATTCTTCTTCCTACAAGCTACTCTGATGAGCTTCCAATGGAAGGAATTTGCTTCACTTTATGATTACTGCCATTAACTTATATAACCATGGTGTTGCGTTAGTAGAGAAAGTGGCATTCTTTTATTAAGCTACACTAATGGATTGCCCACTCGTGTGCGTTCGAGATACGTAATAATACAGTGTGTAATAATGTTAATTTTACTAAGCGCTATACAGTACAATTTAATTTCTTTAAATGCACGACGCGATCACTCAGAACTAATGAGCCTGTTTGGTGATCTGTTTATGATACGGCGGTAAGTGAAGTTCTTCAGAGCGGTTGAGTCAAAAATTGCGTTGGCAAAGCGGCATCCTACGCATTCCCTAGAGCAGTAAAGGACTCATCCATGCTTTAATATTGATTTTATCAACACCCCACAACATCTTCCTTATTTTTATTATCACGCATTCCCTAGCAGTGTTCTGTGTGTAGGAAGTACAGGAAATGAGGGCCCAAAAAGCACACAAGGACGCTGTTGTCTGCGATGATGACCCGAGTATCTCACGCATTCCTTAGCAGTGTTGTGTGTGAAAGCGCGTACAGGAAATACGGGCCCAAAGAGCACACGCAGCCGCTGTTGTATACGATATACAATAGGCGTAGGGAGGCGGCACGAGCCGGTCTAACAGGCTGCTCTCTCTTGCCCTGACGCTGCTGCCATTGTGGACCCTGCCACTGCATCACGTGATGTTCCATGTTACGGTTACTTCGTTTTGTCCTGTGCTCTGCTGCTCCTCCTCCTCCCTCTCGCTTGCTTACCTGCCTCTCGCTCCTCTTTGGTTTGCTTCCTATCATGGTATTGTTCACATTCTTTTTATTGCCCCGATCATTTTTTAATAAGTTTTTTTTTTCTCCTATTACTTTACTTGGTGGATGGTTTCTCAATTTTGGTATTAATGTTTATGTAATTAATTATGCCTCCTACCCCCTCAATCACTGTGGAAAGATTTTAATTAAATCATATAAACCCTTAAATGTTTTCACATCACATAATGACGTTTTCAAATTGATCATGTGTAAATTTTCAAAACATTTCTACCTCTCATGTTGCTGTTAATTTTGGAGTTAATTTGCAACATGACCATCGGTGAACCCTTATTGCTCGACTGCTGTATTGGCTGTTGCATTTCAAATTTATAATCGATACACCAATACATGTGACTTCATACTGTCGTTCATTCTCGAAACATAACACTTGCGTACAAATTTATATCTTACACGCTCTCCTCTTTGAATCAAACGAAGAAATTCCACCACTTGACTACTTCACACTGTTTACACTGGCACTCTGCGCGACCTTATGTTCAAGCTGACTTATCATTGGCGTTACAATGGAATTGTAAGAACGTAACAATTGCAACATTCACTGAACACATCTGCCATGCCTGGCGCCCTATAGCACCCAAAGCCGTGCCCTCAGCAGTGCCTGTGAGCAGCACCGCTGCCTCGGGCTCTCCCGCTCCTCCGCCCTCTAAAGCAGGTCCTCTCACTGCTGCTGCTGCTGCTACTAGTTGTTCTATTACTTCTATTGCTACTACTTCTTCTTTTACTACTTCTATTGTTGCTACTTCTACTTTTATTGTTGCTACTTCTATTTGTGCAACTCCTACTTCTATTGTTGCTACTTCTACTTCTATTGTTGCTACTTCTACTTCTATTGCTGCTACTTCTATTGTTGCTACTTCTATTGTTGCTACTTCTATTGTTGCTATTTCTACTTCTATTGTTGCTATTTCTACTTCTATTGTTGCTACTTCTACCCCTATTGTTGCTACTTCTACTCCTATTGTTACTACTTCTACTCCTATTGTTGCTACTTCTACTCCTATTGTTGCTACTTCTACTCCTATTGTTGCTAATTCTACTCCTATTGCTGCTACTTTCATTCCTCTACGGTCATGGCCGATGACATTACTCCTACGCAGGTGTTAACGCATTTACTTTGTAGTGGTACATATGAGTACTACCAAGTATATTGCTCATTTACGGATCTAGGTAACTGTGTAGCATTTCAAGTATTTCAATACCTTTTTCAGTTTGCTCTCTGTCACACGCATTTCTTCCCTGGCTTCTTCTTTTCATAGACGCCATCTTGTTTTATACAGTTTCCATTATTGCAAGACCCAGTTTTGATGCTTCGAAGCTGATCTTCTCTGAGACTGCGTCGAGTTAAATAGTGTTCACGAGCGTATCGCAGAGGATAGACTTCCCTCAGATACCATTCGTGATCATTGACATATTTTTAATGCTTATTCCAGAGAGGGTTTGATGGAGTAAAAATTCTCGAAAAAATTTCTTTGGGAGGCTCCAAGAGCTACCTGCAGCATAATGCAGCATCGCTGGTTGTGAGGACGTGGTGCGGGTTTCATCAAATGATTTTATAGAACATACTTTTTGTTACACTTTTCGAAATGGCAACTGCACATTCAGTGGCATTTGTGAATTTCTGCTGGAACACTGAAACCTTCATTCATGAGGAACTTGAAAACGAGAAAAATTTTCAATAAATTAATCATATTTAATGGGAAAGCGTTTCGCAGTCCAGCTCCATCATTTCATCAAGTGCAAATCATTACGTCTTAAATAATAGCCTTCGTTTATTTTCATCCTCCTCTAATAATATTGGCACACAGTTATTGCTCTGACGCACGCGCACCACGCTTCTGTGTGTGTGACTCCTGTCTTGTAAACATCGACAAAGGTGTAGTGCCTTCTCTCGACTCCCCGTTGACCCATCGACACATTCTCATATCGATGGGCTTTCGTTCATGACACAATTAGGGTTTCATTCATGACACAATTAGGGTTTCGTTCATGACACAATTAGGGTTTCATTCATGACACAATTAGGGTTTCGTTCATGACACTATTGGGGTTTCGTTCATGACACTATTGGGGTTTCGTTCATGACACTATTGGGGTTTCGTTCATGACACTATTGGGGTTTCGTTCATGACACTATTGGGGTTTCGTTCATGACA
>JACJUY010000495.1:71797-86998 GCA_014220935.1 Platorchestia sp. MABIK | reverse complement strand
GCTCGCCTAACCAGTTCCTCATCCGACACCTCCTCAATATCTGAAGGGAGAGTGGAGGACAAAAGTCTATAGGCCCGTAGAAGGCTACTCAACTGAGGAATGGTCTCCACTAGAAAGGCTAGCTCACAGCCAGGAGAAAGAGCTTTTTTACGTAGAGCTGTTAAACTACATTTTACTCCCCGCAACTTTATGCTAAGGGCGGAAGCATTGACATTTTCATTCATTTTTGATAATAAATTATACTTTTTAGGCTTATAAGAATTACATACATCTAATAAATTCTGCACTTGGCAAATGGACAGTTACATCCTCAAGACTAACAAAACACGGAAAAATACTAATGACACAGAAAATCCAAACAAATTTAAATACCCCACCAAATATTTTTCAAATTCAGGACATTAGAAATTTTTTTTACACAATTACACAAAAGGCCACTTTTTACTTCATATATTCTTTTTACACTTACACATATACACACATTTTATAGTTGAGTGAAACAAAGAAAATAGACAAGGTAAACACGGCAAGAACCTATAAACACAAGGTTTAGCAACGAAAAAAGGTACCTTGAATAGAAACAGTAAAGGTTACACTCAACTTAATAGACCTTAAACTAGTGAGATGAGAAGAGATTTACCGGCCCCGGACTCCGGACAGCACAGCGGCAGCTTAAAAGTTTACAATTTTTCAAAAAATATTTTAAGTTTTATTATATAATTTTTAATGAAGAAAGGTTATTAATTTTATGAAAATGGAAAAGAAAATATTCTAAAAAAAAGGAAATAGCAACCAGGATTTTACCTGTCGAATTCCAGCCAAGCTCTTAGCGTCCACAGGACGTCGTTACGTCGTTATAAAGCCCGGCTGTATTGCCGTTTTTTTAGACAAGACTGCTTTCCGCAGCTTTTAATTTGAGAACATTTTGTTCTTTTAAAAGGTTGCACTTTAATGAAGAAGTGTTTTTTAACTTCGAATTTAGGAAGCAATAGTTTTCGAAAGAGTGAGAATTATTTATCTCTCGAAAACGAAGAATAAAATCTTCGAAAAAAGGAACTATTTCCTAGGCATAATCTTCGAAAGAAGAATTATTTCGAAGCGGTTGTAATCTTCGAATAAAGAACTTTTTCGAATTACAGTTATAATCTTCGAAAAAAGAACTTTTACGAATTATACATAATCTTCGAATAAAGAACTATCGCGAAGCACACTTAATCTTCGAAAAAAGGAGCTATTGCGAAGCTCACCTTAATCTTCGACAAAAGGACTATGTCTCGCCAACTCGTTTTTGCGGCGAGAAACTTCCAGAACTAACTGGCACAGGAAGCATAGTCTTTAGCTGACGCCCTGAACGGGGCAGTACACGCTGCGATAACAAAAACCTTATGACAAGTAGGACAATAGCTACGGAAATGNCTAATTATGCAAGATATGGGCTGTCTTGCACGGGACTTTAGTAAGGAGCAAGGCTGGATTTGCGACAATTTCTTTGTACTGTGAAATTTATTATATTTTTTTCAAAACATACTCTTAAAAACTTCTTGAATAAACTTCCACATAGTTTTATTTAACTTATATCAGCTATTTATACATTTTATTTTGTCACTACTCCTGAGAGGTATGTTTAAGGGTATGTAAAATATATAATATGCATGCGAACAATTTTTAAATCTGCGGCAAATTTTTTCAATGAAAATACAAATGCATTTTCCTAAATGTACATGCATTTGTCTAAACGCATTTGCATTTCCTACAAATGCATAAATTCACTGCGTGTGCTGCCAAAATTACGTGCAAATTCAGCAAAAACATGCATGCAAATTGTCACAACCCTACTGATAACGAACTAAAATCGAAAATTTATTTTTAAATATTTATTGCCAGACGGAATCATACTGACATTGTATTTTAGAACTATATTTCCAACACCAAAGTTTGGTTTAGCAAAATTCTATTTCAATTTTAAAATGATCAGAAAGAGAATGTGAAGTTTTGGGTTTGTCGGCCTTGACAGGCTCTAGTTTTATCTGAGGTATTCGAAATAGCTGCAGGGTCACCAGGCGCGGGGAAGCGCCAATTCTAAACTACTTTCAATTGGCTGAGGGCACATAGTTAGCTCGTTAATGAGGGTGGTGCTTCTCTGATTGCACTTTGAATTAGTATGGCCACAAGATCAGAAGGATAGGTTTTCGAGTAGCATTATCGTAGCTACTGGTCAATTTTATGTGCCACCAATCAAGGAACGAAGGGTAATGATTACTCAGAATGCTATACAGGCCTGTGTATTGGAGAAAACCGGCACGAAGTTAGTGTTCTTGATTCTTGGCTCTTCTCAATGGGGGATCCCTTGGGTCGATCCGGGGCGTAGAACTCCACGTGTTGAGAGGTGGTGGTGGTTCTGGTTTGTGCCTCCGGTGAGGGAGAAGGAGAAGGAAGCCGAAGGCGAAGGAGGCTGGAGCTGGAGCTGAAGGTGAAGCTGAAGTTGAAGTAGTTCGTGTGTGGTATTCGTTGTCCGCAGGTCTCCCGAAGCACGAGACAATGGAGCTCTATGCGTCGCACGTGTAAGTCAGAGAGTGGGGCTTTCGAGATGGGATCTAGCACTGTTGCCAGATCGCACGGGTAAAAATCGGAAGTGCGTTTCGGTGAAAACTAGTTGCTCAATATTCTCAACAAAGTTCGCGGTTTTATTAATTAAATTGGTGATTGAAGCTACGAAAGTGTTTGCGTTAATGATACAGAATTTTTGTGATATTAAAAATGCGGAATTAATATGAAATTAGAAACATGAAATTTAAATGTGAAATTATAATTTCGTCAGGCATGGCTACGTGTACTGATGGTACACTACAAGAATGAGAAAGTGATTTATCCTGAGTTTACGATGAGCTTTAATTGGCAATACAAAGTATCCCTGATACATTTATCGACTCAGAACTTCCACACATCGCTAACCTTTTCCAATAATCTAATGATATACATCCTGTATGAATATTTTATTTTATGTTTTTAGAGGATGCATGTTTTTAAAAATGTTTTACAAAATGTTTGAGAAAAAAATTCAAGTCGAATTCAATTATCAGCAAAAAGGGGCATTCATGTTTGACGAATTCTATATTAGGAAGATTAAAAATGATCTGAATATCGATGTGAGTTGACAAGTAAAATCCCTAATTTCATAATCTAATTTTGCTCGAAATATTTTGATGATTTGAATGAAAATGCTTAAACGGTTAGGTTCATACTAGAAAAATTGGAGAAAATTTGCTTAATGAGAGGCAATCAAAGCTTCGTCAGCTAAACTCAGCTCGACCGCACAAGTTCGTGCTATGGTACAGATATCCATTTCTATGTAGCCCATTCTCACAATACAAGCCATCCAGGTTGGTAGGTTGTTGTTGGTGTATTAATTATATGGGCATAGGTTCGTTTAATATCAAGTAATTTAGCTGAAACTAAGATGGGTAAGTTCTGTGAAAAATCCAAACTCTGCGCCAGTCGGTTTGATCCTCCAGATGGAAGACCTGCCAAGAAAATGAAAACAGAACCGCATGGATTAACTGTTCTGTACGGAAAGGTTGGTGTCTTAGCTTGATCATCATGTTCGTTACTTTACCTTATGAATTGTTTATATTTAATTATGCTGTGCTATTTTATAAGGTTTCATACTGTTAAATTGGTAATCAAATAGAAACACCGGCTACTTAGTTTCTTTCTATAATCTGGATGTAAATAGCTACATGATGAATGTTTTGAACATAGTCCAATTATGTGAGACCTTATAAAATTTTTATGTAATAATTTATAGCATTATTCTAATCACCAATGCATTTTTGTGCTAGTCTGGTTATTTGTTTAAATTTTCATCGTCAGACCTATAGTTTTGACCTACATTTTTATTCAAATGTTTGTTGTCAGCTCTTGGGCCTAATATGAAGCAGTCTTCAACTCGTCTCTATCTAGCAGGGTGTATTTTTTAACTCTTGTTTCATAATTAATGCTAACTAACCTACAACATTCACTAATTTTCACGGTCAATGTTGAATTTACTGTCAACAATTTCAATAATTTTGTTGTACTTGTATGTAGTGAACATGTTCTTGTCTACCGTCCCTTTTGCGTATAAAACCACTGAAGAAGTTGACAACATCAACACTGTGAGGACACTTATGTTTCTGTATTTTTTTTCTGTTCCATAAGAATGGTTTCTACATTCTTCTCAGTACCCAAATCCTTACAATCCTTACCAAACACCTGCTTTGCTAATGTTGCGGTAAATAGAATTTTTCACGTTATGTCCAAAATAAGCTGAAGAGTAAAATTGAATGCAGGAATACTTCTGCTTCAAAAGAACGGTCAATATTGATTTTAGGCCTTCCACTGAAATTAATAATTCCGTTCCAAAGAATCACTAAAGAAACACATTTAAAAACGTTTTACACGAATGACATTCTGCTTGCTGATGCGTTATTTTCGAGTTATTCAACTTTGAAGTTATTTGAATGTCGTATATAAAAGTGAAGGAACGGACACGTAAATTTGCTGTAAACGTAACGATGGGTGAGGTTAGGGTAGGTTAGTTAAATAAACTAAGCTAAAATAACATAAATCAACCTAAAATAGCTTACCTTAACTTACCCGAACCGACGCTGTTATTTTCGCGCCCAGAAGTGGGCGTGTCCCGCCAAAAAAGTGGGCGTCACCCAACAATGCGGTGACTAAGCAACCGACCATACAATTCTATTCCTATCTGAACGTAATTATTGTTATATCTCAAAAATAACGCATCAGCGAGCAGAATGTCAATCATGTGAAACGTTTTTAAATGTGTTCCTTTAGTGATTCTTTGGAATGGAATTATTAATTTCCGTGAAAGGCCTAAAATCAATATTGACCAAAAGAACAATGCCACCACAGTGGTATACTGTGACAGGAAATACATTGTGCATCTATGATGTAATGCTTAATTGTTACTCTGATTTATTTTAAACAATTTATTTACCACAGGTGATACAGAGGTAGATTGTTTCAAGTCTAGTACAATGGTCATACTAGAGTATAGCTACCCGTGGGCCCGAATAGGTTCAGCAACTTCTAGGGCATCCTACCATCACATTATTCTAAGGTGTACAATAATCTTGAGCCAAATTCACTTAACCTAGTTTTGCAATAGACTGATCAATGAGATAAATGACTTGATATTTGATGCTGTATTTTACAATATAGGTCAAATTGGTTATTTTTAAACAATATATTCGATAAAACGATCAAGCGCAGACTGAAGATCGGAATGTTACCTATGGCAAATAACAGTATTAGGACCAGACATGTAGGAAGCAAGATGTGTCCTGGTGATCTTACGTGACTAGTATTTTGATAGGAAGTGAGATTCAAGATGTGTTTTGAAAACTTTGTGTAAGAATTGCTTTCATAAATCTCCGCAGGTATTGAGTTCCAAGTTTTAGTTCCAACAAAGAGGATACTGTTTTGCGACAGGGCTTTTGAATAATAGGGAAGCATGAATTTATTTCCATTTTGGGTTAAATGGTTGTGATGACCAGTTTGCGCAGGTAATAATTGTTTTAGGCTATTGTTGCCATCATTTCTTAGTGTTTTGTAAATAAAATTGCAAATGGAGATATTGTAGAGATCCGAAAGTTTAAGTATTTCTAAATTTTTGAAGGAATCATTTGTGTGAGCATTATATTCTAGGTTTTATTTCCAATAGGTCGATTCTTGGGGAATCTCACACGTAAAATTAAAAGAAGAACCTACGTAAATATATATGTATTTATATTTATTTCCTTTTTATGGCAAACGTTTCGGAATGTTTTAATTCCATCTTCAGTGCTGTAAAAAATACAAAAAGGTCAAAAAGATAAAAAACCTCAAATACAGAAAGTTCTATAAGTTCAAAAAATAAGCAAACATCTATAAAACTTTAATCCTACTGATAATTCAACTACAGTAAAAACGATAATTCTCATCGGCTCAATCACCCACCCTTTTTCAAGTACATACATTCATACATTTACACATGGGAACCAAACAAACAGACCCGCGCAAACACACTCCACACACATACATACACACAGAAATATGTCAGTAGGTTGACGCAATGTTTAGTTTCACCGCACTCAAGTCTTTATTTAAGTCAGGTTTATGAGTAGATATGAATAAAGATTCTAAAATGCGAAGATCTTGTTCGTTGTTGGTGGTACATAGAGTGGTGAAATTTTTCGTTCTGAAAGGACCTTCTCATTCATCAATCCGAGATCATTGTCAGCAATTTAATCATCCTTTCAGAACGAAAAATTTCACCACTCTATGTACCACCAACAACGAACAAGATCTTTGCATTTAAGAATCTTTGTTCATATCTACTCATAAACCTGACTTAAATAAAGACTTGAGTGCGGTGAAACTGAACATTACGTCAACCTACTGACATATTTCTGTGTGTATGTATGTGTGTGGAGTGTGTTTGCGCGCGTCTGTTTGTTTGGTTCCCATGTGTAAATGTATGAATGTATGTACTTGAAAAAGGGTGGGTGATTGAGCCGATGAGAATGATCGTTTTTACTGTAGTTGAATTATCAGTAGGATTAAAGTTTTATAGATGTTTGCTTATTTTTTGAACTTATAGAACTTTCTGTATTTTCAATGTTACTTATCTTTTTGACCTTTTTGCATTTTTTACAGCTCTGAAGATGGAATTAAAACATTCCGAAACGTTTGCCATAAAAAGGAAATAGATAAAAATTTATATTTCTACGTTGGTTCTTCTTTTTATTCTAGGTTCTTCACCGCTCTGTTAGCTCTTTTTTCAGAGTAAAAATTTTGTTGGTTTTATTTTTATCAGTTCCGTGCCATGCTTCTATTCCGTATTGCAAGTATGGAGAAACGAGCGTTTGGTAGAGCATTTGTAAAGCTGCTTCAGGCAGGAAATATTTAACTTTATTTAGGATTCCGATGGATTTTGATAATTTAGAACTGATATGAGCGATGTGCTCTTTGAAGGTGAGATGTTTATCTATTATGATGCCTAGAAATTTACATGAGTAGGTTTCTTCGATTTCATCTTCGCCAATTTTAATGCGTGGGAGAGATACATTTTTCTTGTATGAGAATGTTTAATATTTCGTTTTATCAATATTAAGGCTTATTTTATTAGCTTTAAGCCACAATGAAACCTTATGAAGTTCACTATTTATACTCTCCGCAATCATAGCGGGATTTTGGTTTGGAAGGACGGCAGAAAGCGTACAGTTATCGGTAAAAAGTATGAATTTGAAGAATGATTTAGATTTAATATCATTGATAAAAATCAGAAGTAGGAGAGGCCCAAGAACAGATCCTTGTGGAACTCCATGGCTTATTCTCTGTGGGTCCGATTTTGCATCGTCGATGACAACGTATTGCATCCGACCTGCTAGGTATGATCTGAACCAGTCATGGGCAACCCCGCGAATGCCATAACAGTGTAGTTTTGAGAGTAATATTTTATGGTTCACACAATCGAATGCTTTTCAAAAGTCAAGAAATACAGAGAAGACAGGCTTTCCTTCATCTATGTTAGAATAAAGGAATTGTAAGTGATTTAATATTGCCTGTGCTGTGGATTTTTTATAGCAAAAGCCGTATTTATTGTAAAGAATTGATTTTTGTTCAAAATAAGAGTACACTTTTTAACACAATTTTTTTGAATACCTTGCCAATAATTGGTAGTACGGAGATAGGTCGATAATTGTTTACACAGGTTTTTTCACCATTTTTAAAGATCGGGGTTACTCTAGCAACTTTGAGGGAGTTCGGGAAAGTGCCTAGTAAGAAAGACTGGTTAATGAGATTGGATATCAGCGGGGCTACAACATCAGCAATTATTTTTAGTGCTTTTGTCGGAAACGTTTGTATCCCACTTGATTTATTTTTTAGGTTGTTATGCATGCAATTACATCGGAGGAGTTGGTAGGTGTAAGGAAAAAAGAGTTGTGTTCTCGAATATGATCCATGTATTCCAGGTGATCAGGAGGTTCACTTGGAATACCATCAGCTATAGTTTTTCCTACGTTTACGAAGAAATCGTTAAAGAGATTAGCAATTTCTTTCTTCTCATGGTATGCTACATTATCTTGAACAATATGTTTAATTTCCTTCTTATCAGCGTTATTCGGTTTACAGTAAGAGTTAAGGAGGTGCCAAGTCTTTGTAACATCAGCTTTAAATTGAGTAAACTTGCGCGTAAAGTAGCTCTTTTTGGATAACCTTATTTGATTTGTCACATAGTTTATGAATCGGTTATATGTTTCTCGAGATATTTGCCCTTCGTAAAGGAGGGCTAGGTAAACTTGACGTTTCTTTATATTTATCACAATGTCTCCAGTAATCCTGGGCTTTTGTTTATTTTTCGGGGTAACTGTACGGGTTAGAATTGGGCAACACTGATTGTATGCGACCATTATAGTTTCAGTCAACTTTACTACTGCTTCATCAATGCTCGCGCCATTATTGTGTTAAGAGATATGCAGTGTTGGTATTGATTCTTCTATAACAGTGCGCATTTCTTCTAAATTTGATTCGTTTACTTGTGATGTGAGTAGGTTTCAGCTCGTGGCGTGGTGCAAGCAATATAGACATTTTTCTTAACAAGAAAGACTGGAAAATGATCTGATAAGTCAGAAGTAATGATTCCAGAAAGAAAATCAGTTGGGTCTGTCATAAAGATATTGTCGAGCAGCGTTGCAGATTCCGAGGCTATTCGTGTAGGCTTTGTGATGATCGGAAGGAAAGATTGAGACTGAAAGGCTGTTAGGAAATTAGAGATTGGCTCATAGCTTTCATGTTTCAGTAGATCATAATGGAAGTCACCGCATATTATTATGTCATTGTATAAGGACCTGTTGAACTGAGAAATAATACGATTTAGTTCATTTAGGAAGGATGTAGGACAGGCTGTAGGAGGCCTATACACCGTTCCAAGCACAATGCGTTTACCATCTCTAGACAGTTCTACGAAGAGTGATTCTATATTCCATGACTGATTCATCAAGTGTTTGATGCTTGAATGCTATATTTCTTAAAAAGGCATTGAGTCACTGAACTAGCATTGTATTAGGCTTTGCTATTAATTAAACTTCAATTAATTGAAAAACTTGCGTATACAGGGAAATTTTTTGATGCGACTATTACCTTGGTTATAATATTATGTAGACCAATGTGGTGTCTGAAAACATTAAAATTAACGTAAAATTGAACTCCTCATTGCCTAAAGGGAATGTGATTATTAATTATGAGCTTTAAGCAAATGGAAATATTGTTGGTTGTTCAGCAAAAAAATAGCAGCAGAGAAGTAGTGCAAAAGTGAAATTCACATTGGAATGTAGATGTGTAAAATAAATCGTGACCTAGTAAGGAACTGAAAACACCATTGCTTTGTAAGAAGTTGTATTATTGAGTAGTTAGGTCTTTACCATATCTGTCTTTCACCTCTCTTGAATATTTCATGAATAAAAAGTTAAGGGCAAAGACCAAAGAAGTCCACATTGGTTAAAATTGTATGTGGTCAGTAGGCTTGCAACACATCCAAAATTTGCAGCCTCAACTCCATAGTGAATGTTGCCTTTGACCTTCCTCTCTTTGAACATCTTTGTTATGGTAAGGGAGGCAAAGTATAATTGTTGACTAGAAATCAAATTCTTATACCTTAACATATTGTATAGTAAATCTTATGCATCAATACCATGCTGTGTTCAAGTTCTATGAGACTCTAACTACTATGGCAATTTTAAATTGTTTTTGTTCTGGAATGCCTGAAAAGAGGTGAAATGTTTGTTCGAAACTAATTTATTGAATTATTGGGATGCAAATCTTGAAATTTGCTCTACGTTTTCAAGTAAATGGGCTGAAAAAATATATTTTAAAAATTATAGTATAATGAAGAAGTAGCTATCTTGAGCAATAATGTTTTCATCCTCATTAAAATTTGTCATTGCATGCCACTGTTTATATTTATTGAGTTCCTTTGATACTGATACTGGCATTCTAAGCTATCTTTGTAAGCTTCATGAAAGTTGATTTTCTGATGCCTGAAGGTTTTTGGAAATTGATATTGAATTAAAAAAAATATTAATGCTCTATCGCATCCCAAGTATTAATAGGTGGCCCCTCAGGGGGATGCAACTATTGTGTCAATGGGAATTTGCACTCTCAGTTGGGGGCATTTCTGAGGTCCCAAGCTAAGGGTTAAATAGGCCTTTCTCTTTGGAATTTTTTGCTAGAGATCAACTTATTTTGGTTCTATGCTGTTTCTTAATCCCCTACTACTTTTTTCTTTAATTCTTATCTTGTCATAGAGTTCTTCAGTCTCACTGTTCCTATGCACTGGATGAGGAGACACATCTTGTGCATAAATTTCTTATTTGCTCAATTCTTCAGTAAATAGTGCCTTTCTCTTTATTCTAGTGGAATCATCGTTGTTGTGGCCAGGGAAGATTGAATCAACTTATAATCCCTTAGATAGGTGTTTTGTTCTAGACTAGCAAAATGCTAAGGCATAATGCATGTGTTGGAATCGTCAACTAATTTTCTTTTTGGTTTAGAATTTCCTCAGAGTTAGAGTGAATTACATTGCATTGTGTATTAATTTAAGAAAATTGAAAAACAAATCAAATGCTGGCACTGTACTAGATGGTTAAGAGGTCCTCATGCTGGCAAGTATAAAATTTTTGAAAATAGTTGTAGAGTTTGTAATGAAGCTGATTGTGTTGAAGTACTGTTGTTCTTTGTGATCTTGGCAGGGGTGAAAGAAAATAATGTACAAGATGACATGCCATTATTTTTAGAATGAGCCTGGAGTGTTTCCACTAGTTTGAGTTGATGTGCTCAAACTTTAAAAAACTTCCAGCTAATCTAACTTGGTGTGATTGCCTGATGCCTAAGGATGTCTGGAGTAGAGCTATCATTCTTTTCCAGAATGGTTTTTGATTTTGGAACTCTCTCTCCTCAGGAGGATACAACTATTGTATCTATGGGAATTAGCACTCCCAGGGGGAAAAGGGGAGGGCCTGAGCTGAGTGTTAGGTAGGCCTTCTTTTTGTTGAAAGGAAATTTTTTTGTTATGTTGAGGACCAACTTTTTTCAGTTCACTGCTGTTCTGTCTCAGCACCTACTACTTCCTTCTTTGACTTTTATCTTGTTTTGTGAAGTTGTTTCTCAACTTACTGTTTCTATGCCACTTCTGCGTAGATTCCCCATTCTCTTATTTCTATACTAAATGGTGCCTTCTTCCTTCCTCTCTTTGATATGCTCTTTTTTTTGTAGCGGTTAGGGAGGTTTATACTAACTTATAATCCCTTTGAAATGCTCTTGCATGGCTCAGCAATCATGATGAAAAGGGATTAATTACTTTTTATTTTTTATTTTATAGAATTATGTATCCATAAAAACCCTAAATATCAAATAGGATGATAAAAGATTAATCATGTTTCTCTTCCTAAAGGCTTTTGTAGTATTACTAAAGTCAAACAACCTTGGCATTATAAATCCATACCTTGCTTATAACATTAAAGAAAGTATTGGTTTGCAATTTTTTTCAAATAATAAGTGGTTAACAATAGAATCACGAACAAGTTTATTATGTTAACGTTACAAAAAATTTTGGCGCTAAGATGCCAATTTATATTAGTGTTATTTGTATTAATCATTGGCTAAAACATATTAACTTCACAAGGTAAAATAACCATGAACTACATTGGTGTGGGAGCTCAGATGA
Organism: Platorchestia sp. MABIK; assembly: GCA_014220935.1. Classification (NCBI taxonomy): domain Eukaryota; kingdom Metazoa; phylum Arthropoda; class Malacostraca; order Amphipoda; family Talitridae; genus Platorchestia; species Platorchestia sp. MABIK. Next base: position 75,231 of record JACJUY010000495.1, on the reverse strand, counting down.
AATTTTATCTAAGCTTAATTTATGATGTTTATTTGCATTACTCATTCCTGTTGTTGACTGTATGAATGTCTAACATAAGCCTTGTGTTCAGAGAGCCCAGGAAATATAATTAAATAGTGATTCAATCACTTGAGGACAAGATAGCTTTTGAACTTTGCCAAGTCAGTGCTTTTAAAGCATCCTTTGGGTTTACTAAAAAAAATGACAAAAAAAATTTAAACTTCCCAAAATGGGAGGTAATATTAGAAATATCTTTTGTGCTAAGCAGTTTGATTAAGAAGGTAATTGCAAAGAAGAACTTTAAAATCATTTTTGTGAAACATTTCAAGCCTCAGCTCATCATCAGTCATACTCAGTAAAAGTTGGTAAAGGGAACAGTGAAGGTAATATTGTGTAGTTTTTATAAGACTTCCAAATTCTTTTTTAGTTTTATGGTAAATTTTTCTGGCCCAATTAGAGAATAACCATTGTGTGTCTAGCCTTCTACATTTGGCAGAGCAGATGATAGGCAATAGGGTTTTGTTCATTAGGGTCCTCCTCATTAGGGTCCTCATTGTATGCTATGTAGACTGGTGTCAGCAGGGGAGATACTATTGGTTTATCTTAGCTGTAGATGGATCTTTAAGACTTCCATCTTTCATGATCACTTTGTTTAAAGTTGCTTTCATGCTCACATTTTTCTCTATTTTCATTCCTTTCTTACTGTCTCTTCTTTCTCTTGTTTCCTAACTTGCTGTTTCTGGGTGCTTGATACCTTGTGTGTTAAACACCCCTTCTGCATAGATTCCTCATTTCCCTCAGTTCATACTAAATGGTTCTTTTTGCTTTCATGATATTGTTTTTGATGGGACTATGAAATCTTTAACACGTTAAGTGCGGCGGGTTAAACTGAAGTTCAATGTCCAACTCGCATTAGAATTCTTTTTAGAGATCTAATTCAAAAAAAGGGAACACTAAATAGATTGTGCCTTTATTAAGTTTTCATTAGGGATTTATGAACATTGAGTCAGTGACTTCTGGTCGCTCAGCAGCATTTTGAAAATTTCCTTAATGACCACCGGTGGGTCACGTCGCACTTAAAGCGTTAACCAACAAATACACAGCATAATTTTCCAAATTGAAATCAAAACCTAACTCATTCAACTTTATCTGGACTAACTAAACTGATCCTGCTGCTTGTATTTCAATGTTTTTAAACTTAAATAATTTTCATTTTTATTATCTAGAAGACATGACGATGGTTTTTATAGTAAAATGTAGGGGTTTGGGTTTAAAGTAGCAAGCCCTACTTGGCAAAGTGTATGAGCAGAAGTCTTTCCACAGGATATTTTAGTATATTGGATGTCCTTTTGAGCAAATGATGATATTTGAAAAAATAGTAATAATAATGTTGCTACTTCATCCTTTCTTATTCTAGTTGAAGAGCATTGAGGAATGCGACTATTTGCACGGACTACACACCCTGGGTGCACTGGCCGGCGATGGCCTAGATGCTGTCACAGCAATACTCGAGTTTGCTGATGAAGATGGTGCTGGTGCATTGCTTCGGCTGTTGACTCCCTACTTGCGTAACAATAAACTTCCTGTGTGCCTTGCTGCCATTGGAACTCTCAGGTTTGTTGCTGCGTTTTAAATAGGATCACTCATTGAGCCGTGAAAATACATGAAAAATATCCAATGAGGAATATTTTTCTATTTTTCAAATATTTGCACAGTTTCATTTTTGATGAAAAAGGTTTTTTTTTTTTAATTTGGACAGAATAATTCAATTCTCAAAGCACTAACAAGGCATCAATTGACTTTTGTTATGAGTGAAGTATATGAACACCCAAAAGAAATAATAAAAAATATACATGCATTTTTTGTGTTTACATGATGGTTATTAAATTTCTTGCTGTCAATTCTGTCTTTGTTAATGATATGCTGCCAATTTATTTTTTTGGAATGTAAAATGACATTTTTGATAATGACTTCCCTGCAGCTTTTTACTGATTTTATGAATTCTTCTCCAGAAATTTAAGTTCATGTGGCAGTTCATCACACATAGAACAACTTCTTCAGTCAGATGTGCTGCCATCTGTATGCCAAGATCTGGTTAAATATGTGAAATCATTAATCATGGGTGGTCAACTGGACCCTGCTCAAGCTGCTGATGTTTACTGCATTGTGGAGCAGATTGCCTTCATTTGTTATAACCTGTGGTGAGTTTAATTTAGATAACTCAGATGTTACTATGCAGGAGTTTTTTTAGCAGGAATTGTGTTCATTTTAATTCTAATGCTCCATATGGATGTAAGTAATGGAGTGTAAGTGAGACCTCCTTATAGATGCAATCCAAAAATTGATCTCTATTTTTGTACCTAATCTGATACTGCTCAGTGCTTGCTAGCTGGAAGCTGAAGACACAAAAGGATTTTTCTATTCATGTTTAAATAGAGGTATGAAATATATCCTAGTCTGGGAAAAACTCAAATTATTTGCTAACCCGTGGAATTATTCTGTCTGAATTTCTGAACTAACCTATATTTCTTTTAATAAATGTAGACTAAATTGATGTTCTTGATTATTGATGTTTCATCTTCCTCAAAACTGGAAGAGAATTGAGAAATGTAAGAAGTTAGGTATGAAGGTTTCAGGATGTTTATGATGTGTGTCTAAAGGATGCATGTTTGGCCTGAAAAATCATTAGAAGAATTTAACATAACTGGTAAATTTTTCAATATTTCTCATACATGAATAGCTATGCTGGAGGAAAAAATTCCTTGTAGGCTTATGGTTCAGTAATCTGAGAACTGTTTGATTTTAAACTGTTTATTGGGGCATCTTTGTTCTGTTATTTTCAGCAATGGTCCCTTCTTAAAATGTCAAGTTATGCAGCATTCAAAGCAAGTAATGTATTGCAGTGGTACTATGTTAAAATGTGTACAGCACAAAATTAATATTGATCCATGGGGTGATATTGTATTGTTACAAACAATGATTTTGTATTTCTGCCAAATATTTGACCTTACTGAAGACATGAAAGACATGAATAATTTTATTACGCCAGGTACTGTTCTTTCATCAAAACTTAGAATTTTACAATTTTTTGTAATGAACATGTTGACATTGCAGTGAAGCCAGTGAAGATGCCACCAATGTGGTGTCCAATACACCTGACATGATATCATCACTGGTGGAGCTGACCCTAGCTTCTTGTGAACCGCCCTGCCCCATGTCTTGCCAGCTGGCCGCCAGCCTTGCTCTTCTCTGCCTCTCCGAAGAAAACCCCCAGGTAAGTCGTGCACGTCCAACAGCTGCTGGTGTGATTTGCGCTATGCTATGGCATAGCATAAATGCCTGTAGTGAGAATGGTGCCTTCAAATGTTATAACCCATGTGCCTGTTTTGGATCCTCATTTTGAGAGTGCGCTTCTGGACTAGTGAAGTACATCT
>JACJUY010000495.1:34086-57164 GCA_014220935.1 Platorchestia sp. MABIK | reverse complement strand
GCCTTTTGCGACTTGCAGGCTCCCCAAAACTTGTAACTCTATGCTGGGTACCTGGTCATGTTGATGTGCGTGGCAACGAACAGGCAGACGAGTTAGCGCGAAGTGCTGCAACTTCTGCTGCTGACCCAACAAATACCAGAGTACCCGCCCGAGATTATTACCCTATAATTAAAGCTGCATAAACTCAACTTTGGCAGCGAGAGTGGGAAAACATCCAAGACAACAAGTTGCGCAAGATTAAGAACAGTGTCCGAGCCTGGCCTTCAGCATGCCGGAACCGCCGCGTGGAAGTCCTCCCATGTCGACTGAGGATTGGTCACACCCGCCTCACCCATGACCATTTAATGGAGCGTCGCCCGCCCCCTCTTTGCGATCGCTGCTTGGTACCGCTGTCGGTAAAGCATGTATTGGTTGAGTGTCTTCTTTTTTCCCATGTTCGTTCCCGTTATTACCCTGGTTTACAGGGCGCTGACTCTGATTTTGTCTTATGTAAAATGTTGGGAAAACCGACTCGTGGACGTTTTAATCATTGGCGACTTATTAGTTACCTTTCTGACTCGTCTCTTGTGAACAAATTATGTTGCCTTTGTACACTGAGAACTTCGAAAAGATTTATAAATTGAAATTCTTTTCTAATCGTACAGTTCTTGGCGAGTCCTGCAATGTTTGTGTTATTTAACTCAATTTTCCAAATCTTCGTGGTTGCGTGAAGGATGTTTTAACAGGAAGCCGCGCAGTAACGCTCTATAGCTGGGCGTGATATCGTCTTGGAAGGTTGTAGATGAGACTGCAATATGGCCGGACGCGCTGCGTTTTTACCTCGGGGGTTTCAGCGTGGGGTAAGGCGTCCGGCCATAATGGGTGGGCAGCTGAAACCCCCTACGGGGTTTGCCTGCCCAGTGTGTTCGAATGTACCGTAGTATGTACAAAATTTCAATGGCGAGACGATTATAATCTCAAGTTTTAATTATAATCATGATCATATAATTTTCGATGTTCAAATAGTGTTGGTGTCCATCTTACGTGGTAAGTCGGAAAAGCCTGAAACTGATTAAATTATGTGACCTTCGGTGCGATATAGTTTGAATAACTGAAGCGCTAGCAAACCCATGTTACTACTACTACTACTGAATATCCATCTACCGCAGGTGGTGCCCGACTGCAAAGCGGCACTCCGTCTCTAATTGGAGGGATGACAAGGCAAGCCGCCAAAAGGCGTCCCACCTTTAAGCATATTGATAATTCAAATGACCTAACGGTAAAACCTCAAGGACTGGAACGTATACCTATCCAAGTGTCCAGTAAACCTAGAGAGGCTCGAGAGCGAGGACGCGAGGGAAGTAACATCGTGACCCATCGTGTTCGCTCTCTGGAACGTGTTGTTGGGGTACCTGAGAGTATAGCAACTAAAATGAGAAAGAAATTCCCTATGCCAGCAGATATGCCCTCAATGCCCCCGCCAAATGTGCAGCTGCTCCCTTGGAGCTCGAGGCAGGAGAGTGGCAAAAACCCAAAAGATAGTAAACAAATTTCAGAGAAAAAACTGACGCCAACTGAGAGATTTTCAAGCCGATGAGCATAATGAGTCTTCTGCAGTGGAACTGTCGAAGTTACCGCCGCAATTATGATCTGAGAAGATTGCTACAAGAGTTTCAGCCGGGCTGTGTATGCCTCCAAGAGACAATGCTCGGAAGTATGACACCTACACCACCGGCGAGTTACGTCGTAGAAACCTTCTCCCCTCTACCAAATCCGGTGCCAGGCACGGGCTTAGCTATTTTAGTGAGGCGGGATACGGGCTTCACAAGGCTTGGCCTGAACACTGCGCTGCAGGCAGTGGCGGTGCGTCTTGGTCTTGGGCCACGCTTGCTCACAGTTTGTAATTTGTACCTACCTCCAGCTGATCCCATCACTACAGCAGATCTGAACCTTAACGACCAGCTACCTCGACCAGCGCTCTTATTGGGTGATTTTAACGGGAAACACATAGCTTGGGGCAATCCCTCCACCGACCAGTGTGGGAGTATCATTGATGGCTAATTTACAGATTCAGACGCATGTTTATTAAATACAGGACTGCCCACCCATTTCCATGTGCAGACAGGCTTGTCATCGGCCATAGACCTCAGCTTGTGCACCCCTGATGTTGTTGCTGATCTGCACTGGAATGTTTGTGATGATCTGTGCGGTAGTGACCACTTCCCCATAGAGATACGGTTTGAGGAAAATCGTCCGACTCCCACCGAAGCCCGCTTTATTTTGAGGCGAGCCGACTGGGGGAGTTTCGAAGCACTCACTCAAATGTGTGATGTTGACGAGACCCGGCCAGTGGAAGAGTTTGTGGGCTCCCTGCGGATCGCTGCTGGCATCAGGATCCCTAAGTCGAGGGGGTGTGCCCTCCAGCACAGAGTTCCTTGGTGGACAGATGAATGCACCATCACCAATATTGAAAGAAAACGTGCCCTGCGACGCTATCAGAGGACGAAAAATATGGCAGACAAAATATCCTACAATAGAGCAAGAGCACTGCACACAAAGAATGAAGCAAGAAAACGTTCATGGCAGAAATATGTATCTTCCCTAAATTCTGAAACGCCCATGTCGAAGGTGTGGCAGCGAGTGAAGAAGATGTCTGGGAAGCAGAGCTATAGCCCACCTTGCTTGGAGGTCAATGGTGAGAAAACCGCGGACTTGCAGCGCGTTGCGGCAGCTCTAGCCCGGCACTTCGCTGACATCAGTAGCGGTGATCACTATTCACCAGCTTTCTTGGCCTATAAAAGACAGCAGGAGAGTCGAAGTCTTATTTTCAACACAGGTAAAAATCTCTCCCATAACGAACCTATTACCATCTCAGAAATATATCACGCTCTCAAGGAAACTAAAAACGCCTCCCCTGGTCCAGACGGCATTCATTATAAAATGCACCCTACAGCACTGAAAGTGCTTTTATCAATATATAACCAGATCTGGACCACACACCGGTACCCCGATGCTTGGTGTGTTGCCACTGACCTAGCTTTTTTGAAACCCGGCAAACCTAAAAATCCTAGCAGCTATCGCCCAATCGCTCTCACGAGCTGTATCGGCAAGGTGCTTGAAAAGGTAGTTAATGTTAGGCTGGTGAAATTTTTGGAAGCTCGTGACCTCCTCTCGCCTGTGCAATACGGCTTCCGCAGAATGCGAAGTACTACGGACGCTTTAGTCCGCCTGCAGAACCACCTATTTAAATGCAAACGTGAGCGCCGGCATACTATATGTATATTTTTTGACATGGCGAAAGCCTATGATACTGCCTGGAGGTACGGTAAATTGCAAAACCTGCATCGTAATGGGCCAAGGGGAAATACGGCTCTTTACCTGCAGCAATTCTTGAGCAGGAAGACTTTTCGAGTGAAAATCGGCTCTTCGGAGTCTCCGTGTGAGACGCAGTCTGAAGGAGTCCCTCAAGGAAGCGTCATCAGCTGTGCGCTTTTTGCTGTGGCTGTTAATGGAATCATGACAGTTGTGCCGCCTGAGATCTGCTCGTCGCTATTTGTTGACGATTTTATGGTGTACGCTTCATCATACTATTTGCCTGCTCTGGTTTGTAGAATTCAAAACGCTATAAATAATGTAAATGGCTGGGCATCGGAGCATGGTTTCACGCTCTCTACTGAGAAAACTGTGGCTCTTCTTCTTCCGGGAAATCACAAAATACGTGACCCTCCGCAACTTTTCTTGAAGGGCAGACCAATATTCTACGCAGCAAATGCTAAATTTATTGGTGTGACCATTGATAGCAAACTTACGTGGAAACCTCACCTTCAGTCACTAAAAGCAGCGTCTATAATCAGATTACATTTGCTAAGAAGCTTCTCAGGTCAAACGTGGGGCGCCGACCGTGTGACTCTCCTGCAGCTTTATAGGGCCCTCATCAGGTCTAAATTAGACTACGGTAGTATAATATACCAGTATGCCAAAGAAAGTACTCTCTGTATGCTGGATCCAGTACACCATGCAGCCATTAGGCTCTGCACTGGAGCTTTCCGAAGTTCCCATGTCGCCAGTCTCTGCGTGGAAAGTGGGGAGCCCTCCCTCAAGCTTAGGCGTATGCAACTGTCATTACAGTACCTAGCCCGTCTACAGCAACTCCCCCTCTCTCCGACCTGGATAAGTGTTCGTACCGACATGGATGAGCGTATACCCACTCCGTATAATTTGCCATCCTCCGTAGATTATGGTGCGCTTATGAATAACGTGCGGTAACCCCCTATGGAGGTCCTTCCCGCAAAGGTTACAGGTGCGCCAACGTGGCGCATCCCAATTACTACTTTCTGTACAGACTGCAAGATCCCTAAGAAGGACCTGCTGCCGGTTTCGGTTTTAAGGGGTATCTTCTTGGATCATGTACTGGCGGAGCACTCTGATCAACGAAAGAAATATACAGATGTTTCTAAAACGAATCAATCTGTTGGTTGTGCTGCTGTGTCTGGCGACTATGTGCGCGCTCGAAGGCTCCTGCGGGAAACTTCTGTTTTCTCGGCTGAACTATTTGCAGTTGTCGAGGCTCTGAACCTCGTGGCGCAAATACCCTACCATGATTTTGTAATATTCACTGACTCGAAGAGTGTCTATGAAGCTGTCCAAGCATACCACAGCAATCANCGGCGTGCTGCTGGATCTGATGACCTGCCGAACAACCCGGGTGTCCCCTGTAGGGATTACTACCCCATTATTAAGTCTACCGTGCGTAATGTGTGGCAACAATGCTGGGACTTGGAAGTAAATAATAAGCTGAGAGTACTTAAGCCTATGGTAGGGGAATGGGCTTCAGCTGAATGTCGTAGCCGACGTATGGAGGTGATCCTATATCGCTGGCGTAACGGGCACTGCCGACTTACCCACGGTTATCTAATGGAGCGTCGCCCACAGCCGCGCTGCAACACCTGTCATGTACCGCTAACGGTGCTGCATGTACTTACCGAATGTCCAAACTTTGCTGCTGCTAGAAGCGAATCCTTCCCTCATCTTCGAGATGCGGACGCCCCGTCGCTGCACATTGGGATGCTTCGTGAGCCCCTCCGTGCTCTTTTCAACCTCGGTGCGCTGGTGACCTTTCTTGCGCGAAGCGATTTGATTAGTGAAATATAACGAGCTTTTATGCCCTGAAAACGAAAATTCTTGTGCACTTTGCAAGTGCGAACTCACGCCGAGGTTATAACTTGAGGGGAAGAAATAGCCGAGCGTACCGTGCTGCACTCTCGTCTTGGTGAGGGGGGTTCCAGCATGGGTAAGACGCTCGGCCATGGTGCGGGCGGGTAGCTGGAGCCTCCGTTTTGGGGTCCCAGCTGTTCTCGCAATCTTTACTCAGCTCAAATTTAAAAATCTCGTTTGTTTGTATCAACTCGCGGTGTATACCGATACTTTTTGCAAGGGTGACCTGTAGAATGGATCATGCTTATTGAGTGAGAAATTGTAATGTGCTTATGCAAACAAATATAATTGTTTGTGTTGAGGCGATAGAAATTGTGTTGACCACCGAAATAATGTTCTTATAGTACTATCTCAGAGGCGATGTAAAATTATGGTATCTTTGAAATTATGAGACCTTCGGCACGAAATAGTCGGAGCTACCTAAGCGCTAGTAAACCTATGTTACCACCACCACCACTACTACTGCTAACCGGTTTATCCCACAACAAAATTTTATCCAATACGATGACTCCGCTGACGCTCGTAGTAAAACAAAGATGCCACTTTTACTTCATCGGTTTCCTTAGCGATAACTGCTGAATTTAAGTGAGCAAGGACAGTCCTTGCAACTGTGTAAAATTCGCAGATTAAAAAATTGAAAGACATCAAAGGTTAAGGTTTACCGAATTTCTAAAATGGGACAGCAGCAATTTTAAAGAGCTCCTAAATACGAAAAGGAGACAAGTTACTTCAAGTTTCTCTAACCACAACAAAAGTATCTCAAAGAAAGATTAGATTATTAGTTAGTTTAAGCCTCCCTATCCGCTACAAAGGCGATCCAAAGAAAGGAAGGAGGAAGGCACCATTTAGTATGGAGTTTAGGGAACGTGGAATCTACGCAGAAAGGGCATAGAAACAGCAAGATGAGAAAGAAGTTTATGAAACAAGATCAAAGTTCAAGAAGAAAAAACAGGACAGCAGTGAACCGAAAAAAGATGGTCCGTAACAGAACAAAAACCTATTCTATTCCAACAAAAAGGAATCCTACCTAACCCTTAGCTCGGGCCCTCACATAGTCCCCCTGGGAGCGCTAATTCCCATAGATACATAAGTTGTATCCTCCTGAGGGGAGTATCTCAAAGAAAAGACGGAGACGTTATTCAATATGAAGTTAAAGAAACGCGAAAATAATGTTCACGGTGTGTTCCCACACAAGATCTCCTCAGCACAGAAACAGTATAAATGTTGAAAAAGAAAAAAGTACTGAAAAACAGGACAGCATTGAGGAAGAAAGACGGTCCTTAACAAAACAAAAACCTATTACATTTCAACATTAACTAAGGTCTACTCAACTCTCAACTCGAGACCTCGCATTTTCCCCCGAGATTCGCAAAACCATGTACTGATAAACACGATGGATCCCAAGTTGGTTCACACTCAATAATATGAAGACTAAATTATACACAGAGAAGGAGCCAAACAACGATATAAGTGCCCAGGACATAGTATGGAAGTAGCTTGGGAAAAGTTTCGAGTAGCTCTGTTTCAAGCAAGTACTTCTGCACCTAAATGAGTTGGTCAGTTTATTTCGACATAATCTAATCTGAAAATCATTTAAAACTTTCATACTTGCAAACTTTGAATTGGATGTGAAAGGTTCAGATTAGATAAATCAGTTTAATTCCTCCTAATCACAACAAAGGTGTTCCAAAGAGAGAAAAGAAGGCAATGACTAAAATAAAGTTTAGAGAACGGGGAATCCACGCACAAAGAAGGTTCAAACACAAAATGCCTTGCGTAAATAAAACAGTAAGGTGAGGAAGAAATTTGTAAAAAAAGATATAGGTTGAAGACATTCAGAGATACAGAAAAAGGCCAACACTGAACTGAAAAAGGTTGTCCTTAACAAGCCGAGCACCTTTCTTATTTCTAAAAGAAAGGCCTATCTAACCTTCAGCTAAGGACCTCGCATTTCCTTCTGGGAGCGCTAATTTTCATAGATCCAATGGTTGCCTTTTAAGGGAAAAAATTCAATGAGATTTCGACTACAATCAAATTGAGAAAACTACGCTCAATGAATTCCGCTATCTAGTGCATTTTACGCACAACGAAGTTTTCAAACCTAGTAGTAGTTTGAGGCCAAGCATGCATTATTTCCCAGGAACAGCTTAACAAAACTTTCCGATAATTTTTATAACAGGAGCGAACTAGAAACCGTTAACACGTTGCTTGCGATATGCCCCATCGAGGGGTCGTACCAAGTTCTTTCTGCTGCGGAACGGCCCATCGATGGGTTATTTGAAAAGTTGTAACAATCTTAAAATTAATGGTATTTAATGAACCCAGTTGATGTTTGGTATTTATGAGACTGCTAATAATTTTACTTCAAATTTGAGTTGAATATTGAACTTCAATTTAACTCATCGTAGTCAGCGTGTTAATTCAGGCCATAGCGCTGCTTCTAGAAATCTCTGAGCAGCTTCACCACGTGGCAATACGCCCTGCTGTTAATCGAGGTGTGCAGACCGTGACTCAACTTGCAATTACAAGAATAATTAACTGCAGCATTTCCTCACTGTGCGGGAGAGGTCTCGTGACTCTCGTGAAAGACCGAAAACTTGCATTTCATTTAAATTTAAAAGTTCATTTTTGCTCGCTACATGACACATGAAAATTGTTAACAGCTTTTGTATTCAACAATTTCAACTCAATGGCATTTTGAATGACTTTATCGCATCACTGACATGTTTAAAACTAGTTCATCAAAATTCATGCAGTACGATATAAATACACAAACATGAACAATTTCATCTCAATATAAATTTCACGACGTTTCATATCTGCTGATTAAAAAACATAATTTTAATCATAAACGGTCAATGAATACGGGCATCATTTGAAGAGAGTTCAAGGTCACAGCATGAGATCGCCGCTCAACCGGATGTCAAAAAGATTTTATTCGCTGAATTAACTAGCCGGGACTCAAATAAATGAACATTCACACAATAAATAAAGAGCAAAAATATCATCTCACACACTCAATCGTAACGAAAGACGCAAAATTTACGTAAACCCCTGAATGCGTTTGAATGTTGATGATCCGATAGAAACTTAAGTTACCAGGAACGTATTTTCCGATATTTCTCTCGACTGTTATCGGCGACAACAATGGTCTGTTACTCTAAAGGCACAATAATCTACGGTAGATATATTCTAGCTACAATGATCTCTTTGTCCTCTCCACTCACCCCCGAAGCAACTCCGGTGCGCTGCATACCCCCACAAACCCCTACACAGCACCCCAACTTCTCCCGCCACTGAGCTCACCCCGAGAATACCCCCACACCTCCCTCTCTCCCGTCACCCCCATATCACCCCTATCGCTGAGGGAGGTTCTCCACCGTGCGCTGGGTAGACGCTCTGTATCAGCAGTCACGTCTTTTTGATCAATAAGCGCTGCAAGTATGATTAGCAGTCCATATTCTTCCAGTGAATTATTCGTAGCGTTCTTGTGAAATTCACGTGACGGATGTAAAATCATAAGATTGTAAATAAAATGGATACTCATCTATAAAACGTACGACCAGATATTTCCCGTCTTCTAGAACCTTCCATGGTAAACGGAAATGGTAGGCAAACGGTCTAGACTAAAAAAACAAGCATAAGGATTTACTGCGGAGCTTTGTTAAACTCAAGTTAGAGACGTTCGCATTGTTTGCATCGCCTGATCCGGCTCACAAATTAGTATTTATAAATAGAAAATAAAGGAATATTTTTTACACAAAATAAATATTTTTTTATTTCACGGGGTCGAAATATCGCGAGGAAATTATCCTCTGCACTTCAAAATTAACAAATTAATAATCATCAATAAGGATGGGGCATATGAGTAGGACCATTATTATTCGTCCAAAATCTTCAAGGGAGTTATAGAACGCGGTTATACTGCATACTTGATAATTACTCAAAAGACGTTATTACTGAATATGAATCAGTCAGATAACCAGCAATTGAAAAGAATTTCAGATACATCTGTTGTGAAAATTTTTCAATATTAAAATAAAGCAGCTATCCTTGGAAAAATACAAACGTTAAGAAAAGATACATTGGTTCGTCCTGACAAGAAGCTGCATTGTAGAACAAAAATTTACCTTTAATAAGGTCCTGAGCCCAGGTATGACATGAGATCAGACGACGACGACATCTTCATTTCGTCCAACGTGGTGCGGCTAACGTCAGAAATCGTACCTGCAACGATTGCTGTTTTAATGAACATCTATTACTTTTGGCCCGTTCTTATTTGACTTTATTTTGAGGGAACTATTCATTTTCAGGTGAATTTTTTGTTCTCAATAGTATCTTAATGCAAAACTCGACAATTGAAAAGAGCTATGAATTCATGAATAAACTTGTTTGAGGCTGTTTTTGAAACAATATGTTTAGGACGAGTTTACTAATGGCATTCTAAACCAAATGACTTGACTCGTTGCCGGGGTAGGGATTAACAAGTATCAAGAGACATCAATTGCCTTAATTGGAGACATGACATCCCTAATTTGAGATGTACCACTTCTCATGCACTACAAAGCTTTCTATTCTTGAGTAGGACCATACTGGTCAAAAGCGTCTCTTGACGCTCAGTTTCACTGACACGAACACAAACGTAAACAAATCATAAACTCTTAAAACGTGATCGTAAGCCATTGCGGGACTATTAATAATAATCTGTGAAAAATAAAAATCATGAAAAATTCAAATTTGCTAGTTCCGTGAACTCATAACCTGTACAAGTCGTGCAATAGCAAATGAAAGATGTAGGTCACGCGCTCTGCACACATGAACCCACTGATCGATTTTACGCCGCCCATTTCTTATCGCCACGAAAAAACGAACACTATCAATATATTGAGAAATTCAAGTCAAATGAATGATTCGAAAGAATAACTTAAAGTTTGATTTTAATCCAATTCTACGCTGACATTTTAGTGGTTAAAATTGCAAATTGAACGTAAGTAATGAGGATTTGACATAAGTAGGAAATTTTTTGAAGAAATTCTTTTCTGATTCGTACCAACTTTCGGAATTTTGAGCAGTATATAAGCTGCAAACTCGTTCTTGTGTCTGAAAAAAATTAGTAGTAAATTTTTTGAAGAAATTCTTTTCTGATTCGTACCAACTTTCGGACTTTCGAGCAGTATATAAGCGGCAAACTCGTTCTTGTGTCTGAAAAAATAGGATCATTTGTTGTCAAAAATTAATCTTTTACGATCACTGATAGCTAGAAAAAAAGGAGTGAAGCCAACTCTTTTTTGTTCCCAATTATCTCATCTCCGTCAATGGTCCGACCCATTTTTATACTCAACCAACGGAACTCGTAAGGCAAGTGGAGAGAACCTCACCGCAAATGAGGCCGAGGTTCCAAGAAAATGTGCTCAGGTTACGCTACGACTAACAATTCAGTAAAAACAGACGCGAACAAAAAATATTTTTGCCCCATTTTGCTCCATGTACTAAGTTGTATGAAAATTGAAGCCGTAAGGGACGCAAAACAGTAAGTGCGTGAAAAAAGTGTATTGTGCTTCAAGTATTTATTTTCGTTACAAATGCCCCCACATAACAAATTTTGCATAGGAGTTTACGAAAACTACATACAGGAAACGCTTCAGAATGCTGACTTGTTCTCCCAGAGACCTAGACCACCGCCAATGGCAACATACTAAGCAATGTGGCTACTACTGCTCTATAGGCTGAGATGGGTGTTACGATACCCATGCGTGAATATCAACGAACGATCTTAATGTTAAGATATTTTCAAACCCAGTGTTACACATTTCATGTATCAACTTTATGGGAAATTATCGGTTTTTCATTCTTCTTTCTTTCTATAGACCATGTGTTCATAAACCTTGGTCAGCAAAAAGGGAGAAGCTGGGCCTGATCAAGGAACTACTCCACAAGCCCTGATTATGCATCAACAATATTCATCGAACAGCTTGAAGAGTGGAAAGAACTTATGAATTGGAATGATGATTGGATATGTAATGAAAGTTATTTTCCGTAACTTCGCGACAGAAACCACGGCGTTTCAAGTCCTCGCAGACAGTAACTCTTCTTACAAAATGTTAGAAATTTCAAAGAATGGATGTTTTTTCTAGCACGAAAGCGAGTCAAGATCGATTTCACAGCACAAGTACTATATTGAGTTTTTTACAAATGCAATTATAAAACATAATAAGCACATTAACCTACTATGTAACATTTTGGACTACGATGTAAAACGCAATTGATTGTTCTAGTGCAAGCAACCCCTCACCCCCCAACCGGAAGGAAATTTCCCCGAGGGAACGGAATTTCTAACATATATTCATGATGTTTTATATTCTGAGGTAGACTTTCTAGTTAACTACGTCGAGTCCCCAATTCCACATGGGTTTAGAAGAATAAAATTAGACGTACCTAATTTTCAGGAATATACTAATGATCAGCATGACCTAAAAATAGTCGGGCACCTTGGAATATGTACCGCCCTATTGATGACGCTTGCTAGCTAGCAAAGTGGTTGAGAGAGGTTAACATGGCGCCATTGTCACAACTCATTTCATGATAAACTGCTTCTGCGTGCTTCGGAGAGCGCGTCAATTGCGCAGCGCAAATACTGTAGTGAATTTTTCTCAGAAGAGTCAAGGTATAAATATGACGACGCTGCCTTATCACAATATGGAGTGAGGACATAACAACAGGTTTTTCTGCAACGGACAAAATAGAATACAACCCCCTTGAGGGAAGTCTTACATAAAAAAAAAAATCGCACAATTTTACATGAAATTTTTATTAAAGCATATTTCGAATCACGGAAACTTCATTCGAAGTCTATTTTTTAAGTCAGGACTCATTAACCCGTCCACCAGTATTATCTGCTCTTCAACTTTATATTTTGAATCTAGATACAAATTTTCGCATTAAGGTTTTCTAATTTGAGCATAATACTCTGAAATTCACACATTTTGCGTTTAATCACAATGACTTGGATTAGACCAGTTAGTGTGAGCCTTCCAAAACGTAACACTGGTGTTGTCAAAAGAGGAAGGAGGGAGGCACTATTTCGTTTGGAAAGAGAATGGGAAATCATTGCACAAAGCATATCCCCACACGCTGCGCATGGAAATAGCCGGGTTTATGAAACGCGATAAAAGTTGGAGAATAAAGTAATAGGAACGAAAAAAATCTGTGAACAAAAAAAAACTGAGACCGCAAAGGTTGTTCGTAAGAAGTTATTTAATTTTAGCAAAATGAAGGCCAACCTGATCTTTAAATTGGGATCTCGCATCTTCCTCACAAGAGCGCTAAAAAAACTACAAAAAACCTCGATGAATATCCCTGCGTATTATACACTGTGAATAAATAAATACTCTACGTTCGCTCAAGGCATTTGCAGTTCTGCAATCCTCGGCGAGAGAAAGTATGTGATAGATAATCATCTAATATCGATGAGAAGTGATGGCATTAAAATGATTAAATATCACAGGGAGTGATGATTTCATGATTTTGAGTAAATACAATGCCCTATTGAAAATGACCTCGGTGGGTATTTCCACTCATCCTACAGCAATTGAAAATTAACATTATCCAATGCAATTCATCTCACTTGCTTCTCAAACGAATTAATTACTCAGTACAAAAGAATCGAGTGTGTCTATTCAGGAGCACGCTTTCACTAAACTTTGATGACAAATAAAAACCTGTTTCCACAACGGGATAGGAATTCTTACAATATCATATTCGAAATATATTGTTAATTCATTACCAAGAGAAAGTGCGCAGGTTGTCCAAGAAGTCGGTCGTCTCAATCCAAACCCGTCAAGGTTTGCTATCAGTTACAAGATTACTCCCACTCGTAACCCAAATTAATTCTCACAACTTACTTCATCTCTAAACACAGTGCGACTGCAGCTCCACGACTCAACTCTAGTTGTGCTTTACAAAATGAGGGTTTTTGAGCACAAGTACGCGTATGAGGGACGGTGTACAGTTTATGCTTGAATCGGAGGCGCTCCCAGATACTGTGAAGTTCATCGCTTCCAGAAGGCCTCCACTAAGTATGACTGTATAGATTAGATTAGATTATTAGTTTAAGCCTCCCTATCCGCTACAAATGTGACCCAAAAAGAGGAAAGAGGAAGGCACCATTTAATATGGAGTTAAGGGAACGCGGAATCTACGCAGAAAGGGCATAGAAACAGTAAGTTGAGAAAGAAGTTCATGAAACAAGATCAAAGTCGAAAAAGAAAGTAGTAGGTGCTGAAAAGCAGGAAAGCAGTGAACCGAAAAAAAAGGTCCTCAACATAAAAACAATTTACTTTAAAAAAATGAAAGCCTACTTAACTCTCAGCTCGGGCCCTCACATTTTCCCCCTGGGGGTGCTATGACTGTATAAGTTTCATGGGGTCCTACGTTGGCAAAAGAACATATCAGAAGCTAGTCGAAGAAATGAAGCGATATTTGTTTTGTTCAAATTTCGAAGTAAAGAATACGTGGATATTTACGTAGTAAAACAGTTTGCGTCAAGGACCTGTCACACTTTGCTAAAAGAGACTTCAATAAAGTCATTTTCAAAAGCGCTTTGAGTGTCGAAGCTAACTACAGCCCTAAGCAAATCGAGTGATTGCATACAGGTTAGTAAGTGCTCCTGAAAATGAATTCTGCAGATTATGTCATCAAACTGTATGTGGTTTAATAAGAAAAAGACGGCTCTTTTTGCGCTTGATTTTCTCAAACCGTAAGCTACAAGACGTCTCTTTTTGTGGTTGATATAGGCGTTGCTCAGCCAGGAAGAAGTTACAAGACGGTGTGTGCGCTGGCTCAGTGCCGACAATGTAGCTAGCTCACCACCTGGGCAGCCTTTCGTTCTCGTCCAACAGATGGTTACTACACTAAAAATAGCTTTCACATTGCTTGCGGTAAAAAAAAAAACCTTGACGGGTTTTCAACATAAACATTAAACTCTCTGCAACGATACGAAGAACAGCCTGTAAACTATTTTCCTTTAATGGAAGCGTTGGATTACTTATACAACACAGTATGAGCATGAAACACACATACGGGTTTGAAGTAGCGAGTGGACTCGACGAAACGTATTTATTGATTATAAGTTAGTTTCAGCCTCATTTACCACAACAAAGATATTTAAATAGAGGAAGGATGAAGGCACCATTTAGCATGGAGTTAAATGAACGCTGAATCTATGCACAAGATGACTGTACATAGATTCCTGCCCGGGGTCCCGTACGCATAGAAACGATAATTTGAGAATGAAGGTTAGAGAACAAGATAAAAGTGTAAGAATAAAATCAGAGTTGCTGAAAAACAGGACAGCAGTAAACTGAAAAAAGATGGTCCTTTAAGAAAAAAAGTTCTTCAACATAAAGAAATTAAATCTTAGCTCAGGACCTCACATTTCCACCCCTGCGAGTGTAAATTCCCATGGAGACAATAGCTGTATCCGGCCGAGGATTCAAAATAGACTTTAAATCACAGAAAATGCTTTTCAGCAAAGCGAAAAAACTGAATTACTAAAGTATTAAAAAAGGTTTCCTTCATCCACAGTATCGGGCACTTAGAAACCACGAAGGCATTCGACAGCACTGTTCCCGATTTACACGCTCCTAAAACGCAATAAAATTAATAAAACTAATACAAAATCATTCACCTCAACGAGAATAAGCAAATTCAACAATGAAAGGATTTCGTCCATGTTTGCCCATTCTCAGTGTTGAACAAAATCTGCCTTAGGTTGTCAGAGAGTACAGAGCATGAAAAAATTTGAATCGCTCTTTTTTTAAATAATCAACTGAAGAAAGACTATTTTACTTGAAGAATCGATTGAAGATGGTCGCGTACGTTGAAAACACAAATTGTTCTCTATATCTAAGTCCGTCTCCGACCAGGCATCGGAGTTCTCCAACCATAAAACTCGAGTAAACAAACATGAAGGAAACTCGAGGAAAACCCTCGTCATTGCTAGGAAGAGAGCTCATGAGAGTCATCGTCAGCTTTAGGACTTGAGTCACGCCAAGGATGAGTAACCTCGCTCCTACAGCTCTCACGCGCTCTAAGCGTGAATATCTCCTTGTGAATTTTAGTCTAAAAGTCAAATAGTTATGTGAGCTCATGGATAAGCAACTGCGCATGCAAGTTATCTTATCCCAAGCCTAAACTCAAATATTATCAGCAACATAGCCGCTTATGCGAAATTCATACTAACGCTGGTGTTGTAGTATCTATCTGACAAGAACTTAAGATTATCTCAAGATAAAAGTTTGAACGCAAGCAGTTGATGAAAACTTAGATTCGTTAACAGAACAGTTCCATAATTAAATATAACTCTGTACTTAAGTTGTATGAATTCGAGTAAATGATATTTCTCCACCAATGATTTAGCCCCACAATAGTGAGGATAAAACTCAAGGCCTCAGGGAATAGTGCAGACCTTGATGATGTGCGTCGTGAAGCAAAGATTAGATTAAATTATTAGTTAGTTTAAGACTCCCTATCCGCAACAAATGCGATC
Organism: Platorchestia sp. MABIK; assembly: GCA_014220935.1. NCBI lineage: Eukaryota > Metazoa > Arthropoda > Malacostraca > Amphipoda > Talitridae > Platorchestia > Platorchestia sp. MABIK. The sequence goes on along the minus strand of JACJUY010000495.1, from coordinate 41,425 downwards.
CAAAGAGAGGAAGGAGGAAGGCAACATTTAGTACGGAGTTAAGGGAACGCGGAATCTATGCAGAAAATGCATAGAAACAGTAAGTTGAGAAAGGAGTTCATGAAACAATATCAAAGTTGAAGAAGAAAGTAGTAGGTGCTGAAAAACAGGACAGCAGTGAACGGAAAAAAGATGGTCCTTAATTGACATAACAAAAACACTCTAGTGCAACAAAAAGAAGGCCTACCTAACTCTGAGCTCGGGCCCTCAACTTTTTCCCCCTGGGAGCGCTAATTCTCATAGATACAATAGTTGTATTCCCCTGCCGGGGTCGTGATGCAAAACGCAAGAAATTCAACAGCTGTATTTGAGTTTTAACATTAAAAGGAACTGACGTACCCCCAATCTATAATTAAACCCTTGCGTTTTGCAGTTAGTGTTCTCCAAGAAAGAAAAAAATAAGTTAACTTAACACTTTGACGGCGACTTAAGCCTTATTTGGTCACGGAGGGAGGAGTTTTTATTATGCTGCTGACCAACCAGCAGTCACAAACTCAATTTTAAAAATGCTTCAACAAAACTAAATGGAAACACGATCCAGTTAAAGTTTGGTATTTTCAACATTACTAACTATAATTGACTTCATATTTGAATTTAATATTAAACTTCGGTTTCCCTGCAGCAGTCTAAGTGTTAAAGAAAGTCAGTTTTTTAATTTTTGAAGAAGCTGACGTATCTTAAATCTATAATTAAACCCTTGTGTTTAGCATTTAATGTTCTCGAAGAATGAAAAAATCAAGTTAACGATAAATATTTCTCTCCAGTGACCGCAATGATTGACGGGACGTGAGTTCTAAATACTATTAAAATAAACGTGATCATACAAGACATTCGAGGTTTTAGTTTATTGTAGTGCAAATTCCAATTTATGCATGTATACTAAAAAGAGATTTGTGCGCGGCGCTGGGCACTTCCAGTACAGTTGCAAAAACCATAAAAAGCTAACGAGATATAAAAGAAATGCAAGGTTACAGATATTTACCCAACATATTTCTATTAGCTAATAGGATGCTAGAACGCAGCGCACGCAAATCCCAATACAACAGCAAAAACAAATAAAACTGAGGCGTGATCCTACGAGACCTAGAAATTTACAGGTATGTAAGTAGGAATATGTTAACTTACAGCACTCCGCATCCCTACTTATGGGATGCTAGCACACAGCGCAGGGCGCTGCATTATAACAGGCAACAACAGAGGCAGAGAAAGAAGGAGTGTGCGTCTAGGGAATATTCATGACGCCATGAATGCACCAGCACCGACCAATTGCATCAGACGAGGTTGTTATGAAATGCAGTGGCGCCGTCCAGAGGCTACAGCAGATTGTGGAGCAGCTCATACCATTCAATTTTACCCTCAAGTTGTGGTCGGTCACAAGAACTGCACGGAAATATTTTGTTTCTTCGTTTACCCTTTGCTTACTTTTAATTTAACGACAGACGAGCTTTTCACTTTGATTGTATCTTGATTTGATTTTTAATCGGATCTGACCTAGAAATTATGATAATGGAAAACCGCGAAGGAAGGGGAGCATCGAGCTCCAGACGTAATGTAAATCAACCATTGATTAAATTTCCTAGCATCACACAGCCAAGTCAGGCCCCAATAACAATGAGGTGTAAGGCAAACAAATCAAATCTAATTACATTTTAAAAGCTTTTATTATCTTTCTTTTAAAATTTATCAGATTTTTTAATTAACTATAACATGAACCATGAAAAGCGCGATCACCCAAACCCCCATGCACCCAAATATTATTACTAGGTAAATTGAGCTCATTTTTGACGCATAAAAACATGACCGACAGCAACAGGCGACAGACCAGTCTGTATCTGCCAAGGGATCTGCACGGCATTTTCAAGTAACGCATGCTACGTCTGGAGATAGCGTCTCGCCACTGGCCACGCGTTAAATGCGGCAGGTTAAATTGAAGTTCAATATTCAACTAAAATTAGACTTAATTTTGATAATAACGGACATAAAGTAGATCGCGCCTTAATTTAGTGTTCATTGAAGTATTTATCGAAATTGGGTTAGTGACGGCTGTCGGTCAGCAGCATTATGGAAATCCCCTCAATGACCACCGGTGTCACATCGCACTCAAACACGTTGACTGCGATGGGTTAAACTGAAGTTTAATAATCAACTCAAGGTTAAAGTCAAATGTGATTAGCAGATTTATAAATACCAAACATTAACTGGATCAAATAAATACCATTTATTAAAAAAAAATATTAGAATTTTTCAAACGACTCGTCGATGAGTTGTTTCGCAGCAGGGAAAACCTAAGCACGACCTACCGGTGGACTGTATCGCAAGCAACGTGTTAACACGTTTGTCATGATATAAGCCGCCAGTGTACACGGAGGGAATTTTCAAAATGCTACTAACCGACCAGTATCACAAACTCAATTTTCAAACATACTTGAACAAAGCTAAATGAAGGCACGATTCATTTAACGTTTGCTATTTTAAAAATTTTTACTGCAATTGTCTTTAAATTTGTATGGAAAACGGAACTTCCCTTTAACCAATCGTGGTCAACGTGTCCAAGTGTGAATGCCCGAGAAGCAGGGGGAGGCGCTATGGACTGCAGGAGAACTTGGCGGGAACAGAGGCGCTCGACTGCAGTGAGGTACACGTGCGCGCCAAAATGTGGCGGGAAACTGGGGGCTCAAGTAAGCTATGCATGCGCGCGGGTTCAAACGAAGACGAGTGTTCAACCGCAGTTTTAACGTTCCAAGTCCGCGTTGTCAACGTGCGGATAAATAATTAAGATCCTCGCTGATCACCTTCGAAAATTAGGAGGAAGTGATACTGAGACAGCAGCACTTGAAATTAAACACTAGCTCCCAAGACATACCTTCCTCGAATGTGAGAAGTAAGAACATGGGAAAATGAATTCCTCAATTCTAAAAGAAACCCTCGCCGGCAGTGGTATTGCGTCTACTACAGGTAGCTCAGATTCGAAAAAAAACAAAGCTTTGTACCATATTAAACGGATAAATTTCTACGGGAAAGAAGAGTTTTCTCATTTCTGATGAGTGGAAACTTCCCACTATGCGGCAAGAGTAAGATCTGTAGATACGTCAACGTTATATGTTATGGATAAAATTGAATGAAAGAGCAAAGTTCACAGAGCTTTGTGCTGATGAGTAACTGGAAAACTTTTTCGTACAAGTTAATGCTTGCGTAGGCATGCACCAAAAAAAATTGAAAACGTTTTCAAGGGCGTTTGTAGACACCGAACTAAAAGGATAGGCAGAATATACAGCAACGTAACAGTGGAGCTAGTGCTAGATGTACCCCTAGTTGTTAGATCTCAATAGTTAGATTACCAACCAGCCAAAACTCATTTTCCAATGTGAAGAAAGGTATAAAAATAGCAGGAGTAGAATTTGCAAATTAGTAAATTCTCTTATTCAATTTAAGGAAATTTCTTTCTCGACTCATCAAGATTGTTCATTTTTTAAATGATTATTACGCAATCTTCAAAATCCCAATATTTATCAACGCCATCCCAAGCTAATTTACCACACTTGTGATCATGTACAATACGCCTTTATTCTCAATCAAACAAGACCTAATTTATGCTGCAGCCATAGCCCGAGGTCAATTTAATGTTGATGAAAATTCTAAATTATACAGTGCGCACAGACGAGCAGCACAAAGCTAAAGCCAAAACAATTGATCGGTTTAATCAACGCGCTGATATTTTACTGGAGTTTCGTTACACTGAACGATAGTTTTGAAAACTCAGTTGCACGACGTTAATCAAGTTCTACACCTAACGTAGGTTATAAGCAGAAATACTTCCGTTGAAAGCGTCATAGACGTTTCCCTTACATTCATGCCTAACTCACATCTTATACTTCAACTTGATTAGCCTTGCAGCTCATTCTTAAATCACCTGTTGAAAATTATAACACAACTTACAAGATTAGATGTTAGTTGAAGCCTCCCTAACCGCAACAAATTCGTTCCAAAGAGAGGAAGGTAAAATTTAGTATGGAGATAAGGGAACGAGGAATCTATGAACAAGATGCAAAGAAACAGAAAATTAAGAAAGAAGTTCATGAAACTAGATAAAAATTGAAAAAAGTAGTAGGTTATAAAAAATAGGACAGCAGTGAACCGAAAAAAGATGGTCCTTAACATAGCAAAAAATATTTTATTTCAACAAAAAGAAGGCCACCTGTCAACTTGGGACCTCACATTTTCCCCCTAAGAGTACTAATTCCCATAAATACAATAATTGTGTCCCCTGAGAGATCCAAATTTTAGAAATCTTCAACACTTTCAAGCATAGCGATATTAAATTTGAATCACCATAAAGCATACGTTTAGTAAGGTTCCACTTAAAATAGTATCCCTGGAAAGGTTGAGCAAAGATATTCCATTAACACGCTACACACACATGTCAAAATTTCACGCTGAACCGTATCAGTTAAGCCTTGACAGTGAAAATTTTTTACTCCTTCCCATTATCACAACGACCGTAATACGCCTGGTATTTTTATCAGGTTGTCACCGACGTCACACTTTTCTATGATGTAAAATTAAAATCTTGAGCTTACCCATAACGTTCCTTTCGCATGAAGTGCAAGATTTAAGTACATCTGGCGCACAGAACTTTCACGAGCAACCATCCGCGCCCTAAGAAAACTTACGTTCATCCCATATTTTCACTACACTGCTCCCTCTTAACGACGTGCTTTGTTAGTGCTCCCTCTTAACGCCTTCGTGGAAGGCGAAGCCCTCTTGATTCGTCGAGCTTACTATATCGTGTTTTATATTCCTAGGGAAAACAAGTGTCAAAAACTGACAGCGATTTTCTACGCAGCTGACCCGATTTTTCTATTGTAAATCTATTGTGGAGTCATACGGTGTATTTCAGCTTCCAATATCGGCTTTGATCACATAGAAACCTGATTAAGTACCAACAATACTGCAAAAGCCACACCAGCAGTACGTTTAATATATATTGCTCAACGAATTAATTTTACAGGACATTTACCTATATTGCAATCTATGTATACGTAAAATTTTCTTGGTTGCTTGTGCATCCTTCAATGCAAATCATTCGATGTGAAAGAAGATCCGTATCGTTTATACAGTGAAGGACACAAATTTCGGTGCTGCTATAGCGTGAGGTCTACCACACTATAGTATGAGATCTACCTCAAGCTAGTACTATAGCGTGAGGTTAGGTAACTAATGGATATTACTCATTTCCATAGGGATTCAATTTAGCGATCAACACTTAATTTGCACATCTCTAACTGCACCTGGGTAGGCGATATATGGTGGCAGACCTCACGCTATAGTAGCACCCGAATCTCTTCGACGGTGAATATCCGCTACTTGCATACGCTATCACGCACTTCAGCTGCTTTCCGACACACTTCAGGTACACTAGACGCGAGTGGATCTCTTCTTGCGGTCCCGTGCCACTCTCGCTAGTAAGAGGGACAAGTGTCAGTAATCTCTCTTTTCATTTTAACCTTATAGCTGCCATTCAAAGGTGCTATTCCACCCAACACTTTGACAGCGACTTGAGCCAAATATGGTCACTGAGGAAATTTTCAGGAGGCTGCTGATCAACCGTTAGTCAAATTACTTAAATCTAAATGAAAACATGATCCAGTCGTTTGGTATTTTCAACATTGCTTGCTAAAATGGATTTTAAATTTGAATTGAATATTAAACTTCAGTTTAACCTGCAGCAGTCAAAGTGTTGATTTGAGGGCAAAATAAACCCAAAGAGTCAATAAACTGAAAGACCTGAATTGTATACCATGTCTTGAAAGGAAAAGAAAACTTGATGAATAAACTTAAACGGTAATAGTTTACTGATTTACAGAGCTGTCTCGTGTCATCGTAGGTTAAATATTTTAAAGACCATTGCTCACCCCTATTGTTATTGTTGTTGATGGTGTTAAATAGTTAGGAATTGCACTAAAGTACGCTCTCATCAGCTTCAGCAGAGCGACAAACCTATGACAATGCTGTTGAAAAAATACTTTCGCTCTCAAAAAGATTTATAGGAACATATCAGCCTCCAGTATTATTCAACCATGCACACGAAGGAAAGTTTTTGCGCCACGGCTATTAATTAAAATGTCACAATGGCTCAAAATGCAATACAATTTTTGGTCCGTGTCAGCATTTGCCGTAAACAACATATGGTAAAATTTTGTTATTATGAGTGAGACTTTGATTGGAATTTTCATCCATAACACCTGACGCATCCAAGTGAAGCCAAGCCTGCTTGGAAAACCACTATCTACGAATATATCAAGTGAATGGGCACGTTAACGAACTACTTCGCCGCTTATTTAACTTGGTGAAATCATCTCGTAGAATCTACTTTTCAGAGTTTTTGAACGAGTTTTATAAAAAACAAGAGCAGTTGCTTTGCACCCTAAGATGAACTCCCCCTTCCAAGCGCACCGGATGCAACGCCGCTGACGTGGCGGTGATAGAAAGCAGCGTGGGTTGACTGGTGTTGCGAGCATCGACAACATTCAATAATTCTTCGACAAGATGGTTAGAAGGTGAAGAAGCACCACCGATGAACAAAATAGCACGATTAGAAATCCTTCAATAAACTTTCAAGAAAATGTTTGCTAATCCATTGGAACATAAACGACCGCCAAAAATAATCGATTTTGTTGGCAACTCAAAATTAAACTTCAATTTAAATGATCATTTACAACCATCATCGTTAGATTTATGTTACATAATACGAAATCCTGACACATGATTGCGACCCTAAAGTGTGTATGATACGAAATTTCTAGGCCACTAAAAGCTTCATATGCACGAGCTAAGTAGTTGAACGCAATAAATAAAATTATTCACATTCCAATTATAGTAAAATCGTAAAGAACGAGATGATTTTGTGAATCTCCAACGAAATTTTTTACGACCAATACCGAAAAAGATGCAGAAGGATTAGCAATACTAATAGGAGTACGATAATTTTCTCCACTACTTCAGATCATTTGCCATCGTCAGACCATGAGACAAGGTTACAGTACATCTCATGGTCTATTTTACTCCAGCTGTGCCTACGGGTAGGTAGCAGCTGCGCTTGCGCACATGTGTAGCGAGAGTCAAACGCAGACGGTCTGGTGTTAACAGAATGAACTCAACTGACCCATTGCACGTTATGAAACTGACTTGTAAGCGCGTACCAAAAAAAAAACAATACCGGAAATTGCCACAGCGTTCAATTGGAAGCCCCTACTGCCACAGCGTTCAATTGGAAGCCCCTACTGCCACAGCGTTCAATTGG
>JACJUY010000494.1:185917-227517 GCA_014220935.1 Platorchestia sp. MABIK | reverse complement strand
CTGATTTTAAAACAATTTACGTTGTAGTAGCGGAAAAGCTGAGAGCACAATTTTTTTTTGCTGAGTTTACTAATCCATGTGCGATTTTTGTGGCTCAAATCCTTAAATTTCATTTGATAAAAACTCAAATCTGAGGATTGTCGGTCAGAAAAACAAAATTTAGCGCAGCCAAGTCAACAGGAAAGTTTTTGCTGTCAGCTGTACGACTAAGTCAATAGTTAAAAAATTTCATCCCTAGTCAAATCTCAAATCAGAAATGACTACACATTTAAGACAGCTTTCAACAATGACACAAATGCTCGAACCATCACAGGTTGCTAAAGGGATGGTCACAGATCTTACCATGTTCATGACTCATTTTAATATAAAAATAGTTCAGAAGACTTACAACAGCTCAATAAAAATGATCAATAGAAGTATACTCTATTCACAGATTTACATTTAAGACAAAGAACAAGGTCAACTCTCTACTTGCCGCCACACCCCAATCGAACGAATTCGACCTAGGAATATTCACTCCACGACGCATCAACATTCTCGTTGGATAATTTTTCACTGCACACTAATTTGTCATTTGTTGGTAGGCAAGCTAAAAATTACCTTTGCGAGCATAGTTTACGCTCATACAGGATATGGATTACCACCGAGCAACAATTTATGAATAAACACTTAAAAGAGTGAAAAAGAGGTCAGCTTATGGGGAATAAAGCACAGCAATAAGGGCCCAGATCCAGTAAGATGGAATGAACACCAAACAACAGTGAAGTGTTGAGGCACCAAACATAACTGATATAACAAGCCTACAGTAATGAGCTAGAGCAAGTGAGACTGGTAGTTCATCTAGTCTACAACATTGGACGTGTATCTACGTATATATACGAGTATGCCAACATGGATCTAAACCATGGGTACTAAACAAATTTAAAATGGCCAAACACTTTCAACCCTTCTACAACTTTTCTCATTTCATGAAATACGTAATGTTCGCGTCTAGACTGTGCTGAGAAAAGCAAATGAATTCAGTTCACTGAGGAATCATAAAACTAAATTAATGAAAAATTTTGTATAGAAAGCGTCACTACACATTTCTTCTTTCACAAATAATGAAGGTATAACTAGTTGCTTAAAATCCAAATAAAATCCCCACCGAAATATGACCAAATACACAGGACTCGAAACATCATCAGGATAACTCTCTACACACCTCAACCCAGATTTTGACCAGCCTCAAACTTTAAAAGTATATCAAGTGAAATTTTGAAATTTCGAAAACTTCAATGTCATTTAGGGCCATCGCACTTTCATAGTGACAATATATCGTCGTGTAACTCGAGTGGGTCGCCAAAGAAAGTTAGAAATATTTTTGACCTTGCGTGTGAACTTTAGATCAAAATCGTGCGCCTTTGATAAATGTGTATCTTGTAGCTAAACAAGCGTTTATCCGAGTAAAACTGCAATAAAATGATCACACGAGTATACCTCCATAATTTCTTCGCTCACCTCTGCGAGAGACGGGAACGCACTCGCGAGTAGTCGATGAAACAAAGAAGGCTGAAATTCACACTGATTCTAAAAACCCATCAATTTGGAATTTTTCCGTCAGCTTGAAAATAAAGGCAGTACGTAATAGAATTTGATCGCTTAGCTTTTCATTAGATGATTCACTGATAAATTTCTCGGAACTATATTGATGTTACATCAGATAACGCATGTGTTAGCAGCTAATAGTATGTGCACAGTATTCTCCAGTAAAACATTCGAATCATTCCTCATTCTCAAGCACTCCAGCGTAACAAAATATAAGTTTCTCTTAAAAGATACATCTTTCTAGTTCATACACACGCATTTAGAATAAATACAAACTTACGTAACAAATAATCAACCCGGCGTAGGAACTGAATCAGATTAGATCATGTACCAATAAGCGTAGTAATCGGGCAATATATTTTAGGAGATCCGTCAAAATCGAATAATAACAATTTGGAAGCACAGCCTGTAGATAATCTGGTCAATTTGAACTTACGCCCCAAATTTTCAAGCTGCTGTGTTCTTTTACGTTTGATCCCAAAATTGAAATTAGGAGTCAGATTAATTTTAATCAAAAGTTTTAGGCTTCCAGTAAATGATGAATAATATTGCAAAATTTTGACAAAAATTCAAATTTCTCCAGCAATTTTCTGAGAAAATTCCTTGTTAAGAATGGAGCAGAAAAAGTGCAACAAATCCTGCCATGCAGAGCCTACGAAAACAACGTAAGTGCAGTGAAGTCCTCCACAAACTCACTGATCTGAAATTCCAGAAAAAAGAAGTCGAAGAATTTATGTTTCTATGCCCAGAAGATATCCTCTGTGGTATTTTTGGGATCTTCCTGGAGTACGCCAGCACATGAATAGAAACTCATTTCAGAATCTTGACTTAATTGTTCACGGTCTTGTGATAGAAATCTTGAAGGTACGAGGCATGACAAAAATGAGCAGTTGCAGTTAAATCCGTTATGAAGATGTTCAAGTAGAAACTAACGTTGAAAAATATTTTTATTTTGTGAGGACAGAGTCTCACAGAACCTCATCACGCAGCCCTGTAGAGTTATTTTAAAATAGTTATAGAATGGCCTGAAAATATTCGTTTTCCTTGTGTCTCTGATCAGAATACATTTAAGTGAGGCAAGAGTTTAATTTCTGGGCACGTAAACCAAGTTTATTCCGCTATTATTCGAAGAAGAAATTACATGGTGGAGGAAGCAACAAAATGATAAACAGTTCTCGAACACAACTAACTACAATTTCCTGTAATAGTCTTTGCTAAAAGATTAATAAATAAGATTTACATTAACGTTATAACGTCTTGAAATTTCTGAGATAAGTGTTCAGTTTACTCGGACCCCACAACTGAGCATGATTTTCTGACAACAGTCCGATCATTTGATTTTTTTTTGGCCACGTAGGGCTTACTTTCTTGAGCCAATCTTCATCTGCAGCCCATCTTCCTCGTCATCGTCGTCGTCGTCATCGTCACCTCCTGGTGTCCAATTTCTGGCCGCTTGTCGGGAGGAGGACTCGGGCTCCATCTCATACTCTTCATCCTCTGCAGACATACATATGATTGGTTTACAAGTAGGAGCAGTCAAAACCAATAAATTAATAAAAGTTGTTCCGATTAGAGAAACACATAATTAATATATTTTTAATAGCTGAATGTGCTTTAATAATTTCAACGTTATTCTCCATGGTGAATATGAATTAATTTGAGGAGGATAGGTCCGTTGAGTTGAGACGAGATAGTTGAGTTGAGAAGAGAAGAGAGATGAGTTGAGAAGAGATAGTTCCAGGTGATATGGATTTTAAATCTAGGAAACACCCGAGTTTTTGAAGGGTGATTGGTTCCAAAGATGTTCAGCGATCTTTATCAAATTGTGTTAACATTTAAACATGCACATATTCATAAAACTGCTAAGTGGTCATGCTTACGAATGCACGTATAATTCTAATACTATGCTGAACATGGAAATCTTCTTGTAATTCCTAAACTGACCGCATTCATGACCTATCAAGGCCTTCACGTTGCAGACCACAATTTATGCTATCTCTAAGCACCAGCTTTGTGCAATAAATTTATCTTCTACTCCCAGTTGCATCCTACTATTTATGAAAAACGCTTCAAATTCAGCTCCATAATGTCTCCAGTTTGCGCATTCTCGCGAACGCGAAAGAGCCCAAAACAACAAAAGCTCATTTTCCTTGGTCTCAATCAGGTTTTTGTGTTATAACACAACTCAAAATGAACCAGTTCTTAATTTATGGCACAATTTTTATTCTTACAAGATAGTGGCATAAACACGCTCGAAAACGCTGACGATTTCACACCAATTATTTCGAAATATTTCTAACCTAGATTGTGTATTGGAGCAGCTTAGAAGAATGTGAATCTCAAATAAGTTAGGGAATAGTTTCCTATTTTTACTGTCGTGACGTATAGCTTCCCAACAGTGATGCATCTTTTTTACTTTTAATATTTACAAAAACTAATTTCAGAATAATTTTATGAAGCTAGGCTTTCTCTCGTTTCAGATACGAAATTGAGGTTAGTATTGCCACATTACCTCTTTTCATTTCTTTTGTTCTCGCACCTCGTGGAGAACGGTCCATTTTACACTCCACTTCAGTGCTAGTAATGTCTATCAACAATATCCTCACCTAACTCGAGAAGTCCTCACGATTCTACAGCCGTTTTTCAAATTGAACAAAGGTGTTTTCATGCGCTCAATTCAATGGTGCGTAAAAACCTGGAAAAATCCACGGGCTTACATACCGGAAAAGCACAAACCATATTTCATTTTCTTCCATATCAACGAAAATTCCAGTTTTCGGATCCACTTACATTACCAAGTAAATATTAGGTCCATTCAATTTCTCTATAACGGAAACATTAGGTTTCACTAACGAAGCTGACATGTAACAGCAAGTACCGGATACACCAACGCACTAAATTCACGAAAATTATTCATAGTTTCGACCGGGCATTTTTCTCAACATGTGACTGATCGTAAACATTGATGTCTTGATGTCAACAGTTTGATTTCTATTTTATATTGAAGTAATCCATAGCAACATCTTTTTCAGAATAGCTTTCAAAGTTTGACAAACTCTTGAAAAGAGATATCATCCTTCTCTGTAAAGTTTAAAAGAAACACCTTCGACGAAACGAGAACAGTCTTCAGCATATTATAAGATGCAGCGTCGTAGGTGAAGGCAGCTTACGTTAAGCATCAATATAAGCCTCGCATTTGCAATCGCATTTATTAAAATACTAGTGCACAGGGCCGGTTGAAAATGACGGGATTAAATATTCCAGATGTGGATGACAAATGTATCCATCGTAATAGTACTTACGATTAAAATATTCTTGTACTTTTCCACTGGTGAAACTCGGATCTCAGATACGGTCATTACGCACCCTTATGAGCGTGGTAGAGAAAGACGGAAGAATCTGACACCAAACAAATAAACAAACACACCCAGGGTATTATTAGGTAGACTAAACTAAGTAATTACAAAACTTGAACACTTGAGTGTACTCATTGCGCACTTCCATCCTTACTAACTGCTACGAAGTGTTAAGGAAACACCAACAAAGCTTTAATGCGAGCTGCATTTTCCATCTGTCGGGATGGGAGTAGTAGGGTATGGACTATTATCACAGCATTAAGCTTAGCTCAACAATTAGTCTCAATGGCTTTACCACTGACGACTATTTCTGTATCCTTAATGTGAAAGTCATTGCAAAATATGGAGAGCACCTTTCAGTAAGGCCTCTTACATTACACGTTGATAAGCGCTCATACACTATCGCATAAAATTATTTAAATCGCTAGTACCGGAATGTTATCAGGAATCCTATATGTAAAGTGTCAGATCAGATCATCCTTGGACAATATTTGGGCAGTGAAACACATCTATAAGCCTCCATGGCTTTCGAATAGATTGCGCCGTATGAAATTCAGTTCATTGATGATTACTGTTTCTCAGAAACTTAGTAATCATGTACCTAATGAAATTAATGGATGGATGAAGATGAATACCAAATGAAGATGAACAATTAATGAATGAATGTTTTACTTACATCGATATTTACACCACAATTCTTCACAACCCTAAGCAATAGCTTAAAACAAACCCAGAGCGAGAGGAGTTCGCGAGTCGATAGGCGGGAGCTCGTGGCCGCTCCTCTGGCTGTCCGGGGGTCCCCAGTTCGGTGCGGGCCGACACAGCGCGCTGATGCGCTGCGCACATAACACATTTATTAATATTTCGATAAGGAGTTGTGCATCTATAATTAGATCATTGCAAAGTCAAATAACATTTTATGAATATAACAAAAACAGTTTGAAAGATCACTTGGTTGTGAACACAAAGTCTTTTCGAAAAAATAAAAAAGTGCCTCAATTTCTCCATCTCCCGAAAGAATTACATTTCTCAATTAATGTAACGTACTTCCAGACTGCGTCATCAATAATATCACAGAATTTCGTTTCTTCTGAAGTTAATAACAATAACGTCACTGTTAGAATACGAGAGTGTAAAGGATTCGCCATCACGTCCTGGCCGAATAAAATAAGATATTTCACAGGGAGACTTTTTCGAAAGCGCTTATATCTGCACAGTTGTGCCACCATCACTGACCGGAGGGTAAGCGTCAGCGTGCCGGTGAGATGGGCCTAGGTGTCATCAATCTCCAGTGATTCAATTTCATGCGTCCAATTTCATGACTACTGTTTTCTATACTTTCTTTTTTTTTACTTCTGTAGTATTCAGTTTCTCCTTGAACGCTAAAGGTACTTGTTCATTGTTAGGTGTTAAACTAGTTCATACTTACTGACCATTTCGTTTTTTAATTACATAGTGTCCTACGTTTTGATCTAGCTGGTTCACCTTGCACTACCCACTTTAACTTCTTTATCGCATCATCGATAATTATCAAGCATCCGTTCCACCCACTCACATGCGCATTCACGTTTGCTTACCGTCATCAGAGCGACGATGTATAGACGCCTGACCATAGTCGAAGATGATTTTTTCACATGAAAGTGTGTGCTGAGCTCCGAAATTTATTTATTTTTAATTTAAAATTTAGTCTCGATAACCGTCCCCCATTCATAATCTCTTTGGGGCTGCGATAATTACCTCTCCCGTTATTGCAGGAAAAGGTGTCTCAGGTAACGGTCAGGTTTGTATATCATCGCCCGCTGACGATAAGCAAACACAAATTACCCGCGGGGAGACGAAACGGATGCTTGACAATCGATGATGCGGCGAAAAAGTTACACTGGGTAACGCTTTATAGTGTGATTCTGACGACAGGTTAGTGCTGTGAGGAAACACCTCATACACAAAGGTATTAGGTGATTCCTCATACCATCCATTCTTTTGATTTGCAAATTTGAAAGGCTGTATGTCCTTCAGTCGCTGCTCTACAACCACGATCTACGGTTCCTTAATTTTGACACCAAACAGTAGCAGTCAAGATCACAGAACTTCCTGTCTTCATTTCACAAGAAATGTTTCATTGTTTTACCTTTTTCATCTCACCGGCAAACAGCTTGTCATTCAACTGAGTTTTGATCCCATTTTAACCTGTACTATTTCATGACTGGTTCTAGCACCTTCAATTTTACCCTCTATGATATTTACTATTAAAACACGCAATTGAATTCTAGGAAGGCCACGTAGAATGGTCCTCTAGTGAATTTCCCGTTTATTCTTCGTTCCCTCTGAAAAAAAAAAACATTTAAATAAGCCTCCCAATCCGGCGCTCTTGACAACGGACGGCTTGCCAGTTCAAGTATTACAAAGTGCGAACGTGAATTGAGAAAATAAATTTATATGTATGTATTTAGGATGTTCAGGTATTACCACACTGCAAATTCGTTGTGCTGGCATTTAAAATTACTAAATAGTTAAACGCCAAGTACCAATGTCCGCAAAAAAAAATCCTTACACGTACGTTTCCCGGATAGTTCATTTCTTATAAAACTTTTCTGCGCTCTTTGATTACATACCTACCAAATGAGAGGACAAAGTCCATCCTTACCCTCATGAGCAGCACAGGCACTCCACACCCTCACATTGTTTGTGAATTCACGCTATTAGCCCTGTACCATGGGGTGTATCTTGACACATCTCTGGCGCTATGAACGACCTTGGAGCCATCCTTGACCAATCAGTACGTACTTTTTTCACTATCACTTTCTGCTTTGATGCCGAATGCTTATATTTCATGCAGAATTTAAGCTTTGATTTATTTTTAGAGAGATTTTCAGTGACAATTTGAGCTTAAAATTTGGAGAGCCTTGCGGTAAAAATGTTGGATTATTTTCACAGAATCGTTTTCGAGAAAGACAGAATGTTTTTCCGTGAGGTCGACTGTTATTAAGGACGACTCTGATATCACACCTCGTTTTACGACCATTTAAGTGCATACATAAATCTCTATAGCAGCATTAGCACATGGCTTCGTCAGTCGTACGTTATGGGTGGGAATGCAGCGGCCAATTCTGTAATTGTAAATGAACTACCTTGTTGTCTTCTGCAGGTCTGGTGGACCACGTATGTTTGACTTTCCTTTAGGTACAGTGGGTGAGTGTTAGGGTCATTTTTGCGTTAAAAGTTTGCGTTACCTAAAAATGGTCTCTAAAAGTCGAATTGAAAGACTAAAAGTTGATGAGAAAGTACTGATACACTGAGGTGCACCTTATAGAAAATTTCTTTTCACCGAGCTAACGTGGCTCACTGAAGCGAAGGGTTATGCAGAGCAGTGCAGTAACGTGAATTCTAAGGAGCGACATCACTAGCTAACCCGATTTTCTACTGATTTAACGCAAGAGAAGTATATTGAACCATGTATTAATTTTCTCTAGGAGATAATGTGCAATTGCTTTAGATTTTTACGATCGCTGCATGCACTCACAATCTAAATTAAATATCTTTTGTAGAAAGCTGCCACTCTTGACTGCTTGTGCATGATTTCGTCAACATATTGTAACTAAATAAGCGGTTTTCCGATTACGTAGTTTTAATTAGATGACTACTAACAATCCAGATAACCAGAAAAAGTGCAAAGTTGTATCTTCTAAATAAAGAATGAAATAATATTTAAGACCAAATAGAATCTGAATAGTAAAACAGAGTTTTGTCAAAGTTCAAGTAATAAAATACCCTGTGTGAAAAAGCCTGTAATGTGAGCGGAAGACCACTAAGTCTAAAACAATACCATTTGAGAAAATCAAAGAAATACCTAAAACAAAATAAATTGACTCTATGGTTAAACAAGAACTTACAGCAGAAATCGGTCCACTCTTTGTTGTAATAAGGACGATGGCTCTGATAGGAATGGCCGAGATGCATGTGAACGAGATGCTCCAACCAAGAACGTCCGCCCACACAGGGTAGGCGTAGTGGCCGTACGACGACGGCGAGTAGTCAACGAATGTGAATACCAAAATTAACTGCAAAGAAGTGGACGAGTAAAAATTACGCTGAGAACCAAATGTAAGTTCAGCAGGTTCAGACATTTTTCTGTCATGCCAAGAAGCAGAAAGATTTTGGTAATTTGTTTCGAGACTCCCAACTATCGTTCCTTAGTGCCCAACCACTCTTCAACACAGCTGGCATGACAAAACGGACAATCATCTTCAGGAGAACTATTTTCACCGAGATACAACAACTATCAATTAACTATCTGCAATTTGTATCTATCAAGTCTGTAATGTGAACCGTATTTTATGAGTTTTCTCCAAATTTTATTTCTAATCCACAGGTTAGTCAATGAAGATAAAATTTATATGCTACCTTACTGAATGGAAAAGAATATGCCCCGAATTCAAGCTTTTATCAAAGTTGCAAGGTGTTAATTCTGATGCATTCTTTAATGAATATAGTCAAAACTATCCATGGATTATAAATGGCAACATGGCCTGTGAGCAAAATTAAAGAATTTTCCACGTGAGAGAGATGGTGAAATGAAATTTCAAAAAATGGTCTCGGCATTTGATTTTTTAATTTTCTGACTTCGGATACAAATTCTCACAAACAAACGTTCACATACGTTCTCTTTTAATGACAATAGGTAAAGTTTCCCTAATAAAAATCGGCGTATAAGCTGCATTAATTTTTCGCTCAGCTGTTACTCAACCCAGATTATATGCAGAATGTGAATTATGATTATTTTGAATATTCATGGAGGTACGAAATTATAAATTACAAACTACGAATCCCTCCTGTCATAAGCTATTAGTGAACTGATGTTCAACAGGCAGCACGAGGCATATTACTAACATTTTATGGATACCTTGAGGAACTAATCAGCATTTTCTGAAGGTCAAGAATTACCAAACTGTAAATTCGCTAAGATGTCACTTAATAACGAATGATTCTGCGCGAAAAACATCAACGCACAACAAAATCCATTTAGGACGACGTCCGTGCACTTTGGCGTGTCACTGATTATGCAGTAGAGTGAGGCACAAGTACATGTAAGACTGAATCTCAGAAATAACCTAGTCGATTTCTTGTATTACACGCGCATGCAAGAACTGGAATTTGTATGTAATAGAAGTTGCTATTGAATGAACAGCTGATGCTTTGTAGTCAGATGTAGTGCAAAACTAGTTGTATTTCTATCGATCTTCAATTTTTCGTCTGATGCCCCAGCAAAGTTTAAAAGTGTTATGAAACAAACACAAAACTCTACAGTGATTCTCATTTCTATACTTCTGCAAAAATTTTGTTTCTCATAATTCATTATTTAATTACTTCAATACGGTTTCCCAAAGGATTTAAAAACGTATTGAGGGCAGCATGGATGAACATTAAGGGAACAGTTGGTAACCCGAGTAGAAAATGATGAGAAAACCCACCACGACGCTGAGCGGCGTTAGGAAGCACCAGGTCGCCTTCCAGTACCACTTGCAGCGCGGGTAGTCGCCGAGCATCTTCTTGATGTCTTCCAGGAAGTTGTCGATGCCGTATACCCAGCTGATAGCAGTCAACTGTAAACAAAACCTCATTAATTTTATGTTACGCATGCATCGGATCCAAATAGTTTTGGCATCATTTGTTAATATTGATAACTGCGGTAACCACGTCTGATAAATTAACTCCGTGGATGTAGGAAATTTGTCAATAATTACTTTTTGATTGAAAATTGAAAAAATTTGAATTCATTTATTTTTTCAGCAAAAGTTCGAAATTTCTATTCCTGTAAGGAGCCGCAAGTCTTATCTCTTGTTTTGAGCAGGAAATCTATTACTGGTATGAATGCGGTTCAAAAAATTAATTTTGAATTCGCCTCGGGTAAATTTCATTATTAACTCATTGAACTACAAAATTTCGTCACTACGTTCTGTAAGTAGAAAAAGCAGTTTGTAAATAGAAGTGTGACCTCGACAGCGCCAATTATGAGCGCGCTGTAGGTGCCGGAGTAGTCGTCGAGCAGCTGCAGGATGTACATTCCGTGTTTGGTGCACATCGTCAGGCCCAAGGAGCAGCCCACTATGCACAGACCCATGCACACTTTGCTGTGGAAGAAACTCACATTAGTACAGTTCCAGGCCTCAAGTTACTACTATCACAGAATTTGCACAACTTCTCCTCATCCTACATTTAGTGCAGTTGACGTCAGGGCAATTCATCAGAGACGGTGCGATGTCAACCATGTGCATTCCCTTATGGAAACTCTTTCGTTTTGGAAAACAATTACTGAAGACCTAAAAACACTTAAACACAGCTTGGATTATGCATTCGATTTGTTTTCTTTTGCAAACATTCTGACAAACTTTTCCGATGAATTTTCATATTCCTATCGTCGATTTTTTTCAGAGCTTATGCTGAAATCAACCTCTCGCACTGGCGTGAAATGATAAAATGAGGCATCTTGTAGCATCTTGAGTTTCCCTTTCGATTACCGCAATATGTCATTTGACATAAAATTTACCTGTAGTCAACAGATCAAGCGAAACTTATTTCACACTTTGGATATTTGACTTCCAAACTTCGAGTGTGAGCAATGCAATACAACCTAAAACTTGAGTGGCAAATTTCTCATTTTTCACAATGAGTTGTTATTACGTAATTATCCCCCTATCATGAATAAACACTAAATGCCTACATTCATTATTGATGTAATAGCTTTTCAAGATACATTTTGGATGGCGAAGAGGTCCGTCAGGTAAAAGAGGGCTCTCGATCTGAAGCTCGGAGCTCAATGAGCAACTGTTACACTGAGCCCGAGGAG
This sequence comes from Platorchestia sp. MABIK, assembly GCA_014220935.1. Classification (NCBI taxonomy): domain Eukaryota; kingdom Metazoa; phylum Arthropoda; class Malacostraca; order Amphipoda; family Talitridae; genus Platorchestia; species Platorchestia sp. MABIK. The sequence continues at coordinate 215,730 of JACJUY010000494.1, read as the reverse complement.
AACATATGTTATTCGAATTGGTATTTTTAAAGGTCAATGTTCAGATATTTACGGTGTAAACCACAGGCTTACGTCTTTTCAACCAAAGTTATCCCTATAAAATATTTAATTTTGAATGTAGAATGTAATACACGTCACGAGGGCAGCCCGGGAAAATAAGCCATCTCTTTGAAAAAGTTAAAAATGCTTTTGAATCAGAAACTCTAAACTGGTAGTATAGGAGTCGTGAGATCAGCGTAAGGAGGAAGAAACAAATCTTCCAAAAATTAATGTATAAGAAACTAAGATGCAAGGAAAAAAGAGTATAACTCTCCAAAGGATTCTGAGAAATTCATTTTGAAAGACTACGCAATTTTCCGTTGAAGAGTTGACATGCATTCAATTATTGAAGTCTCATATTACAATCAATATCGAGTCAAGGAACCCCATACGGATTCTGGAGCCAGTTGTTAACGAACATTTTTGCTGGGTCTAATTGAGCTGCTTGTGCAACTTTAACTTTGATAGATGATAAATGACTTTCAGTCGTTTTTCTTTCAAATCATAACCTATCGATAAAGTATTTATGATACCGAAATTTAATATGAATGACATCCAAGCTAAGTAAAAACAATGCATGGATGGCATTGACGCATATTCTTCAACTGTTAGGGACATCCATTTGAACTTTTTTTTGACGCATTTGAATGGGGTTTTCAAACTCGAAATAATTCTAACACTCAAATAAGGTATAGGTCATTTATTACATGTAATGATCTCTAAGATCGAAGACGTCGACAATGGAGGTGATGACGGTCTGCACGATGGTGAACTGAGAGCCCAGGCCTAGCGTGAGGAGCATCACGAAGAACAGGATGGCCCACAGCGGCGAGATGGGCAGCCGCGCCACCGCTTCAGGGTACGCCACGAACGCGAGGCCCGCGCCTGTAAATGAGGGATATTTCGTCCATTTTCCTCATATCTAATTGGCAGCGTATTCAGTGATTAAAATGTTAGGATGAGTGTCAGCCTCATCCAATCAGTTTCGGTAACGAAAAAAACTGTCAGGCTCTTCAAATCAATGCCGGAAACAAAACGGAGTAGAGTTGCGATGAAAATTATTGTGTTTCAGGATACAGATTATTTGCTTTAGGGAAAACACATATGGAATAAATTTTTCAAGCATAATATAACACGATTAGCAAATAGTTGAACGGAAACTAGTAGATCAAAAAGTTAAATGTTAATAGTTCTTCAGAGATGAAAATTGAAAGCCTTTAAAGTCTGCTATTCGTCGACGACTGACATCCAGGGTTCAGGTTTTTATGATTAAACATGCTGCCTCTACACATCTGTTCAAACACTTTCTTGATTGGTTTTGATCGCACAATATTTGCCTACTTTCTTAAAAATGTTAGAAGTTTAAGGTAAGAAAGCTCTACACATTTTATCACTTGAACTACAATCCACTTAGGTAAATGCTTTCTTACTCAAAGAGACGGCTCCGTGAGAAGGAAGACGATGACAGGGAGCGCCCATTGACTTATTGTGTTTATTATCAGGTCCCGCGATAACGGTTGGAAGGTATTGATCCCGTTCTGGGTAATGGCGGGCCATTGAACTAACGGAACTGGTTTCTTTATCTATTTTAACCATAGCCTCTCTATCTCGATGTGATGAGCAGAATGAAGTTGATTAATTTGCCAATTGTTTGCAAACTCACTCTACAGTCTGTCTCAAAGTAAAATGAATGTAAATCAATGTAAACTCTGAAGTCCACCTCTCACAATAAATTTAGGAGTTTAATTGATAAATAGTTGAACCCTCAGTGACAGAAATTTGAACATCGTCATTCATAACCTAAAAAAAATGCTAGGTTTACACTAAAATTTATAAACGGAAACGATAATTTCAATGTGTATTACCTTGAGCTGCGACGTCTTCTACTGGCACGCCCATCTCATGCGCCATGAAACCCACGATGCCAAAAATGACGAAGCCGGAAAGGAAGCTCGTGAGGCAGTTGGCGACAGCAATGGTGATGGCATCCCTGGGCGTCAGAAGTCAGTGAATGATAAGAAATACTGGCCCTCAGCTTCTTTTTTCATACCCATATTCAAAATAAAACATGAAACAGAGTTTTGCTTTAAATGAACATGTGGAATTAATGGGTTCAATGATGGTTCGCAAATTACCAAGTAAACCGTGAAAAAGCGTAATGGCTAGATTTAATAAAGCGGGAAAGAAGAGGATAATTCATATTTATTCGCTCTGTTAGTTTTGCGGCTCAATTTCAGGAAAAATGTTCACTTTATTTTGTAAATTTAAGTGAAAAGATTAGTTATAATGGAACAGAAAATGTCTTCGCGAATTGATTTTGGATTTTTTCGGCAGGCCTCAGTAAAATGGTTTTAGTAATAGTTCTTGTATTCGATAGAACAAATATTAATGTGAATATACATTCGTCCATGACGGCGGTTGTAACAATTTCAGCTGAAAGATTGGGCCAATTTTAAATTTTTTTCCCCGCGTTTTGACAAAAGATTTCTCAAACCATTACAGTTTTGATGAACAGCAAAGTACGTCTGAACTTCATCATTTAAAAAAAACACGATGCATGCACCGAGTTTTCTTCCTTCAAACGAATGCTAAACATCGCTCGGAGTGACTCTGATCACAGAACATCGGGCTCATGAAATGGGTAATCCCACAACGATCCCAATACTATTTCACTCTTGTCTGCGCTATTTATTTTAACCAAACATTGTGGAAACTTAGTTGTACTCTTTAGGAACCAATGATTACCAGTCATGAAAGTTTACATCGCTAGATTGTAAAATATACACGATGATAATAGCTTTCGGTCCCAAAGGCTGAGCTGCAGTGAACTTACCGCAAACAGTTGTTGTTGAACTTGTTGTAGGATGCTAGAGTTATCAGGCCTCCCCAGCACGGCCCCAACGAGAAGAAAATCTGCATAGCTGCGTCTGCCCAAACCTAAACGAGGATGAGCAATAGACCATCAGTTGATATTTCTGCAATTGAGAATTCAGGTACAAAAATTGTCTAAATTAAACGCTCAAAAAATTAATGCAAAACAGGGAATAGAAGTTCTTAGCACGACTAAAATAACTCTTAAATCAATTCTAAATTTTGCTCGTAGAACTGAGTAGAATGATGTCATAATTGTAACATTAAAGTTTCAAATACCCAAAAACACAAAGTGATCGTCTTGAACCATGAACGAGATTTGATGCTATTAAACACTCACTAAGTTCATAAATGTTCAACAGACAGAAACACAGCGATCACAAGTAACACAAGTAACTCCGACAGTGTGCTTCACCTTAACTTCTACAAGTTTCTCCCACTTCGGCGTAACGTAGAATGCGATGCCGTTGTAGTACCCATCGAGCGTGACAGCGCGTGCGAACAAGATGAGCAGTACGCAATACGGGAACAGAGCAGTGAAGTACACGGCCTGCAACAACCAAAAAGTTGACTTCGTCCTCCAATAATGATTATCAAAATTAAATTTTAATCGCACAACCTCCAGTGTTGAGGCTGTCCAAAGTCTTAAACGATCTGTGTTGAGCTCTTGAGCAGTTTCTCCCAACTAAATTTTAGCACAACTTTTTTTACTATTTTTCAAACAACCCAGGAAAACCTAATGAGGTGTTTCCGTCATTCCAAGTCTTTCAGCTCGTCGCTTGAGTTTGAATTTGGCATCATAAATCACTATACGCACGTTAACAGCACACTAATAACTTTACATCGATTGCACTAAATCGTTGTGCATCATTATAAAGGAACATTTTACATCAATGTAATAAAAATGAAATACCCTGCCCTCATTTTGCTCTTGAAATTGTCTAGATACATCACAATTTAGCTCATGACGAATATACTTTGATCAATATATTATATAACACAAGAAAGAACTCGCATTCAGTTTGAGTAACTCAGACTCAAATTTCCACGAGTAAGCATTTTTTGAGACGCAATACGGCTGCCGCTCTCAGGTATGTGTTTTGACCCCACAGCTGACCTTGCCCATGCCAGAAACGCCCCTGAAGAGGCCCAGAAAGACCACAATCCAGGACAGGACGAGGCACAAGCTCAAGTGCCACTGCAGGTGGTGGCCTTCGTCCTCGTGGAAGCCCTCGGAGATGTCCAGCATAAAATTACTGAGAACAAAGTGAAACTCACTGAATTTCCACGAATTTCATTCAGAAAAACATCACAACGTTGGTGAAAAATGAGGCAACTTCTACTCTAAAAACTGGAAGTCTTTATACGAGTATTTGTAATTGAAATTTTAGCGCATGACTTCGAATGAAACGAACTGGAAAAATAAATGCCTTGAAGTCTTAATATAAAAACAGAGTTCATTTTCAAACTTTCGAAAGTTAGGTCTTAAAAGCGGAATTTTTTTAAACGTATTAGACTAAATGGTCACTATAAACTCTCAAAAATAACTCAAAATGATTGTCATCGCACTTGCTAAGACCTGCTAAAGCTAGTTTATAATTTGAACACGTTGATTTCCTAGACGAACAACTTTTCATGAGGATCATTTCCTAGTAACTTATAAATAAGGATGACAGCACTCTAGACTATTTCATCAGTCTATCAATTTAAACTCAAGCCACGAGACTGTATGGCTTTCAATATAGAAAGTCAACGCAGCTCTTTGGCCTCCCAAATTTCTTGACCAAAATTGACTCAGAGACTCTGGAAAATTAATCAAGTTATGGAAGGTAAAGCAGGTCAACTTGATCGTTAGTTTTGCCGGAAGATTGGCTTACTGGAAGTACTCGTCGGCGGGGAGCTTGCTCTGCATGAAGGTGCTGTTCAGGTGCTGCCACTCAACAGGACTGACTTCCTCGCGAAAATAACAAGTGCCGTTCATGGCCATGAGGCCGGCGTGTAAAGTGCAATTTTTGCTGTCAAACCTGCGGCGGGAGTTAATATTTGCATACGTTTTATTTGGAAGAATACACAAAATGCATGTTAAAAAATATGTACAATGTAAATTTCCAATGTTTGGCAAAGCACCAAATCTTCATTCAAGTTCAGCTTCTTTAATATTGTCATTTTCACACCAACGAACATCATGGGAAGTGAAGTTATCTGTCTAACCTCATGAACTCAAAGATGATATGATAGACTAAAATACTCAACCACATGCTTTTAATGAGCATGCAGCAAAATTTTAAAGTCTACTATTCCCTATGGGCACTGGGGCTCACCATCATCAATCAGACAGATACACAATGTGAACTTGTAAATTTTTGGTTGAAATATAACCTAGCGGAAGAACAAAATCAGGACTTGGCAGTGAGGGCTTAGTGATGAGAATGAATTCATACTATTTTTGAAACATGTACGACGATACGCACTCAGGACAGAATAATAATTTTTTCCAATGATCTTATTTTATAAAAACTATAAATAACGAGATCTTGAATTTCTACCAGGCTATGCTAATTTTAAGGCAATAGTTCAAATTTTTGATGTGGAAATATATTTAGGACACTGAAATGAAAATATATTGCCCTATTCCTGGATACGCACACGGAACAAGATTTGCCAAATTGTATTGTAGGCAAACTACGAAATGAAGTTTTCTAATGTTGAAGTTTAAAATCGTGGTAAATATTTTTTAAAATACAGAACATAAAAAGAGTAAAATTCCCACATTCTTAAAGATACAGGACAGTTGTTAGAAATTTTTACAGAATGCTGAATAGTATGTCAACAGTCGACGCATGGGTCGTCCCAGGAAATTGTTCCCAACAGAACTCCGCAGGTAATTTAGGGAGGCTTCGAAGAAGTACAATAGTTCAAAAATCATCAGACTTTATTAATTTCAATGCTACACCAAGAAGAATTCGTCAGGTTTTAAATAGCACATAAAATTTTGTTTACAAGAACAGAAGAAAGGCACCAGTACTTATAAAGAATTAAACTTTGAGTGATAAAAAATAGAAGAATTAACTTTTCTCAGGTGAAAATAAGTTTAATCTGGAGGGTTCTGATACATGGTCCAAATTTGCGAAAGGATGAACGCAGTTTTTTTCCAAACAGTCATTTAGAGGGAAGTGGCGCATGATTTGAGGAGCATTTTCCTTCAGCTTGAAATTGAGAAGAAAATTGTGATAAAGTACATTGAAGTTTTAGAGAATAATCTAATGCCATTTATTAAACTGTATGAAAAAGATCAAGCTATTTTTTAACGAGATAATACGACAATACACATAGCAAAGCACACAAAATCACAGTTCAACTCTTACAGCATCAAAAATATTCCGTGGCCAGTTAAATCTCCCGACGTAATTACCAACGAAAATCTTTGAGGTATGCTATGAAAGTGTGCTCATCCAAATCGATGACATTTTAACGATAACTCACTAGCGAAATTTACTGAGAAATATTTGGATGAAATAACCCTTGAAGCCGTCACTAATTTAACGGAACAAATACAGAAATGATAGGTGGACGTTATGCAATCTAAGTTAAAATTTTTTAAATGATGATGCTATCTTTGTATTGTTTGAGTTTAATGTTTTTCGTCTGTAGGAACATTTTCATTCAAGCGTCATTGACTTATTTTCTCACCCCAAAAATTAGAAATTTGACGTTAAATATTTTGTAGCTTGGTTGTGAGTGGAAATATTAGTATGTATAGGTTTAGTAGGAAAAATTTATTTTTGACTTTAAATTCAATCAACTAAAAGCTATTTCAAAAACTTATGAAAACGAACATAAGTCTCGAACTAATTTTACCACTTTACTCGTATTCAGCGAACGCACAGCACCATAACCTTCACGACTATAAATTGTTCAAATAAGGTTTAAATTTCAAACGAACAATTTCAAAGATAAAGAACGGAAGCATCATTTTGCTAATTTTGCAAGTAATTTAGAAAGCGAGTTTATAAAGACACGACACCAGGAGCGATCCTTACCGTCTACAAGCCTCAGTGTTCCACCAGTGGTCACATGATGCCCACGGCAGGCTTGCGGTGAATGAAGAAAAGAGATAAAAGAAGGCCCAGGCAATGATGACGTTGTAGTAGAGCCCGATGAAGAAGGCTACCAACACCATGCTAAGGCCGACACCCTTGAAGAGCGGACACACTTTCCAAACAGTGAGCGGTCCGGCCTGGCCGAATTGACCCAGGCACAGCTCGAAGAAGAAGAGTGGCAAGCCGGTGATCAGCAGCATTGTCACGTATGGGATCAGGAATACTCCTGAGAAAGGAGACCTCAATAAGCCCCGTCCATACTCATAGCGTTCTATGATGAAAAACTTATTATATTTATTTGTCAGGTACGGGGCTTTCATCATTGACAGGAAAATGAGAAGAGAACAACGAGTGTTAATGATTTCTGATCGAAGGATTGGAAATTTCATTTAGAAATCATTAAGTAATTTCAACAATTTCCTGCTTCTCTAAGGCAGGCCTTTAGTAAACAGTTAACACGAGAAATTTCAATGAGAAAGTTACAGTATGTAAAGTTGGAAATTTACTGCAAGTTTTGGAGAAAAATTACAAGCTTTTCGCAGTGACGACACAACAAACACATCCCACATAAGCGTTAATGAGCTTTCATTATTTCATCCTTTTTTTCAATTTGCACTGAAATATAGTGAGTAATCAAATGATCCTTCGGTTTTCATTTTGAATATGCGAATAGGTTGTAGACTTCAACACTTGAGTTGAGGTCCACGAAATTAGATGAACTAAATATTTATAATGTTCTTTAATCTATTCCCATCTGGTGGTAATTGGCGATGTATGTAGTACAGGAACTGTTTTCAAAAATATTGTGAATACAGTTATACCAAACCACAGTTCGATGTAGATACTTAAACATATCGTTTTTCTACCGTAGATTTTTCCAATGAATGTGTTTCATAGAAACACGGTAAGATGGACTCATTTGGTTCTACACAGAAGTCGACTCTTGTCTTTCACAAAGTTAGACGAAGCATGTGCTGTGGTGAATACGATGCTGACACCCATGCACCAGAATTACCTATTTTGTAAACTGTAAACATAGGCTTTTCAGAGATACGAGGGTGAAAGGATTACCAAGTTTGACGATCAGATGAACATTTTCTTCCACCTTTAAAAATTAATTGGTAACCAATTTCTTAGCAAGAATTGCCTTCCAACATAAATTTCTTCACTGAGTAGAACAAAAGAAACAGTAGGCTCAGCGTAGACTTCGGGCGCAAATTAACCGTAAATTATTAGCACGAATAATAAATATTAATAAAAATTCAATTTTCGCTCTCGTCCAAAATGTAATTGTTGAGTAAGAGGCATTATTCTCATTAAAACAGTGGTTTCTCAGATTTCTTATATTGAGGTCTATCAGTGTTTAATATTCAACTCTTGTCGTGGTCGAGATATTTAAACGTCGGCATTTTAGCAGAAAATTCCGGGGTTGTGAATTACAGGTGTTTGCTAAATTATACTTCTAATTATTCCACTGTGAACAGTAATGATCAAAAGAACAATAATAATAACTAAATAAGTAAAATTGGCAACAATTAGAATTAATTACTAACAAGGGGCTTCGAAATTTAATCCCGCGTGCCAGCTATCACAAAAATAAAAGTTTTAAAGACTCTTCGAACTTGCAATTTGAAAACTGTTTGTGATGGTGATGAAGTACTGTAGTTCAAGAGCTCCGATTAAGTTGAAAGTTTAGAAGTAGCAGTGGGCTTGCATGACTCCCTTTCTGTTCGCACATTTGATGTTGATAGAAATGGTCCTTGAACAAACCGAGCAATCAGTTTGGCATTTACGAGGCCGAATATTTCTTATCTAACACGAGAAACCAGTTGGCTGCGAGACTCATTGCAAATACAAACAAGCATCACCAGCTAGAAGTAATGCGTTATAAGTTTTCTTAACCCTATGGATCCTACTAGTCTGTGCAGCCAGCACACAAATATCAGCACATTTACTAGAACTACAGACCTCCGCCGTTCCTGTAGCAGAGGTAGGGAAACCTCCAGATGTTGCCCAGCCCCACAGCGAAGGAGAGGCAGGACAGCAGAAACTCAATTTTGTTGTCCCAGCCACCGCGCTCTGCCGGCGCTCCGGAGTCCGCCATCACCTCCTCACCGTCCGTCTTGTTCACGGTGATGCGGATGTCGCGGGCGTCCGACACCAGTTTCGTGGTGCTCTGAAAATTCATTTTCGAAATCATCATCAGCAAAGAGTACAAATGGACTATCAAGTTTAGCGATTGATGCCGAAAATATCGAATAATGAAGGGAATTATTTGTGTGATTTCAGCACCATTAAAATTGAAGGGGCATTCTCATACACGATATGTTAATAGCTTTTATGTGCTTCATTTTCGTGTAACTATGAGCATGAGGTATTGATCAACTGTTTACAATGAAAAGAATTAGTTACTAAAAAATGCCATCGTGACTCCGTATGCATGTTCGTTGCATGAAAACGCTTAAAAGATTGCTCAGTTCTTTGGAAATTCCCTCAAACAAGCTAATGCGTTTCACACACGAGAGTTCATACAAAGTGTACGTGACGTTTATATGAGTTTCAACTCCCGCACGCATGGCTAGAAATTTTGGCATCCATAAAATAAAATTTCCATCCTTAATTAAATGTATTCTACATAATGTTAACACCAAAATAATTTTAGGAAACAAAAAATACAATTCTAGTGGAAAAACAGGAGAATATGTAACAGAACCTCAAGCAAAAAATTTTTCCTCCAAATATTGTTTAAATAGAAAAGAACTTGAAAATAACTAGATGTTGTTTACATAGATACTATCGTATCAGGCGATTAAATCCCTTGAATTTAGACCTAGGTATAGATCCTCCATTTTGCAGGGCTCCAAACTGGTTGGAAACATATGGGGAAAGATAAGGCGCAGCCAAGGAAAATCGATGAGGAAAACGGCTTTCGACTCCCAAGGTTTTCCAAGGACAAATAGAAGTTGATGTCGGGATGATTTTAACGTGTATCATACGAGACTCATTTGAGCAACAACTTCTTTCCCAATTTACTGTAGCCAAGAGATTAATCAGGAGCGAAGAAATTGGGGAGCGGATTCGAGATGGCGAAGTTAAATATGCAAACAATACAGATGAAAAATTGTTTATGGATTAGTAATACATTTTTCCCCGCAAAATTATACCGTAGTGTTTAAAATATGCACATGAATCAATTTCTAGCAACCTTGAGATTATACTCATAACTGGTATCCGTGAAAGCTTGAGCTGCTGCGTCATAAATAAAGAAGTCTTTTTCTACTTATGTGCCACAAGCGCTGAAGACTAAGACAGGAATAAGCATAAGGACATTTTGGGACATGCTTTATAACATCTGAACCCTCCATCAAGTTGGGCCGCCAATAATAATCAAAATGTGACACCGCAAAAAGCTGTGAAACAAATACCGGCCTCGATCAGCACAGACCAATGATCTCTCTTAGCATCGCATTTCAACCTCATAAATTTCTATGTAGGTCAGTTCTTAATATCTTTCCTCCTAACAAATTACCAAAGCCTTGATACTGAAGTCGGTCAAAAATTTGAAGAAAAAATATGAAAACCACCTGTTTGTGTCGCCAACGAAACTTTTTTACGTTAGGAAATCTCTAGGATCATTCATCATTTTTTTTTTGTGCTAATTTGGCGTTTGATCAGTTGCCATTACGTGAAATGAAAAGTTTTAATTACGAAGATGAAGAGTCACCGTCATTCTATTCTGTAACAGTATGTCTCAACAATGTTTTCTTTCCCAGAAATCGCATAATTTATCTGGCAGAAAAATGTTCACACTCAAAATATTACTCGCAACTAAAAAATGTTTTGATTTTTGTACCCATCATTTTGATGATATCTGCAAAAACTGAAAGATCGGATCTTGGTTTAACCTGCTAAAAGCATCACTTCAGTGCTTGAAATCTGTTATGAAATTTTTATCTATCTTAGTTCTTCGCTCTCGTGTTCTGACGTAGGATTTATTACTCTCGAGTCAGCTTGTCAATGTGCGCCTTTTGAAAACTTCAACTCAAGAGATCGAGCGCTGACGAATATCGTCTCCTTCCGTTACGACATGGACAGCTCAAGAAAGACTTCAAGGCAACAAACTAGCATCACCATAAGGCTGAAACTGAGGTTTCATCCGTTCTCTGGCTACCGAAGTTCTGCAAAACACTGAATTGAAGTCTTGGAAACTTACAGAAATGTTAAATCTGTGATTGAAGAGAATGTCATAATACATTTTTAATTATTATTCTCACTTATAACAGCTGGAATTAAATTCATTAAGAACTATAATTCCGAAATGAATGGTTACATATGTACAGAAACTACACGCTATTCATCGGTAGCGTGTATAATGGTTGGTGGAACATTTTGTGCGAATACAATTGAGAGTATCTTCATCTCATAACAGCAGGTTTGATGTTTAAAGTTTAGTTCCACGGGCGTTGAATTGCAGACGAGCTCGCATGATTGGCTTGCACTGTTTCTGCAGACATTGTTAAAAAGCATAGTCAGGGATCTGCATAAAAAATTGTTAGCACAAGCCGAGTTCAGCGTACTGAAATGGTCAAGGTGAGCTGGACAACGAAAAAAACTGTTTCCCTGCATAATAATGAGGACATGCAAGACGCCAATCATAGTTCAGAGAGTCTGCATGTGCATATACGGGAAGATAACATAGGCCTGAGTCTCGGCTGGATGCTATACATGTAAGTATATCTTCGATAAGCATGTATCTTCAATAGACCCTCTAACACCATTGCAACAGAGGATAAATCCTGCATCATATTTTTGTTAAGTTTATGATTACAGAATATATTCACAGAAGTTTTTCGATCAGAGGTTAGCTGCATGTGAATGGCTTGATCTAGAATGCGCTGAGGAAGTCATCCTAAATTCTGATTGCATTTGAATGCAACTCTCCCTTTAAAGGTGATGGATGAGAGAGCTGAGCGCAATAAAACTGAATTCGTGTTCGAGAGTTGCTTCAGAGCAGGAAAATGGCGACTGTGTACGGTGGTGCAGCAACGCACATAGCCATGAAATGCGCTAGACACGAATGTGTTTCTGGTGAATGGTTATTTATTGGGAAAATGAAGAGTCAACTTTTCGTTTCTTTTTGACAAAATTTTTTTCTGTTTCTCATCTCATCAGACGGCGAGAAAACCCCGGGTAAATTTTCGTATCAATTTCACACCTCATTCCTTGGCCCTCAGCCCAATGCACGACTCTTAAGCTTCTTTTACAGTGAGTACGAGTTGCTCAATCCATAACCTATATACATACAGCCACGTTCTCACGCATCAAATGCGGGGCGACAGATTTACGATCTGTAAAACACCGATGGCGAATATTTTGAGTTCACTCACTGCTGAGATCATTTTTTACATCATGAAGCTAATTATTTCAAGAAGCCAAAGAGAAAGTAATAGTCAAAGTTTTTCGAAAAAAAAAATTATTTATTATCGGAGATTTCGATTGATTTGTTCAATTTCACGTGTTTAAGTTTCCAAACAGTTATATTATGTGACTAATTTCATTAAAATGGTACTCTGAGCTCTAGAATATTCTGTTTTATTTACGAGTTTCTATGTGATCTATACTAATCATTTGTGATCAGAGAAAATCAGTATGTTGATTTCAATAGATGTGAGAGGCTCAACGCAACGAGTCGACTTTAATTTTTCAAAATGTACACGTGTAATGTAATGTAATACATTTGTTATGTCAAATCCTCCATAAAATTATATTATCATTACACTTTCCAGGACGTGAACAACGTCATATGAGTAAATTAAACATGCAACTTCATGAAAACTTACAGGTGTGGTCTCGTTCACTGTCAGTTGCATTAGCTCGATTGAGTTTCACGAGCGTCGAGAGTTATTTCGCTGCCAGTGGCGCGTAGGCCGAAATATTGAGTATGACAGGAACACGTACGGGCAATCATCGCTAGGAGTATACAACATGCAGCCAGAGACTGAAAAATTTGTGAGCTAGTTTAGTTAAAGGTGCACCTCCTGGAGCTCTCCTTTCATCGTCCAGACTCCGGTCCGCTGGACCAAGAGTACTGACGATGAGCGCGTCATGAGCCAGGCATTCCACCACTCTTTTTGCCTTGATGACACGGTATATTGTCAAAAATGCACGGCGTTCTGATGGTATAATTTAACACAAAACGAATCGTCTACAAGAATGTGCCTTGGGAAAAGCATCAAAGTGAAACACGTTGAAGTCGCCTTCTGCGAATGCATAACTTCATTTTTACATTTTAACCCCAAAATGCGCATAAACAGAGCTTTGAAAGCGCTTCTACTGTTGACAAATCACAGGAATGATTGATAAGATTGTTCATAAATAGCTCCTCTAATTAATAACATTCAAACTATGTTAATAGCCTCTTAATTACTAATCAGCTTTTCCCTGACTATAGCACGCATGCGCATGCATCAGGCAACGACTCTTGAAGAAAACAAATATAGTTTCGATAAAAGGAAGCTCATTTTCACTGGTAGGCTGCTCCAGTCATGTGAATTTTCCAATTTTCCAATTTACTTCTGTTATGACTGGAGGCTGGTAGAAGAAACCGTGTTCTAGATCACTCGCTAGCATTACCAGCAGAACACAAACCACCGGACAGCTGCCTCGTGCCTCTACTCATTACTTCCCGTCACGCAACTTCGAGGCGTTCCTCTGGGCCATTCTGACCGCTCTCCTAAGGTTTCGATGAGCGTGAGCATTGACAGTAAGAATGCGCCCTAACTTCGTGAGGGGAACCATGAGGGACTAAGTCACCTCGCCGCACCGCACTGCACTGCCTCGCCTTCCTCTTCTCGGCACCCGTGACTGCGGGGGAATCCGTGCCTGGACGGGAGTCTTCGGATCTCAGCGTCGTCTACGGAACTCCCTACTTGATGGCAGCTGAGGTTATTTCACGTATACTTGGCGTATGTCTACCAGTGATTCGGCTGCCATTGAGCTTCCATTGAATTCGCTCTCATAAATCCACCTGGTGAAGTACCTATAACTATAACTTCCCGTATAACGTAAAACTATAACTATAACTATTACTTACCGTATAACGTATAACTACTACTGTAACTTACTGTATAACGTATAACTACAACTGTAACTTACTGACTGTATAACGTAAAACTATAACTATAACTTACCGTATAACGTATAACTACAACTTTAACTTACTGACTGTATAACGTAAAACTATAACTATAACTTCCCGTTTAACGTAAAACTATAACTATAACTTGCTGTATAACGTAAAACTATAACTATAACTTGCTGTATAGCGTATAACTATAACTGATACTATAACTATCTGTATAACGAAAAACTATAACTATAACTGACCTTGTGTGGGCTACGACCCGACTCTATAACTGTTTACCTACAGCTATCACGAATCGGGACAACTCCGGTAATATTATATTTACGTATTTTTCTTTCATCTTCGCCAGGGCGCGATTAACTGAAGTGGGCAGAGAAGATGGCGCCACTTCAACTTCTCTATACTTGATGGCCGAAGGCAGCGCCGTCAACCGAGCTGCTGACCAGTTTCGAACTGTTATCAACTTAACTATTTGTTCGTCACTAGGGAATGTACATCCTATTTTCGTGGGTTGTGAATAAATTCTCCCGGCCATTAAGTTTACTTTCTCCCACTTCACGTAGTTTTCGCAACTCTTACAGATAGGTGAGGTCGGTTCCGTTTGGTGAATGATAACGTCGCCTTTGCGCTACATATAATAGTTTGTATGTGTTACAAAGTTATGAAATTTTCTTTCACTTACTTCCAAGCACATTAATAGGTACATTCGTTGGTAAAACACATCCATCGAGTGAATTATACTTTGCAAATTTTTTCGACATTTAGGCCTCTCGATCGCACTGTTTCACTATTCAGTGAAACATTGAAACATACAGAATTCCCCAACCTTCATAAGAAGAAAAATTATCAGAAAATTGCATCAGCCTTACAATTAATCGTTGGCGTAGTCAGTGGCTTTTATAACGCGATATAGTGAGAATAGCATCATAGATGTTACGCTAACATTTGGGAAATGTTTTCATTTGCTTTAAAATTTAAAATCAAAATCAAATGAGACACATCGCTTCAACCAGCATCTATCATATGATATAGCTCATTTGACTCACCTCATTGCATTAAGAATATGCTCTAGATTAACTGGAGTACATATAGAGTCAGAACAATGTACAGCTGCTGAGAGCACTATTCGAGTACATTTGTGTTGTTTTGGTTAACTTTTATCAAAAATTTTGCTCCTATAAATGAGAGGCAAACTGAAGCCAAGAACTTGGCGTCAACAGATCAATGTTCAAGGCATACATCTAAGGAAAGGAGCTGTCCATTCTATAGATGCTCATGCGCAGTGCTAAATGTGGCCTTTGAGCCCGTTTTTCTCAACAACTGAAAGCCACCACAGCTTCCGCGTTTCCTTGTGATCCACGCACAGAAAGAGAAAAATGTCATTTACTCTCAACACGGGCACGGTGAGTTTTGGCCAGCTGCTGCCAGTGACGCTGTGAGTCACATGCTCAGTTTTTTCGATCAGACAACAACAACACCTATGGAAATTTTGAAGTGCTATTTACATGGAGACCAGGATTTTATTGGATGTGAAATTTGGTGTTCATAATCACTAATGAAAAGGTGATTGCCGCAACAATAATTGTAGTGAAGTCTAATCGGGTAGAATAATTCAAAATACGTAGCTCCAAAAACATTTTGAGATTCCCTTAAGAGAAAAATTGAAACTTAGCTGCACCCTGTTTCCAGGCGGCCTCTGTCTCGAGGGGATCTCTTCTTGTTGTAGATATTAGGGATATTTGCATGTTATTCAGTACACCAACTTCGCATGACACGAACGTTTTAAAAATGAGTGAAGCCATATGAGACGAAAAGAGCCACCTGTAAAGAGTTCAAATCCTGATAAACTAGCACCGATGCGTAATCAAGCAGCAGCAAGCATGTCAACAACTTTTTTGAAATTAATCAAATTATATGAGTGATATTAGTGGAAAAAGACACCGTCAGCAAGATGTACACGCCAAATAATGGGAAATCACTTTACGTTGCGCTGATATTTTAAACTTTAGAGACACGTTTCATGCTTAGCTTCAGAGGGTTGTGAGTTCGTGTAAAGTAAATTGTTTATTCTGCACACTGAGATTTCTTCCTTGTACATTTGTCTTGGGTAATCCTTTCACAGTAGCTTCAGAAAATTCAATGCAGTTCTCTAGGTTTCATCATATTTTCAAATACACGTCAAGGTAGACTATGGTGATAATAAATAAAGAGTAAGGAGAAGGTCTGCCAGTTCAAATTTTCATTCAGAAATTAATCCCGACGCGGAGTTGATTACAATCAACGGATGTTTTTTTTCGCATCTCGAGTTTTTCATTTTTATTCTTGATACTGAAATTTCTGTATCCCATTTTTCAATTTCCTATAAATGTTTATAAAAAACTTTTGCATAAACACGCTGGTACACTGAGCAGATGCCGCTCTTATCAAGTACATGGAACACATGCAGCGATCAAGAAAACAGCGTTGATTGAGACTCGCAATAGATTTCTGAAAACTCTAAGATCAATGAGAACGAAACAGTGAATGGTAAGGGGCAGTGAAGTTTTATTTGACAAAGCTTAAACTACATCACGCAAATAATCGCTGAAAACAGGTTATATTGAACCTTTGCGAGACTTCGCTGGTGGTCTACATTTTCCACCAGCGAAGTCTGTCGATATCCACATTCTTTACTAGCACATAAAATGTCGTTCTTCGCTTTTACCCTCCAATGACGCAAATTTGGATAAATGTACTGAGTGAGATGTTGATTTCGTTTCAAAAAGAAAACTTTGTCAAATTAAATATAAGTGGCGGAAATATCTTTTCCTTGAGCCGTATAAACAGATATGTTCTTACTACGTATGGTAGTAAGGGATGAAGAAAAACAAAAGTGAATAAACTGCCGGAAATTGAGTACGGGAAAAACAGGTGTATTTGGGAGATGTGCGTAAATAGTAAGCTCGAAATAAGCTCGACCGAAAAGCGTGAAATCATCTTTTAAGAAATACACGAAATTTTAGAAATAAAAAATAAATTTTTATGGATATCTATTTAGTTGGAGATGAAAAGTTTCATTGGTGCTTCAATCTAAAGCTACCCGCATCCAGAAAAAGTTATATAGTAACGAGTGTTAGAAACTACGATTATTCTCTTACTTTCACCATCTAAACACAACTTCATATTTGTTTTCGTCAGCGTGTGTGTTGGAATACATCGGGTGAACAATTAATTCTAGACAAAAATCATCGCTTCTCGTAACGCCATGAACTTTGTGAAATATTATTCGTAGTGTACGTCATTTTCCATACGTCACGAAAATTTAGTATTGAATATTTTCCAGAATTTTACATTCGACGCTAGTAGAAAGTTTAGAAATATGTTGCAAACAATTAAACTAGGAAAAGGTTACCTGTCAAACAGTTAACTCTTGTGCTGTCAACTCATACCGTCAACGGGTCGACTTCGTAGGAAGGTGTTGGTATAAGGCCAAAGAATCACTCATTTCTATTGTGTATCTAACGGTGGCCAGCCGGCAGTGCGTTCAAGCGATGTAAGATTTATTGGACGCTCAGGGAGATGAAAAGGATGCACATGATCATGTTTACGTGACCAAGTCCGTCGGCGGTGCATTTCAGAAGTAGGTGGAGTATTTGGATGATTTAATATCTATCTCCTTAGGCCTTGCAGCTGGGTAATCAGACCAGCAGCAGAACAAGCCACTATAGAGGGGTGAGAAAAGCCTCAGCCTCATGATTGGCACCAAGGGATAGATAGAACAGTAACACACTGAGTAGTGGGTGGCCCTACTGAGGACCAAACCACATTCGAAAGAGAAGCCAGGCAGTTGCTGAAGAAAAAAATGAAGGTAATCAGTACGTACCACCACAAATGACTGTGTGCGTCACCGGGACACCAACTCGCTAGGCGCACTTGTAATACGAAAAGTGACATTAAAAATCATTTCATTATCGCAGAGGGATTATTCGATCAATCATACGAGTGATTGATCAATTCGATTAATCAGACGAGTGCAATCGACACCGTAAGCACCAAAATCGGGCTAAAGTTTATCGGGATGTCACGATTGTTTTACAATGAGAATGGAGTAATGATCCTCACGCACACGAACTGATGGCAAGTATAAACTGAAATAAATGAGAATTTAGGGGCGCACTCGATGATCTGGTGTGAAGTGAAGCGACGTGGGTTTATTAGGAGCGAATGAAATTTGCTTTACATCATCTATGCTGTAGGCTGGAAACATAAATTGTTAGTAATTCTTCAATAATACAATTTATTCAAATTCGTACCTGGATAAACATACTTTGTTAGTTTCAACATGAAGGATTTCTGTATGTTAAGCAGTGAGCATTAGGGTTCTTTGTATTTTATTATTGTATTTCATTTTGAAATGGTGGCTTTGTGATCGATATCATTTAGCTCTTATTAAATTATGCTGACAGTTGACTGCACATTTGTTCTCAGTTGCTGATTTTTGATTGAATGTTGTTGAGTAAATTTCCACGGATGCTGAAACCTGTAAGTAACCTAGAATATGAAGGAATTTTTCTCAGATGAAATGCCGAGGAGGAACAGTTGAGAAAATTAAACGACAACGGAGTGAAAGTAAAGGGTATCCAGTTTAACTCGATGGGTGCCACCGATCATTTTACTTGCAGTTTCTTTATGGCATGTTGGAGTACAAATACTCTATCACTTTCTTAATTCCTTTCATGATATGTAATTTTAACGTGGAAAGTAACCCAAATCCTGCCTCCATACCTGGCTAGCGCAACGCGCGCTAAATTCCGTGGCAATATATTGACAGTCAATTTGCGGAAAATAAAGACATCAATGTGATTTAGGTTAATGAAAAAAAAACAGTCTAGTTATAACTTCAGTTGAAAATAACTTGCAACCTGTGTTTCCATAAGTTATAACTTTAGTTTGATGTCATTCAATTGACAGTTGCTGTAGCGCCCAAATAGTAAACAGTGGCTACCATTTCCCGATATTCAGAGCGTATTGAAGTAATTCGATTATAAAGGTAAAATTTTGGGATAATAATCATTCTCCACGTTTGCGGTAATTGGTAACACTAAAAAAAATTTCATGATATTATTATCCAGTCAATACAATTTGTCCATAATTTATACATAGCTCACGTCAGACGTTTCGCGGAACGTCATATTTTTTCATCTAACAAAAAACAGGTATTATGACAAATTCATTTACTAGTCGACGAAACGATGTTCAGACTTAGTTGAATGAAAAATCTGTCGGTAATATTTTTCCTTGATTTCAGAAATACATATTTTGTTACGCAACGGACTTCCGAGGTTTTGGAAAATCTTACAATCGAAATGAACTAGCAAATCATAAGCATGGGTCCAATCTCCCATGTTCAGGCAATTTCAAATTTATTTTTGAGCGATAATTTTTCGTAAAATGTTTTCCTCTCTCAATTATCAGCAGACCACGGGTTAAATGTAAACAATTTAACTCTTCAGCACTTTCAGTTTCAATACGTAGATTACAATTCTACAAACGGCATTATTTTTGTTAAGCACAGTTCCATTAAGGACGTAATACTTCTCAGTTCAATGACCTATTTACGAGATAATAGCACTTTTCATTTCGTAGACAAAAAGACCCTCGCTGCTTGAGAGCAAATGATTGAATACATGCAACCTCAACACTACTTAATACTTAATACGAACACCTCAACACTCCTTGATCATTATTATATCCTTCTTACCCGCAACGTAAAGTCAGACACGGAAGGAACAGTCTGACAGTCATAACGGAAGTTGAATAAAAGTGAAAACGAAGTCAGGAGCGAGCTAAAAAATTCCGCATAGTCTGAGTCGAACATAAGAATGTCAGCGGAGTCAAAGCCCCAGTCTTCGAGGACCGGTTCTGAAATCATTACCGCAAGATAAAAAGACATCGACGGTAGACAAAACATCCTCAGCATCTATGTTTTTTAGACTTATACAAACTGTTTCTCAACGATAAAAGCTGCGTTATTTAAATACATTACAATTCATCTCGAGATGAATGAAGGCAACTATGCAGCTTTTGGCAGTCGTAAGTTCGCCGAGATCGCAAGCCCAGCACACTCGTCATCCGGAAGAGAAGTAATCTCGTCACAACGACACTAAAATGACAAGTATTTATGTCTGTCTGACGTCCCTCCATAAATTGAGAACGCACGTCACGTTGAATAATGTATAAAGTGATGCCTGTGCTTGTGCTCAATAGCACTCAAATTAATCCAACGTTGAGTGTTCGAATATTCTTCAGCTGTTTAATTTAACCTCCCGTTAAGCACGTATCCACAAATTTTACATTAAGAGAGTAACTTATTCTATCGTAAGCAGTATGTACATATATTTACTGCGATAGCATGAACCAGGAAACGTAAATTTCATTTGTACGGGAATAACTCTTTTTAAATCATAAATATATTTTGAATTCTCTCAATCCACAAAATCTCCCCAATGAGATCACATTTAAAACTTTCCGTCACTTCTCAGGACGCAAGAAGAATTTGCCTTAACACTCAGGTTATCAGGCTTGGCCAAAGAACATCGAACTTTGCTTATCTTGTTCGCAGCACGAGTAAACGAGTTAAAGATGACCGGATCATTCCGGTAGGAAGCAGCGAGGCCAAAGATCAATAAGGGAGAACACTCAATCTGGGCCAAGGTTATTCGCTAGACCATGCTGAGCTCCAAGTTGGTGCCAGATACTTTTTCTGCTTTCATTTTGGGGACAGGTCACATGAAGTACAAAACTAAATCCGTGTTTGATATCCCAGGATTTTTTGAGAAATTAAAATACAATAAAACACCACCCTCCGCTAGTAAAATCGGATCGTTTGATTTCCGTAAGGAATTAGTACCGGTAGATTCTATTTAAAGATCAAAATGTCATAACGAAATTCAACATTTTGGTTTAGGATCACATAGTATTGACAAAGTGTATATATTGATAAAGGCGATTACATTTCTTATTATAAAAAAGTATATTTTAATACATTGTTGGTATGACTAAAAATATATCAAATTATTAAAGAATTGTGTGACATAAATATTGCAATCTAATTTGAGATTTTCCAGAACTTAAACAATAAAATACAGTCAACTCACTCGACGACATGTTAACTACTGGAATTTTACAAATTATTTGCCAGAAAAATCTTACTTCACTGTAACTCACTAAATGCTCAGGCCTTCGGGAAAATTGTTCAGTTGGGGTTGTCTTTTGAATCAGATTGAAGCTCTAGACACACAAATATGACACGTGCCACAACTTTTGCCAATATTTATTAGTTTTAAACAATAATTTTGGTCTTATTATAATTTTTCATAAGACTCATTTTTAGTGATTCAAACTTAGCAGGGCCTTCGCCTGCCATACTAATCCGCACACGCGATGAGAACAAATAAAGATCATTGTAGCCACTGACGTGAACTCCACTGACCGCCTTACCCACTGACCTCAGGTAATTAAGTCTTGGCCTGTATGTTGCCTCAGCTCGCGCTACCCGCTGGCGTATCGAAGAGGCTACATGCCCCAGAAAATAAAGGCGAACCAGAAAAAATGCTTGATAATTTTAGATACTGATTTGAATCGTCGGACACAATATCGAATCTATAAACAACGCCTCAAAGAAGCATCGAGAACATTTGAAAATTTAATAGTTTTCTGTAATAATTTGCCGTCTACTCCAGGAATGTACTGTTCTTCGTGTTCAAATAATATTTAACAGAAAAAATCTCGAACAAAATTAGAGGGAAATGTTTAAAAGTTCTTACAGCGCGAAAATTGTAATTTCCCATCAACGAGTTTCTATAATACATTTTTCTAAGATATTAGGCAATGACACACGCTCTATTTCAACGCAAGACCATAGCCAAAGCTTTCATTTTGTTATTTATAAAAATTCAAAATTTCAGTATTTTTTTCTTAATAGAAGCGCCTAAATTAAAGAATAACAAACAAATAGTTGGTCGAACTTGTAACTTTAACTGACGGCAGCCGCGCTGTTCTAAGGCCGCCGTCACACGAAGACCAAATGGTAACGCTTCATCACAATCATCTACAGTCAGCGGCACTAGTCGGTCTGTTCAGGGCCACGAAACAATCAGATTTCAGCATTTGTTTGACCAATCTGGTCCCAAACTAAGGCTGAAATCTGACGGTTTCGTGGCGCCAGACAGACCAAGTAGTACCGCTGACTGTAGATGATTATGACGAAACGTTATCATTTGGTCTTCGTGTGAGCATCCTAGTGACTAAGGGTGTTGTTTGTGGCCTGCTGTCGGCTACCCTCCCATAGGGAGGAGAGGCCTGGTAAATGTATGTATGTATGTGATGGCGGCCTAATAGTTTGATGTCTCATTGTCATCAGTACTTTGCATGCCAGCAATGAACTGCTTTCTGAGCCTTCTATGCAGTGTAATGCGAATGCTGTCATATCTATGTGTGAGATCATCTTCAAATTTGACGAGACCTTGTTTGATCAAGTATATTTCTTATGGGCATCATTTAAATTTGATAGATACATTCTTTCTTCATTCAATACACAGAAGACATTAGATGAGGTACACTTTCTACCATAACCCTCTCCCCTCTTCACATTGAAGGACGATACTTCAAGTTGCAGGTAATTCATTGAAGACAACTGGAACTCAAATTACTGTATTCCTACGCCTCTATTTTGGTTGAGTAAGACCATGCAGCTTTCCTCCATAATTCAATTTCACACTCTGTGAGTTTAGGAGTAAACTCACGTGTTTTTACAAAATAAAATTGAACAAAATTTCCTCACTAATTTCGAATGTAAACCTCTGTCATCAAAGGTATTACTATCCATATCCGTGCTTAGACCCATTTTTTTGTTAGAAAACCGAAAACCACCTCGTCCCTCAGGACGTGTCGCTCCTGAAATGGCCGAACCTTAATTAGTTGTTTGCATCACGACCGCCAGCCATTTGCAGTCGCGTTGTGTCCCTTCCACTAATAAGTATTGGCTCTGCGGTAGCACCAATGAGCATATTTAGGTACGAAGATATTGTTCGGTAAATTATTGTTTTGTATTCAAGTTCAAGACCATTTGCCGAATGTTCTTCAAAAATTTTATGCCGCACCCATCGTAAAAGAGTGTTGATCCATAATTATGGTGAAACTTGAGCAGTGTTACTTGTAACGATTCGAGGCGCGAGCAATGCTCTGGTTGCTTAAAGTTGACAAATCATAGAGGGTGAGAATTAAATGCTATCAGCATAAGTACTTTCTCGTACTTACATATATGTCAAAAAATTATAAATGAACTTCTTTCATTTTACCTGCAAAATTTTTTATGAAATGTGTTCGCACAAACAATCAGGCACAAAGATTTGATATGAATTCAAGAATTTTATGCATTATTTGAGAGGAATTTTATGCATTATTTCGTGAAACATAAAATACTTTTAATACGTTGACTGCAATATGGGAAACTCAAGGTCAGTATTAAATTCAAATTCAAATTAAAAAGTTTTTCGAAAGTTAGTAAACACTAAACATTAATTAACTGGATCCCTTAAATACCACTAATTGAATCATGTTTTAAATGACCCATCAATGAGTCGTTTCGCAGCAGGGAAGACTTGAGCACGACCCACCGGTGGGTCGTATCGTAGTCAACGTGTTAACACTGGTTATTTTTCCCTTGGAACGCACAGAAAAATATGAAGTTATTCTTCGACTTCTAGATGATTGTTTGTTCCCATATTCAAGTATTCACGTATTACCTGATGCCCCTCATTGATGTACAACTATTGTATCGATGGGAATTAGCACTCATGAGGGAAAATGTGAGTCTCGAGCTAAGAACTAGGTCGGCTTTTTCTTGTTGGAATAAAAGTTCTTTTTATTTTAAGACCATCTTTTTTCCTTTTCAGCACCTGTAATTTAGTTATTCAACTTTTACCTTGTTTCATAGCTTTCCTTCCTAGCTTCTTGTTTTTTTGCGCACGAGCATTGATGTGTGCGGGAGCACACTTTGGCAATTGATTCCGCGTTACGTTAACGCATGTTTATAGGTATAGTGCCTTCATCCTTCCTCACTTTGGAACGCCTGTGTTGCTCTAACTTATATCTAATCTGATACTTGATGCCGGGCCCAATTTACTCTTGACCAACACCGCGAAATAACAGTTCGAACTAAGCTTGGAGTTATTATTCAATAAGATGATAATTCATGCGGGCGATTTCCACCAGCACCAGTCTTTCACTGACCATACGACTATAGAAGTAAAAGATCTATAACGCGCCCAAGAAAATCTGCCTTTGTATTTTTTGTCTCCGGTTATGTCATCATGAACGTCAACTAAAAGGGAAAATTCGAGGCGCAAACGTTACGACTTACCCGGTCACTGCGTGAACACAAAAGAGGTTGGTGTGACTCTGAATAATTTATTTTCCTTTTTCTAAATCCGCTAACACTAACAGCATTAGATTTCTAAACTTTTGTTAAAGAAGAAAATTTCTAAGATTTGAACTCGCTATCATGGTAATTACTTAAGCGCATAAAGTGGGGGGGGATTCCGCATTTATAAAAAATGTACAATTACGAAAATCTGACTATACTCGTATATAAACAATAGTATAAAAAGATTAATAATACATTTAAAAGTCACAAGAATTTAATAGAAATAATATATTGAACAAGTATAATAACAACATAAACAATAGTTTACTATACCCGACTTTTTTCTCGATTTTACACATTAAAATTATTGTACGATTATTCCAGAATGTTCTAATACATTCTACTATTTGGCAACCGAACTTTCGTCAGCATTCATCTCCAAGAACAGAACAAGTCATTGGTGCAACAGCTCTCGTTCTGTAATGTCGTACAAAGGCCATCGTGAACGTATTGTGGAGCTCCATAATGAAGGTTTGGGATATCGGAAGATATGTGCACAACTGTGTGTTCCTATAGCCTCGGTTGGAACCTTAATACGTTAATGGAAATGCCGGAATACGACTCTCAGCAAGCCTCGAACTGGCCTTCCACGGAAGATTAACGACCGTATAGTTTGAAAATTGGTTCGAACAGTAGTGCAGAGGCCTCAAAATACTTGTGAAGAATTGAAGGACGATTTCAAGGCATCTGGGATCCAAGCCACCAAACACACGATCAGCAGGGCACTACCCCGTGAAGGTCTTTGCTCCCGCACCCCTCGGAGGACACCTCTTCTTCAGAAACGTCACGTCAAGGCCAGGCTGAAGCATGCCAACGACCATTTGAACAAGCCAGTACCGTTTTGGAACTCAGTACTGTCTGTGGTCAGATGAAACTAAAATCGAACAATTTCAGAGAAACAGCACAAATTATGTGTGGAGCAACAAAACGAAGAGTATAAACCAAAGTGCACCATGTCCACTGTCAAGTTTGGAGGTGGCTCAACCATGGTGTGGGGATGTTTCAGCTCATCAGGGGTAGGTAAACTTCACATCATTGAAAGAACCATGAATAGCGGGAAACATCGTGAAATATTTGAAGGGCAACTCCTACCTTCAGCTCGTTTGTTAAAATTCAAACGTGGATCACCTTCCAACAAGACAACGATTCAAGCCATACTGCAAACGAAAGCAAGTAATGGTTGAGGATAGATAAGATAAACATTTTAAACTGGCCAAGTCAATCCCGGACATGAATCCGATCAAAAACTTGGGGAGGAAAATGAAATTGAAAATTCAGAAGATTTAGAAAACACTGGTAGTGAACTAGTCGAAACGTCTCAAAGCCATAATTAATAATAACGGCTATGCAACAAAGTATTAATGTATGTATATCTTGAAATGTGTTGTAAATTTTTGTTCACGTATTTATTTTTCATGTGCATATACGAGTATATTTATTCTATTAAATACTTGTAGGTTTTAAATATATTATTAAACTTTTTATACTATTGTTTACATACAGTTTAATTTTCGTAATTGTACGTGGTTTAGAAATGTGGAATCCGGCGATTTAACCCACGTGTTGTATTATTTTACCACATCCAACATTACTCTCATTGTTTACTAGTGTTTGGTCGATCACCTAAACAGCAAGCAGCTATAAAATGCAATGTCAAGTAAGAATGCTTTGAGTGATTAGCAAGGGATTCTACACCTCGACAACAAATTTTACACATAAAAAAAAAGCTACTCTTAATTGAACTAAAACGTTTCTGATCATTCTTCCGTATTGGGAGTTAATTGTGATCAGATTAATCCTTTCCAATATGGCTTTAAACAAGATTAGCAGCGAAGAGCTAATGGGAAATGATAGCCGCTGCCTACCAAAAAAACTGAATCCTGTACGTGTAGAAAATATGAAGAAAGAAGACTGGTAAATTTTATCTCTATGGTGGAAAATAACGCTAAGTTAGCCAACTGAATACGCTAATGTAAAATTTTAAAAAGGGGGAGTTTTTCGTTGCTTTTAGAATAACTTATTGGTTCTCTCTTAATTCATTTTTATTCGAAGAGAAAAGAAAAATTTAGATAAGATTGATTGAGTTTATATTAGATTAGAAAAATACATTACAGAGTCTAACCACAATAAAGGTGTTCCAGGGAGAGGAAGGCAGCGATTAGTGTTGAGTTTAGGGAACGAGGAATCATGAAGGAGTGCTTCCACACAAGATTCCTGCACATAGAAAACTAGACTGTGAAAGAATAAAGTTCATGAAATAAAATAAAAAGTTAAAGAAGAAATCAATAAATACTTAAAAACGGGACAGCAGCGAACCGTAGAAACAAAATAAAAAACATCCTGTTTCAAGGAGAGAAGGCCTATCTAACCTTCAGCTTAGGACTTCACATTCTCCTCAGGGAGAGCTAATTTTCATAGACACAATAGGTGTATCAGCCCGTGGGGAAGAAGAAAAAACAGCAAAAAGAACAGTTATTGCCCCAATGCTATTTAATAATTTCCTGTTTTATTAAATAAATGTCACCATAATCACAGCAATTCAAAATAAAGAACTTGACAAAAAAATATCGAGGCGTAATTTTCTTGAAGGTAAATCAACTTTTAGGCAAAAAAAGTCGAGCATTGCTTCTTTTGAAACGCATGGGTTATTAGTTTTCAACTGCATCATTATAGGATTAAGGAGAAATTTTATGCAAGCACAATAAAAAGTTACCCATTGAAAACATGTTTCAAGTCAGAAAATTGTCGTAAAATTGCTTTGAATCTGGTAGCATAAACTTTCATGGCAATGACCTTTCTAAAATAGATATAGGACGAATTATCAGCCTCAATCAAATGGAAACGCTACTCGGAATTTGTGAAAAACAGAGTAATTGTTTGATCGATCAGAACGATGCACACAAACATTACTCCTTACACATGAAAAATGGAAGTCAGCTCACCAGGTGGGAAGTGTGGCTGGTATTTTAAACTCTTAGTGAAAAAAAACGGAGCTCTGATACGGTTGTGAAGAAAATATCTGCATACAGAATTCCCAATACTTAATTGAACTAATTTTATCATAAAGTTGAGACCCTTAAAATAAGCCCTTTTTACTCAATATGCGTGCGGTTGAAAATGCTTCTTTGAAGAATTACAGGAACTTAAAATTTGGAAAGTACTAGAGAATAAATTCTACTTTCTGAGAGTGGCAGGGAAATGGAACGTAGAAGTTAAGAGTGAAACCCAAGAAACAGAACAACAGCCTTTCCTATTTTTATCACATGAAAAAGATTTTAAATTTGCTTGGTATCAACAGAAGATGTTCATCATAACGCCCATAAGGCAGCCGTCACACGGAGACCAAGTGGTAACGTTTCATCATAATCATCTACAGTCAGCGGCACTAGACAGTCTGTCCAGGCACACGAAACAATCAGATTTCAGCTTTAGTTTGACCAAACTGGTCCCAAACTAAGGCTGAAATCTGACAGTTTCGTGGCGCTGGACAGACCGAACAGTGCCGCTGACTGTCGATGATTATGATGAAACGTTACCATTTGATCTCTGTGTGACGGCGGCCTCACAAGCATTCAAACGCCAGTGGAATGATTGCCGGACGATGTCGAAGACACCAGAACTTTCACGGATCTTTTCGGAGGCTTCAACAATAATAATAATTTTACCGATGAGCTTTTCTATGGAATGAATCGGACCTCTTCAACCGAACTCTTCAAACGTCCCAAAAAGTATATATTTAGGGGCGTAATATTAGGAGACCTTGGTCACCGAGATGAGGCCGCCGCGGCCTATCTGGCGATTTGTAAATCGAATAACCAAAAACTGCATAATAGCAATCGCGATGTGAGCAGGAGCACCATTGTGTTGGAATCATATTCCTCTGACGTAAGCTTAGGAAACATTTTAAATGATTCAGACAATACTTCATTAAGAAAAATCCAATAGTTCCGTCCATTCACTGTTCTCGGCAGCGCACATTCCAATGTCGCCAGATTTCTACATCGCCCACCCCTCTCCCTCCACCGCCGTAGCACCATAGTAAGAATGCCAGTCGCGCCAATTTCTGAAGTATATAGTATAATTGAAGATTATTAAATTATCTGTTCGTTATACAGTTATGATTTATCACTCATTTATAAACAACACATGTACTGAAAAAGTGAATACTACAGTATAATATGAAATTTAACCTGTGATAAATCATTATAATAAGATATTACAACGAAGGCTGATGTTTGGAAGTTTGACCCTCCATCTCTGGACTCCAGATTATAACATTTTCTTATAATGTTTCACTTACTATATTACATTCCTTACCTTTCGCACTAGCTATTCAAGATACGTGCATTTATACAAAATGTTTATGAATTATTGTAATGATAGAAAAGCAGCTCTATAGCTATGATGAAACACGTCAGAAACCTGTAAAGATTACTGGTTGGCGTGGGTGCAAACTTTAGTATCATCACGCTGTCTTGGTTGTATGTATCATGGCCCTCAGTAATGATCAAAATATAACTTGGCCAGATGAATTTAAATGTGTTAAAGAGAGTGGCGGTGATGAGCAGATTCTTGACTGTGAGATTTTAACCAGACTAGAGTTTAAATCATGGTTCAAAATGTTTTCAGACATAATCCTGTAAGATGGACAGCCAAAAGTGGTTCTTACTAGCTTACTAATGGCACCCAAGTTTTAAGGTATTAGTGTCACCATGCCAATCTCGGACAGACTGGAGCGAGAGTAACCAACACCAAGGAACCCTTGACTAACACCAAGTGAGTGAATAGGCATACGAGTTTTGGTTTTTGTGTATTAACAAGGGTTGCGGAGTCGGAGTCGGAGTCGGGAGTCGGAGTCGCATGTTTGAGGGTGGAGTCGGAGTCGGAGTCGCTTTTCTGAATGTGTGTGGAGTCGGAGTCGGAATCGCATTTCCGAATGTAGTGGAGTCGGAGTCGGAGTCGGAGTCGTTCATTCAGATGTGGTGGAGTCGAGGTTGGAGTCGCTATTTTTTGGTGTCTTCGATTCTAACTTTTGCAAAAATTCATAATTGTTTAAAACCGGAAGTGAACAAAACAGAGTTAAAATAGTTTACTGAAATGCCACGAAAATGCGCAATGTTTTTTTTTTATTATTTTGTTTGAGGTTCGAAACAGCGTATTTATACCTATCACTTAAAACGATCAATGGTCATTG
>JACJUY010000494.1:168636-185196 GCA_014220935.1 Platorchestia sp. MABIK | reverse complement strand
AGCTACAATGAAAATAATATCACAACACTAGCAAATACCTCACTTAGTTACACTCATATTGTAACTGAAAGCAATGCACAATCTCTGCTGCAATGATTGTTGCATTTATGCGATCGTACAAATTTTCTTCCTGAAAACGTTCCAAAAAGCACCAAAAATACAAAATGAAAAGTACATGGGCGTTTATTAAAATAAGAAAGTGTTAACTGCATGGTAAAAAGTCAAACGAGAATAAAAAACAGTATCATATTACACACAGAGAAGCTAAAAGGGGCTTTTATTCGTAAACAAAATGTTCCGAAAATGTCAGGCCCCTGCGAAGAAAGCAGAACAACTTTGGCCTTTGGCCTATTATAGCCGAGATATAAAATTGTTTGAGCTACAATATGTCACCTTTTTTGCATTGTTACCCTGCACAGTGTAGATGCAGAGAAGAAAAGGTGGTGTGTAAATCTTGCCTACCTTATCCACATGTATGTATGATAGAGCATAATTTAGGGGATTTTGAGAATGTAATTGAATCAACTATTGTAATTTCGTTGAATCGAAGCATGCTTAGGAATAGAAAAAACTGTTGCTACTTACCAATGCTCATCAGGGGACGCACTGCCTACTTTGCCTACTCAGAAGACACCTGTCAGTAATATATATATGTATATATGTAAATAAAAGTGTACACGACCTGTCATAAATGACGTGATTCGATATTGTCGTTAAAGAAATCTTCCAGATGTGGATAACAAATAAATAAATCCATCCTGATAGTAGCCACGATTAAAATATTCTTGTGCTTGTGCACTGGTGAAACTCGCATCACAGATACGATCATAAAGCATCCTTTCAGAGCGTGAAAGGGACAGACCAACCAACCAAGCCGGACCAACCAATTTTATTTGTTCAGTACTGAATTGAACATTGTAATAACATAAAAATTATGCACGAAATACCCAAATCTATTTCTTCATTTATTCGTTTAAGGAGACACTGGGCATTTTATTTGATAAGAATAATAAACACTACATAAGGTGTTTTTTTTTGTGCGGACAAATTTCAATCATGGGTACAAAAATTCAAAATAAATCGATTTTCACGAATGATAAAATACCGAAGAGCCTTAGTTTTCGAGTTATAAGGACTTAAAGAAAATTTAAAACTCAAAGTAGGAGATCTCGTGCGCGCCAGTGTTAACGCTAGTCTTGATAGTTCCGACCGTACTAAAGCAGTTTTTTGTTATTTTTACGATAAAATCTGAAAGCGTTTTACAATTACGAAAAATTTGCAATATAAACGTTCGTTAGGAAATTAACACTAAGTCATTAAGGATAAACGTTAGTAGCTATTTCATTAAATTAATAAAACGTGCAAACATTATTCAATGCTTAATAGCTTGAAACTGCAGAGACTTTTCCTAACCGTAAAATGCTTGCAGTTCTCATTTTAAAAATTTAAAAAACCTGTTTTAGTGGGGTAGGAACTTCAAGACTTCACATTTTCACCCATCAAGACTTCACCTTTTTCACTTCAAATTAGTCGAAGTCAAGGTCAATTTAATCCAAGTCAAGATCAATTTAATCCAAGTCAAATTCAAATTAAAGCAATCCTGAGTTAAGTTAAGAATTGACGTACTCACTCGTTAATTTGAGCGTTTTTTGTATTAAATATGCCCATATTTTATGTAGTGAGCAAGACAATCGTTTTTCTTTTCAGCAAGGAATACATAAAATTTCCGCCTGTATCCGGTGTTGCAATCTAAAGACAAGCTGTCGTAAAATGTGCTAAGTATACAGCATCAGGCGGCAGAGTGTAATTCAGATCTTTGAGCGGCGTAAAAGATACAAGTCAATTATAAAAACTTTATATTATACTACTCACTAAAGTTCTTTTGAAATTCTACATTTGTGGTAGTTTGCATCCATTCAAATTTTTATGTTCAAAAGGTAATTTTACGTTACACAAATACATAGTGGTATCGAATCATTATTTACACTCGAATAGAGATTTATTTGCGTGAAATTTCAATTTATCACATGCATCAAATCATAAATACATGCTACTAAATAAGTTTATCATTGAACGATATGTAGATTTATTTAATAAAAAAATATAGCAACAAAGTTCTTTTTCGCTCGTCCAAACGATTTTCGAAAAAAGAAGTTACAATTTATCTCATTGACAGAGATGATATATTTGCCTTGGCCTATTAATTTGAAGGGTTGGGGACATTTTTATTGTTAATGCAGGAATGTATCTGTGTAATGTTCTCCAATCTATTGTATTCGACCGGAATCGTACATAAGTACTCTGTGAATCGCGTTTGTATATTTCTCTTAAAGATTAAATCTACATAACGTCCAATAGTTCTGTTTTGTATTTGCATGTATATGATTTCATACATGGGATAAAATGAAATTTCAAATGTGGAAATCTCTAAATGAGAGTGAAAACATACCCGATACTGCTATGTGTAACATAAAATTACATTTTGAACATAAATATTTGAATGAATGCATACTAACATTAATGCAGAATTTAAAAAAACGTCAATGAGTAGTACAATACAAAGTGAACTGGTTATGTTATACATTTGATTGGTATCTTTTACGCTGCTCAAATATCTGAATTACACTCTGCCTCCTGATGCTGGGTACTTAGCACATTTTACGACAGCTTGTCTTTAGATTGTAACACAAGCGAAAGTTTTGTGTATTCCCTGCTAAAAGGAAAAACGATCGTCTTTCTTATCACATCCAATAGAAACATATCTAATGCAAATAACGCTCGAATTAGTGAGTGATTGTGTCAATTCTTAACTCAACTTAAAGTTTGATTAATTTGAAAATGACTTGGATAAAATTGAACTTGACTGAGAATTATTTGAACTTGACTTGGATTAATTCGAAATTGACTTGGATTTATTCGAACTTGACTTGGATTAAAACAAACTTGACTTGGATTAATTTGAAGTGAAAAAGGTTGCGCTAACATTGGCGCGCACGTGGTATCATATACTTCAGGTTTCAAAGTTTCTTTAAGTCCTCACAACTCTAAAACTAAGGAGTTGTAGGCATTTAATCATTCGTGAAAATTGATTTATTTTGAGCTTTCAATTTACCGTGGAAATTTGTCCGCACAAAAAAACTATATATTTATATTGAAACGCTAGGTGTCTCCATCAATTTATAAATAAGTATGTGTTTTTGGATTCAATTTCCCCAATGTTAATACAATGGGAATCAGCTTGATTGGATGGTATCATAAATACCATTCAAATGATGTGAAAAACCTAACAGCTGCTCACTTTTGTTCATAAGTAAAAAATCTTGCTTGAAAATTGAATCTATTGTTGAGAAAATGCAGCTTATCATGGAAAAAAGGAATGGCAAATTTGTTGAAAATTTCTTTGCTAATAATAATTTGAAATATAATACACAGTTGTTGCTTGCTTGGTTGGTGTGCACGTCTGTGACGTGCACACCGTATTAGTGATAAGAGTTTCACCAGTGCACAAGTACAAAAATATTTTAATCGCTTGTACAATTAGGGTGGATTTATTTGTTTGTCATCTATATCTTGGGAATTTTTTAAAGAAAGCTATCGAATCCTGTACTTTTGAAGAATCATGAACACTAGTAGATATACAATAGTAAAATTTGATTTTTAAGATTTTATTGGTAATTTAAAAGTCGTTCGTAAATAAAGATCATAATAACCATACGTACAGGTTGCAATACCTGCAATCAGTAATTTTCATCTTATAAATTGTGAATAGGTGGAGTTGGAGTCACAAAATTGTGATTAGGTGGAGTCGGTGTTGGAGTCGCAAAATTTTAGAAAGGTGGAGTCGGAGTCGGAGTCGCAAAATTCTGGAAAGGTGGAGTCGGAGTCGGAGTCGCAAAATTCTGAAAAGGCGGAGTCGGAGTCGTAAATTTATTCCTCCGACTCCGCAACCCTGGTATTAACATTAACGAATAAAATTGTGATTGTATGTTAGAATAATTTGATTTTAAGTTTCTTGCGTTCTATTTGCACATGTATTATATATAGCTTTAATTTTCAGCTGCCCTGTAACTCTGACTGCTATGATCGCTGACGCTGCTGACAAAGAGCGTGAACATCTCTGTCGCATAACTCACGTCGTCTGCGGCGTCGCTAAGTGAACTGAAGCGTAGACCAGCAACAACAGAAGAGTTCTATTCGTATATTGAGCAAAGTAATTATTGTTCAAGTTAAATTCTTAAAAATGATGATTTCAATTTTCAGTATTCAAAGGAAACTCTCAAAGCATATTTTTAAAAACTATCATAGCTTAATAACATGGATTTTCCATAATTACATTTTCACAAATACTGTCGCTGATAGCAACATCAGTTATTAAGCTTTAGTTCTCCTGCTGACAGTATTATTGCTGTACACATTTCTTACCTTCCACATGCGTGTAAAAAATATGCACGTAATTTATGCCTAACTATGATGTAACAATGAATGACTCTGCAGTTTTTGCATATATACTGATGGTTGTAAAATGAACATTACAACTTTCAATCAGTTATATTGGAAAAGGCTGCTATATGTTCATATTGCTGTACAGTTATTCATTTGTATGTCAGAAAGCGTATTGATTCTAACTCCTAATTTTTTTAAACGCCCTAAACATGACTGTTTCAAGTAAAAGTTCTTTCATTAATTTCTTATAAATACATGTATATACATAAATATATATGAGGGTATGTGTGTGTGTGGGTGTGTGCCTGTGTGTGTTTATATAACTTAAAAATGCGTTAAATGTCTCAACAGGTATGTACGCAGCATGTGCTTTGCGACATTACCAGCTGAAGTACGAGCTACAGGACGACATCACGCTCATAGCTGACAGACGCGTCAACCCAACCCTCAGTACTGTGCAGAACCTCCGTGCTCGTTGGATGGAAGCAAATCACGGCGGTTTTGATGACATTTCTGTCGTGGAGGCCATACGAAACGTTCAGAAACGTGTGCCGCAGCATAAAATTGTGTGGGAACAAAACGAGAAGATGATCGTTGTTGTTGTTCTTGTTACCGATTTTATGTTACGAGTTCACAGAGAAATGAAATCATCGAGTGAAGTTATGTTGGTCGAGAGTACAAGTCATGTCGATCAAACAAATTGCTCATTGACAATCCTTGTTTGCGCAAGTCCTGCTGGAGGTTTATCTTTAGGAGTAATTATTACCTCCACATAAGCTAAAGAGGATCATGTTAAAGGTAATGAACTAATTGCTGATGACAAAGAGATTCTTTTAAACTAAACATAAACCACCAATTTTATACTGACATGTTTATAGGTATACATTTATGCATTTCGAGAACCGTTTTATGGACGGCGTTCATACACAAAAATACAAATTAAACAGTAATCATTTACCTTATACTTCACTCTTTTTATATAAATATCTTTGCTAGCACATATTATTTCGTTCCTTTTTCGGCATCTAAAAAGAGTTTGTGAAATTACCTATTTAAGAAATTGATTCAAAACTGAAGCATGATGAAAGTACTGTGTAAATTACTAATTGTCAAAGTATGCACATTAAGGGACTTGAATTATAACGAAAGATTTTTATAAATTTTCACTTCTATGACTACTTGCCTGATTTATAATGCAGTTTAAATTAATTCGTGATAAATACATTGAAACATTACAGCAATTTGATCTCGTAAAATTTTCATAAATTTGTTTTTTGATATTAACTTCAATTGTCTTGTACCTATATGCGTATAAAGCTGAAAAAATATTTTACTTCAATTTATAATGTAAGCTTAAGAACAAATGTAAACCTCGTTATAACAGTTTCTAATCCACGACATACACAGTCACACGTGTTCTGATAAACAATGACTATTTCGATTACAGATTTTCGACTACTCCAAGAAGAACTAGGAGCGTCAGGATTTTTTGGAAGAGGCCAACCTGAGTGTTTTGTTACGGATAACAGTGAAACAGAGAGAGGAGCATTAAGTGAAGGATGGCCAAATGCGAAGCTGTTTCTCAGCGTGTACCACGTCCTTCAAGCAGCGTGGCGCTGGCTTTGGCTCACCAAGCACGATGTTGAATTGGATCAGAGAAAACCTTTGATACTCATTCTGAAGACACTGGTTTACTCTGAGTCAAAAGAAGCTTTTGACCAAACTTGGAATGAGATTCACTGTACAGACCTCTCACGCAGACATCCCAAATGCACAGAGTAAAAGAATGTTTTATATGAATATACACCTATAATTATTATTCATGTTTCTCTCTCCTTTAATATTTTTCTAATGAAATTTTTTCTAGCAATTAAACATCTTTTTTAAAGGTATTTCCGAGCAGCAGTTGAAAGAAGAGAGTGCTGGAGCTTGCTTTGGCGAGCAGGGTGGGTGCCTATTACGTGGACACAACACAAACAACATCTGCGAAAGTATGATGATGGTGATCAAGGGCATTGCACTACGAAGGTAAATTACTAACTGTACATTCAGAACGATTTCTTGATATTTCACTTGAATTATTACACATGCAGTTTCTTATGTACGAGTAATTCAGTCCGCAGTGTGTGTAAATGACGTCTATTGTTACAGGAACAAAGTCCGAAATGCATCTCACCTGTTGAGTGTCATGGCTGAGATTTGTAACAGCTATCTTCGCCTTCGCTTGCTTGATGTTGTTGTAAAAAGGGACAGTTCATCTAAAACTGCAAGTCAGATAAGTGTGAATTCCATAACTCACGAGGGAGACACTATGTTTAACGTTATATTTTAAAGTGATCGAGATGTGTCGTACAGTGTCGACCTAGCAATCGGCGTGTGCGCCTGTCTCTCTGGAAATACTGGGGCAATCTGCAAACATCAAATTGATTGTTCTCAGTTTAGTGCAGTTCGTCCAAGAGAAGCTAAGGCTTCTCTAGACAAAAGAGCTTTGGCAAGGGTTGTTAATGGCGATAAAGAGGTCCCTGATCTTTAGTTCTTCCAAAGTTTAAAGGAGCCCCTTGATGCTGCTGAGAAGAGCCCCGTCAACGTACTGGACCACTCTGATAATACTCCATCACGGGAAGAACTACTTCGGAATTAGGGGTAGAAGCGACGACTACTAACAACGCAATGCTTGTGGAAAAAGTTGACAGCACCGTAGAATATTTGAAATCCTTAATTTTAGAATATG
The DNA here is from genome assembly GCA_014220935.1 of Platorchestia sp. MABIK. Lineage (NCBI taxonomy): Eukaryota > Metazoa > Arthropoda > Malacostraca > Amphipoda > Talitridae > Platorchestia > Platorchestia sp. MABIK. The sequence goes on along the minus strand of JACJUY010000494.1, from coordinate 178,022 downwards.
ATCCTAAGGAAGTTGATACTGCCCTAAAGTTTTTTCTTCGAGAATGCGTAGTATCAAAAATGTTGCACAACTTCAAACATTTTTGCGGACAGCTGGGACAGTTTTATATTTCCGAAATGGTTCTCTGAGAAGAAAAATTTTGTGCCAGCCAACATCAGTATCCAGACGTCGAAATGGAGAATCCCGAGGAAGAGGTAGACTTCTAAAAGGCGGTGGAGTGAAACCTAAGCGAAGCCTTACAACTAACATTAATAAAATTCAGCCCAGTGCCAAAACTCATTAAACATGAGAATTAATTGGAGCACGTTCAAATTTTCTCATCTTTTGAGTTGCCTGCACTTTTTCGAACAGAAAAGATCAACATAACTTCACATTTATTTTTAATATACAATGCTAAGTACATCTTATTTCATACATAATGTAACATATATCTTATATTTTCTTTTCTAACTTTTCAGCCTTACGAAATAGTCCAATTTCCTCACGCGTAAGTTAGTTCAGAAATGCTCCTAGCGTTTTTGTACTTAAACATAGTGATTCATTAAAATTTATGTTTCTGTCTGATTATAAAATGTAACGTTTCGACGTATCTAACGTCATCCTCAGGCAGGAAAAAAAATACAGAATAATTTTCAGTCATATTGGAAAAACGCATAACTAACACTTGAATAATATAGACTAGATATGTAATCACAAAAGACGAAGGCGACTAGACAAAAAATCAAATTTTATATCACAGAAATAGTGGTATGACTAGAAATATTGTACATAAACCGCGACGTTCCCCACACTAGAGACAAGAGCAAAATGGTCGAGCAGCTTCGTCATACCTAGCAAGCTGAAGTTCTGCTAAACAGTTTAACCCTTTGCTTCCCGACGGGAACTCCAGTTCCCGTCGTGAACTCGTCTTCCAGTTTAGGGAAATTGACGAAATTTCAGGGTAATTCAACTAGTAGGGAAAGTATTTGAAGTAAATGACAAAATTAGGGCAATTAATAATATTCCTGCAACTATGTTTTAGACACTCCAGAAGTTTGACACGTGCAATTTGCTATTGATATCCACTCAATGTGAGCTTCATGGTCTATGCAGTACATTCTATACTTTTTATTTAACTTGAGCAAGTTTTTCATAATAACATGTATTTACAGATAAAATAAAGCAAAATCTAAATTGAAATCATTTGTAAGATTTTTCGGCCATTTTTTTTGGGCGTGGAAGCATACATTATTAAAGGATAATTTTTTCAATTTAATACTTAGACCACGGAGTGGGACAAATGTGTACCACTAGGTAAATTGTTCATTCACGCACCAACGTAAATGTCTAAAATTTCAAACCATTTTGCGACCTTTTTTGAAGGAATTTTATCATACCATGAAAATATTATTGAGCTCTCACATTTTGTACATTTCTTACAAAGGACGGAAACTAATTCCAGCAAATAAATCGATGTTACCAGTCTGTTTTTCACAACCTAACCAAATCAACTTTACAACACGCGCAATCGTAGTCAACGTGTTAGAAAGGAAGTAAGCACCTGCTTTTGAAGAAAAATAAACCATGCTAGGGCAATTTTGCTGATATTTCAGGGTAATGACTAAAATTACGTTAGAAAATTTTTCCCTTAACAATTAGAGTGTTGGGAAGGAAAGGGTTAAGAGCAAAAAAATCATTATTATTTTAGTTTAGAGAAGGTTTAAGTTCATGAATGTGTAATGCTTCAATAATATGAATTTGACTTTTTTAAATAACATTATAAAGAATTTTAGAGTTAGGGAACAGATCTTCATTGGATGGTTTGCAACTATGGTCAACACGAAAATAATTGAAGATGGAACCTTGATATTTATGAGCTGTTAATCTTTGCTTCAGGGTCATTCTGGTCATGCCAATGTAACGTTTATCAAGAGACTTACATTCTCTTCTGCTACATTTAAATTGATAGATCACACCGGCCTTGTCCAGATCGTTGACCCCAGATGCAGACAGATTATTTTTTACTAATTGGTCACTGATTGTACAATCTTTATAATACACGCAAATTTTAATAGAAGTTTCTGGATTTACTGGCTTAACAAAGGTTTTAACAATGTTTTTAAAGACTCGTTCGTCAATTTTATAATTATCATGCATTTGGTTTTCGTAAAAAATATTGATATGGTTTGCATTCACTGAATTATTGTCACTACTCATGCTTCGGTTCATAAATTTATCAATAGTTTTATCAATCAAGGTATTCGGAAAGTTGTTATTTACAAGTAAACGTTTAATTCGAAGCATTTCTGAGTGGAAATTTTCCCAATTACTGCAAACTTTATGAGCTCTATTTTTCAAGGTATGGATAACGCCTTCTTTATACATTTGCGGATCTTCACAATCGTAATTAATAGTTTCACCAGAATGGGAAGGTTTCACATGCACGGATCTACGGAATGTACCGTTAGAAGCTTCAACCAGAACATCTAAAAAGGGGAGCTTATCGCGTACACCTAACTCATACTATACTCATACCTAACTATTAATTACGATTGTGAAGCTCCGCAAATCTATAAAGAAGGCGTTATCCATACCTTGATAAATAGAGCTCATAAAGTTTGCAGTAATTGGGAAAACTTCCACTCCGAAATGCTTCGAATTAAACGTTTACTTGTAAATAACAACTTTCCTAATACCTTGATTGATAAAACTATTGATAAATTTTTGAACCGAAGCATGAGTAGTGACAATAATTCAGTGAATGCAAACCATATCAATATTTTTTACGAAAACCAAATGCATGATAATTATAAAATTGACGAACGAGTCTTTAAAAACATTGTTAAAACCTTTGTTGAGCCAGTAAATACAGAAACTTCTATTAAAATTTGCGTGTATTATAAAGATCGTAAAATCAGTGACCAATTAGTAAAAAATAATCTGTCTGCATCTGGGGTCAACGATCTGGACAAGGCCAGTGTGATCTATAAATTTAAATGTAGCAGAAGAGAATGTGAGTCTCTTGATAAACGTTACATTGGCAAGACCAGAATGACCCTGAAGCAAAGATTAACAGCTCATAAATATCAAGGTTCCATCTTCAATCATTTTGGTGTTGACCATAGTTGCAAACCATCCAATGAAGATCTGTTCCCTAACACTAAAATTCTTTATAATGTTATCAAAAAAGGTCAAATTCATATTATTGAAGCATTACACATTCATGAACTTAAACCTTCTCTAAACGAAAATACTGATGATTTTTTTGCTTTTAAACTGTTTAGCAGAACTTCAGCTTGCTAGGTATGACGAGGCTGCTCGACCATTTTGCTCTTGTCTCTAGTGTGGTGAACATCGCGGTTTATGTACAATATTTCTAGTCATACTACTATTTCTGCGATATAAAATTTAATTTTTGGTCTAGTCGCCTTCGTCTTTTGTGATTACATATCTAGTCTATATTACTTAAGTGTTAGTTTTGCGTTTTCCCAATGTGACTGAAAATTATTCTGTATTAATTTTTTTTCCAGCCTGAGGATGACGTTAGATACGTCGAAACGTTGCATTTTATAATCAGACAGAAATATAAAGTTTAATGAATCACTGTTTTAGTACAAAAATGCTAGGAGCATTTCTGAACAAACTTACGCGTGAGGAAATTGGACTATCGTATATTTTATGGACGTATTAACGCATTGTATTAACATTTATAGAAGAGATCATTGTCATCACGTTGTAATGTATATATTGAGAAGTGATATAAAGTATAAAAGGAAAAATATTTTTTGTACATGTGTTTTGCTTTTCTTTCTATTATTAAATGTCACAAGCATAGATAAAGTAGTCAGGATTGCACTTCTACTATCAGTAACACTTGAATTTCTGTTCAAAAATTGTATCGAGCCTTTTCTCGGTGCCCTAACGTGTGAGAGTACACTTCAATGCTTTGAAATTGGTGCGAATGGCATCATTGCCCTTCGTGCCACGGGGGTGGAGGGAGAGGGGTGGGGTCTAGAAAATCTGGCATAAGACTTGAAGGAAACCAATGATCAACCGTCTTGTGTAGAAACCACCTCGCCAATTGAACATGAGAGAAATCTCCACCGTTTAATTTTTTGTACACGCTTAGAGTGAAATAAATGTTGACAATTATCGTGTTGCACTTCCCACACCATCGTTTGACTTACATGAAAACACGAACAGCAGAACGAGTATTAGAGGTTAGATTATTTTGAAAATGTTCCAATATTTTTTCCTCCATGTCTGAAATTTTTATTCTTCTACGGCATCCTCCTTCGAGTTGTGCTCTACGAAACGCTCCGCTTTCACAAAATCTCTTGTGTTTGGCTACAGAGGTTTGATGCGATGGAGCGTCTCTGTTGGGATATGATCTACTGCGTAAATTAGGACAGCCTCCCTAAAATTATCATTTGCTGCCCCGGAGGCAAGATTGTCGTTAATACCTTAGTAGCCGATGAAATATTCAATGTAAACAAAAAGTTCAATCTTTGATGGAATGGAACACTCAGAAAATTCAATAAAAGTTGAAGTATTTGTTAGTTTTTAACAAGGCATTTCGACCATATGATTACTGAGTAATGTGTGTTGATTTCAACGGTCCAACGGTGTTGATCTCAACACTTACATGTATACGCTTGCATTTACGCATGCATGTGTTTGTTGACAATGTATACACATCTACGTAATACATGCCTAGATCTACACAATACACATCTACACAATACATGCATAGATATATATACATAATACACATTTACGCAATACTAACGTAGATCTACATAATACACGTCTACGTAATACATCCCCAACATCTACATAATACACATCTAGGTATTCAAATAAAGATGGATGTCGATGTATAAGTGTTTTTCAACTTCTGCTTAATTAATAAGCGGATAATAAAGAAATACACCTCAATCAAAAACTTAAATGCATTGTTGTGTTACAAATATGTGCCACGACATATTTAGTTTATGGATGAGAAAAAATTTAGTTAGCGATTACTACAAGATTTCTTCAATGAAGAACTAAATCTCGTTTAAAGAATTTAAATTTCATTTGTAACAATGTAGATTTCATTAGGGACAACTCAGATTTTGCTTAAGATAAACTAGATTCTTATGACAACAATAAACTTTCATTTGTGACAATTCGATTTCTTTTCTGAAAAATCAACTTCAAAATCGTAAATACAGTACGTGGAAGTAACATAAAAGTAGTTATGTTATTAAATGGCACAGCAAAGATTGCCAAGACTACACTGACCAATGCAACTGGACATGGAGGAAACGCCCGCCAACTTAAAAGCAATGACAAATGTTCCGCGCGTGCGGCGAGCTGAACACACGGTACACCGTGGCTGATCATGCTGCAGTCGGCCGAGCAGGCGGCCACCTCACGCCCCAGGCCACAAGCCGTTACGGGGCGAGTTCACGAGCCGCTCGAGGTTCAGCCCAAGCAGTTGAGCATGCAGTGACGTCAGAACAGAAGCCTCGTCTTCCAGACCCCGCTCTCAGCAGGCCACAGTGTTTAAATAATTCAAGTCAACCTAGAACTAGTGGTTCACTCGAAGCAAACAAGAAAACTTTGGCCGTACACAATAACAGTTGTCGTATCGTAAGTTGACAACACTCGTAAATTGATTGCAGGTGAGACTGAAATTTTACTATTCGCGCAACTCAACTTTTATACTACTTCATGAGCTTCTTTCAATCTTACTCTGTTTATGCGCAGAGTGGGGTGAGGCATCTTGTGCATGGATTCCCCGTTTCCTTAATTCGAAACCAATAGGGGCCTTTATTTTCCCTCTCTTCAAAACACATTTGTTGATGTTAGGGAGGCTTACACTAAATTTTCATTGAATCTAATCACAATAAGGAAGGAACCGCTGCTTGACAGTGAATTTGAAGAGAACACATTGGTACGATACGATTTAAAATATAATAGATCTGCTAATGTTGAAGAAGTTTAGCGGCGCTGCTCTCACATTGACACGCGGACGGTAAATTTAAAATCCCACGTACAGGTTTTATGACTCCTATTGCGCACGTGACACGAGGATATTTCTATTGAAAAAATTTGATAACACGGACGCCCCTCATAAAAAGTGATGAGGCTGTTCTTATCCAACTCTACCCTCCTTCACGTCCTAACAAAAGCGAAGAATATCGATGGTATTTATACCATTCTAGAACCTTATGGACCACTGATCTACATTTTTCTCGACGATTACGACTGCGTTTTGTTATCAGGAAAATTACCTGAGCTGCTCGGCGTCTCTCTTCTGACGCACTGGAGGTCCAAATCATTGCGAACATGGAAATTTCCGCAGTCAGAATGTTATTCTAAGATGCAGGGTTACTGGCACCCGTCAGCTGCTGGCCAGCGCGCTGCCATGTTTACTAACAATCTAGAGGCGCCGCAGGGGAGCGTCGCTTTCTGCCAGAAACATGGAGAATAGCTCCTGTCGCTCCTCGAGTTTGCGCGGCTGATGAAAATGATAAGTGCGATAACTTTCCATCTGTCCTCGAAACTCAACTATCTGCATTCGAGAAGAGATAGCAGTCGCTGCTGCTCTAACTGCATCTGCAATATTACAAAAAAAAATAAGTTGAATGTTATGACAGCGTAATCACACCTAGGTACTATTTTCCGGGCCGAGATCCACTTGCAGGCTGGGTAAATACGAAAAAATATGTATGCTCATAAAGTAGCCGAGTCGAGGCAACCTGTTGACCTCAGAAAAATCAGGCTGTTGACCTCAGAAAAATTTAATGAAGTAAAGCATGGGAAATGCACATCAACACAACGAACGGAACTCATCATGAACACCAAGAACGTTTGCAACAGCACGGGCAGCTCAGAGTACCTACAGGGCATTTTGTGTTTAGTTATGGACGAAAGCCCTGGCATTCAGCGTCTGGAACTTCAGCAGAATCTGTGCTCGTTTTTTCAAGCATTCATCGATTCATTGTATCTCTATCTCTGTATAATCTATATTTTTACCCTTTCTAATACTAGCTCGATCAAGTAAAAAGTACGTCAATAATTTATAAATACTAACGTTATTTAAAAACAATACCACGATGAGATGAACTGAATAGGTTAGAAACAACGACTGTTTTTTTCGGCCCACATCACAGTTATAACGCATTTTTCAACAGAATTTGGCAGTTTAACCAATACTTCTACGTAGAGTTGTGGGATTTCATCTCACGTTCACTGAAAGCATTATGATTTAATATTCAATACACCGTTATCGCAAGCCGTTAAATTAATCCCCCTCGGTCAAGCAGGAGTCTGGACGTCTGGTAGTCTGCGCTGACAGGACAGGATGGGCATCTACACCCTTCATTTTCAGTGCGTCTCTGCTTCCTTGTATCGAGTCACTCGCGCAGCTCGTAGTTGTAATAAACGTCATGATCATGAGTTTGTTTATGATTTTAATAAAGGTGATATTTATGAGCATCCTTTAATCTTACAGATCATGTTTTTGATCTTAATAAATATGTCTATAATCTTAATGGACATGATCGATGTATCTCATGGTACCAAAATCCAAGTTTTAAGTTTAGGTAAAGCTTCTGTCACAATACATAGCTATGCTATACGTAGCTCGGCCGAACTCCTCGCGGTAACTATGTGAATCTATTCAATCTGAGTGGGCAATAAACACAAAAGGTTTAAAAAATATACTCAAAGTTGTAAGCTCTTTTGTTCCATATTTCTGAACCTGTTTACAATAAAGAATTGTTGAATGATTCGATATAAAAATTACGATTCTTATTATTATTTCGACGTAACCCACATCGCAAGCTCAGTTATTTTCAACCATTTCATTTCGATAAAAAAATTACTATTTATCATTGTATTTTATCTAAGGGTACTAAATCAATTGTCTAACTTTAGGTGTCTCGAGACAAGTCGAAGAGACTGTGTAATTCCTAAAGATCAGTTTTGTTTTCCATTCTTAGCCGCAAATAGTTTCCCTATTCTTGTTCGTGCAATAAATTTTCAACCTCATAAATTAATTAGACATACTTCAATTGCGTGGCCAAATATACAGGGTCCATTGGTTTTCTAGAAATTTTATTTCATTAAGTCATAAGCATTTCGTATCGTACATGCACCACTAACAAACGATGCGTGAATTATCGAATAAAAACTTTTCAATTTTATTCCCTTACCTGGAGAAATTCGTGCTTGATCAAACCCAGTTGTTTGTCTTCTCATTAGGATGCAACAATCATGAAATACTACATTGAATAGTTTTGAACAAATCCGAAGATTCAAAGAAAAACATTGCACAACGATCCTTGTAATCTATCAGAGCACACGAAGACTGTCAGAAAAAAAATGTCTGAATGTCACCAAGATTATACAAAGTTCTGAACAAATCAAGGACGAGCACTTTGCAAAGTTGTGCACCAAATAAACTTGCTATATAACATCAACGATAGAAGAACTTCTAGAAAATAATGAGTTTTTCTTATTGGTACCGAAATTTGTACATCATTTATTGTCATTCTCATAACAACGTCCACAAGGCGAGTCGAGTAATTCTTCATTATTTCTAAAAATAGGCCTTCCTCGTGACAAAGAGCCCTGCCCCTGTCTGTGGCTCCTGCTGCGGCCAGTACAAGCGATAATTACACCGCCAACATGTCCAGATTTATCTATAGCGAGCGTCACTTCCCCGGTTTCTCAGAAGGCGAAGGACAATGACTGAAGTCCGTGATGTTCCACCGGTAATGATCAGTGTCAGACAAGGAGTTCGTCTTGTGGGAAATTCCTCGCACGTGCTTCAAATTTTACATTTCGAGTGGGAGCTTTGTGCTGATCAGTCGCTTTGCCTCCGTCGGTTGTTGCAGGAGGGCCGTGGTCAGCGTCTTTTCCGGGCAACGCTACTAGGAGGTTCTGTTCGGACTCGGCCGCGGTTCCGGGAGTTGCTGAGACTACTGTTTGATAGTTTACGAGTGTACACGGTAAACTGTCAAAAATGATGGTGATTCGATATTTTTCTTAAATTAATCTTTCAGATATGGATGACGAACAATTATGTCGTTTGGGGCAAATGGCGATTCCGTCATTTTGGGGGCAAAAAATGATTTTAGCCTCAGGAGAGTTAGAATCACTATGGACAAGAGATGAGTGCATAAACTCTTAAAGCATTCATTTGCGGTCATTTCAGGGCTTCTATAGTTTTTCTATGGTAAAAAATTAATGTGTGACACAATTTCTCCCAAAACCATAGAAAAAATGTTTTTCAAAACATTTGCAATGTTTCAGAAAATTTGTTATAATTCGCCACACAGATAAATTTTGGGGGCATTTGGCGATCGATTGATGCATTTGGGGCAATTGGCGATCGCCCTCACTTTCATAGC
>JACJUY010000494.1:139349-168425 GCA_014220935.1 Platorchestia sp. MABIK | reverse complement strand
GCTCCCTGACGTCAGGAAAAACATATTTCGCTTTCCAGATGTTCAGGCCATGATCTCTCTTCGCAAATTTCATGAGAGGGATGGTTAAGGTATTAGACAGTACTACAATGACTAGACTCAGAGAATACCTGACAGACTGCCTAACTGCTTTACTGACAAGACTAACTGAGCCTTAACTCTGTCCGCAACCTAGAAAAAGAAATGGAAGACCACAGCAGCTTGTAATGTGAGTTATATCATTTTAATTTTGTTTGAATATATTTAGTTGATGATTTCAGTATTTATCTATCCTTTGGTATGACATACTACCTTTAAGTAATCGAATTACAGACCGATCATCAATTGCCCCATGAAAATCGCCATTTACCCCAGTGGGGTAAATGGCGATCGTACCACTAAATCGGACTTATATTTAAAACAACAACATTTTCAAAAGATTTCAATACGGGGATAGAAGCATAATGTATCAACACACTGTGTGGCACATAGTTGGTTTTTTGATTGTCATTAATATACGCGCTGGTTAGATGTTACTGAAAACGATCGTCATTTGCCCCGAATGACTATATTATATCCAATATCCATCCTAATGGTACCCGCAATTAAAATATTCTTTTAATTCTGCACTGGCGAAACTCACATTACAGATACGGTCAATAAGGAGTCTTAAGAGCGTGTCAGAGAAACGGACCAACCAGCCAAACAAGCAACAAATGTGTAATATTATTGACTAGTGTACACGGCTCGTCAAAAATGACGGGATACAATATTTTCCTTGAACAAATTCTCCAGATGTGGATAATGAACAAATAGATCCATCCTAATAGTAACTGCGATAAAATGTTCTTGTACTTAATTGTGCACTGGTGAAACTCTGATCACAGATCCGGTCATTAAGCATCCTTATGAGCGTCTAAGAGAGACGGAAGAAGCGGATACCAAGAAATAAATTAGGCGCACCAAGGGTATTATTAGGTAAGAAGAACATTATTAGCCAAGAAGGTTTTGAAAAATATTTTAATATGTTTACTCGCGTTAAGTTTAATTTTCTTGATCAATGCATTCAATTTTTTTCCAATATTTGTAGACTTATAAACAAAAGTAAGCGGAAGTCAGGATTTTTATATCATTTGAATGGCATCTATGATGTCATTCAATAGATATGAATTTTTGGGAATTTGGCGACAGGAGATATAAAATATATACATACATTGAGCAAATTATTATAGTGGAGATTGCTTGGCTATGATCATTTTAAGTTCATATTGTGGTATTTTCTCTTGGGTGCTCACTTATTCAGAAATGGTTTTACTATTACAGGGTGCTGGTCGGCGCTTTCGAGCAAATGCAGTTTTCGACTCCACAAGATCCCAGAAAAGTTTGGCTGCTGCTATGTGAAACGTTTTACTGGCCTTTGATCGAGCACCCCTCTGTGAACTTGCCTCTTCGAACAATTAAAGCTTAGATTCTTCTTATATCATCCTTAAAAAAGCTTTTGAGCAAAAATAAAATACTAAACTAACGAAACTGTACATTCAGCCTCTACTTCTATTTCAACCAAATTCTATTAAATGTTGAATGTAAATATAGTGGTGTCAATTCCTGGGAGTGCGGACAATTTTAACGTATACGTCAAACCAACAAGTTTCCTCCTACTCAACTGGCAGGCGTCGGAAATTAGAAACTTTACACGCAACGGTGTGACATGAAATTAACGCAACGGGAAAATTAGGTTGAATGAGATAAACCAAATACCTTTTTAAAGGACATGCCTCGTGAAATAAAATAACACAATGCCATTAATTAAAGGGGACAATATTTTTCAGTCGGTATCAATAATTACTGTGCGAATTAAATACATTTTCTCGAACCACACTATTTATTCTGAGCTCAGTTTTAAAACTCGAATAATAACTTAGCAGGCAATTGAGAATACTAAATAACGACGATCTAAAACTAACTACTAACGTTTATAGTTTTTGCGCCAGTTATAAACTGACCATAAGTGAAGTAAAGTTTTCCTTCTTCTCCTTCAAAATTGCTTTGCCCTAGGACAACTGACGGTTTTCATTTTTCCGAAATAGGCGTCAGTGGTCATGTGATCATTTATTTCGTTAGTAGTGTGAGAATATTCACCGACATTTCCGAGCTAAAATATCCTATTCTTCAATACGTTCATCTGTTCACATATATCGGTTCCCATTATCTCGTTAGAGAAATCTCAGTTAAGTAACAAAAGAAGTTCTTCCTTCTTCCCGTTGTCAACTAAGTTTCTTCGATACACCTCGTCGCGCACCCGTTGCACCAAATAACTTTCAATCTCAAAACATAAATCGATTAGGCTTAATCCATTTTTAAACTGAATTTCCTCACAACCTCCGTTTAGATTTTAGCGAATCAATAATTATGTTCATTTTTAAATTTATGGAAATGATTTATTGGACAGAATGAATGCAATCTTTGAGTACATATCCGTAGCTTACTCAGTTGAAAATCGGCGCAGTGTTACTCCAGTGTCGGTGAAGTTACTGCAGGCGTCAGTAGCGTGGAGCGAGAGAGGAGCAAGAAATGCAGCGGAGATCTCCAGTGAGCAGCCCGAACTGCGCTGCCACGTCAGTGGCCACCGCTCAATTATGGTTTGAAAAATATAGCAGAGTCAGGGCCTGCAGTAGTGAACTGCTCACACGAGAGTACTGCAGTACATGGTTGCAGCCTTGACTGCAGATCTCAATTTTGTTTAGGTAATAAAAAATAACGAGTGGACGACTAACGCATAGCTGAAACCAAAACTGCTGATGCGATGTTATACACCGAACTAGCGCTAAACTCCACTTACTGTGCCGAACTGCTGCAAACTATTAGAGATTTTTATTTCTTTCAGTTTAGAGGACGAGAACAGCAAGTTACGAATTGAGTTGTATCAACACAGAATTTTAAGCTGAAAAGAGCAATATCACCATAAAAACTAGAGCCCAGATTTCTAGTCCTAAAAAGTGATCAAAATAGCACTAAAAAAAGTTGAAAAAGTTGAATAGCACTAAAAGTTGATAGTGCTAAAAGCACTAAAAAGTTGCAGGTATAATCGCAAAATGGTTTTTATTTCTAGCTGAATAGTACTTATTTGTAGCAAAATGTCACGTAAAAATTTGCAAGTTTTGGCTGCAATTTAGCAGTTTTCTTTTATGTGCAGTTATAGAAAACGGATAAGATTTTTCAAAAGTTGGACTTGCGAACGAAAATGCCAAAATAACGAAAAAGAAAGCTCATCGGATACAAACTACGAAGGATCAGCATAAATTGAGGCCATTTTTAACACCCCGAAAAATTTTCCATTGTCATATATTATCCTCTTTTGCGTAAAAACAAAACCTCAATATCCATTACATTGTCCAGTAAATAAATTTATTGCACTCGCTGAATAATTCAAAAATAGATCTATCCGTACCACAGAGGACGTTAATTTCTATGAACAGAAAAAATGAAAAATACAAATAGACAAATGACTTAAAACGCAATTTAAGCCTGCAAAGCAATTTAAGCGTGCAAAAATTATTTTTCTGTCCCAATGTTGAAAAAGCTATAATTTTTTTTTTCGTGTTTGTTTGCTTACGCGTTTCTAGATGTGCGTGTTGCGTTGCGCGATGTTTTTTATAAATTACTTTGTGATTAACCTTTTCTCACTACTTGATAATCATTTACGAGGGTGTTCCAATCTGCTTCGGTATAGCGTTTTTTGTCTCGTCTTACTTCGTCTCAACTAATAATTCAGAAATTCCAAACATTTCTCTGGTAGTATTTAAATTATTCAAAAGTTGTCAGCCATCTCTCGGAATATAAAATATCCAAGCGATAAAATTTTTTATTTAATTAGCCCTTTACAAGGTTAATCTATTAGCATGCCTCGTCTAGTAAGTCTATTAGTAAGCCTCGAATGGTACGTTTGTCTAAAGACGTCTTATATCAAAAAATCTTTAAACTCAATATGTTATCATACATATCACGTGTCAACTTTTGAAAATAAACGGTTTTCATTTTTTTCTTTCTTTCTCATGTTTGTCTACAACTAGTTTGTGCAGGTTTAATGGTCATTTAATGCATATGACTACTTCTTGACTTTGTGCCGTGTCAAAATAGCGTTTATAGTAAAATAGCCTTCTACTATAAACGCCTTCACATGGTTAAATATCCCGCCTTCATCTGGCTATTCTCGGGTGCAATAATTCGTCTGTGGCATCTGAACAGCTGCAAAGCTCATTGCGTCATATCCCGCCTTCACCTGGTTATTTTCGGGTACAGTTCGCCTGTGGCATATGAACTGCAGCTGAGCTCATTGCGTCATATCCCACCTTCACCTGGTTATTCTCCGGTGCAATTCGCGGTACCATCTAAACTGATAATGAGCTCGCGGTGTTAGATCTCGCCGCGCCTGGCTATTCTCGGGCGCAGTTCTGGGTTCTGCCAGAACTCGTGCATTTCGGTTATTTCCGGTGCGTGGCTGCCCTAGGCGTTAGCTATCGGAGCTCTCGACTCGAATAGATAACACCACCATGAAAGAGATATTAAACAACCACTTGTACTGCAATGTAAGTTATGCGCAACTGTGAACAGGTTCATGCAACTCAGGTAAGATCATTTTATGAAGCGATAGAAATGTAGCTTACTCCCTCATTTAGTAAAAAATACTGTTCTCCCACACTTTTCCTGGAAAAGAAATGTTCTAAAACATATGTTGCGTGAAAAAATTTCACAATGTGAGTAAGGGGGGTCTTCAACACTTTGACTGCGGCAGGTAAAATTAAAGTTTAACATTCAACTCAAATTTAAAGTAAATTGTCGTACATAATTTAGAAATAGCAAACATTCAACTCAAATTTAAAGTAAATTGACGTACATAATTTTAAAATAGCAAACATTAACTGGATCATGCCTTCGTTTCGTTTTCATTTAAGTATTTATAATTATTGAGTTTTGACTCTGGTCGATAATATAATAGCAGCATATTAAAAACTCCATCCGTGTACCACCGATGGCTCACGACGTAGTCAAAGTGTTAAACACGATATAAGCAAAAATTTCTTCCCCAGTGTATATCAATAAGGTCTGAGACAGAACGTTAAAAGCACATCAAGCAAATGACACTTCAAGGCTTACGAGCACCTAGAAAGAAACATTTATAAAATCAAATATTTACTCCGACCCCAATATATTTTTTACTTTACATATTTCCAAGACATATTTCGTAAAAAAAAGCATGACTTGCTAAAGAATATGAAAACTGGTTATCACAGCTTGAAATTAGAAATATTCGAGGCTGAAATTGCATATTATATCACCAATACACGAGAGATGAGATATTTGAATTTTCTCAAGGTCATGCATGGGTCAACATCTTAAACGAATAAATTAAAGAAGCAAATTTAAATGAGTTAAATATGCACACTTTTATTATTTAGTCATCCAACCAAGTAAACTCGCGCTGTTTTTATTTCCTTAAGTTCAGAGGACGAGAACAGCACATTATTGAGTTGTATCAACATACAATTTTAAGCTGAAAAAAGCAATATCACCATAATAACACATCCCGTTTATCTTATTTCGCGATTTCACAGTGTCGTTTCATCTCACGTTGTTTCAAGTCATGAGAAATCAAAAATTAATAAGTTTTAACCAAAGTTTTATAAGCTAAGGTTAAATTTATGTGACTCAGTCTGACATATAAGTAGATGCACTGAGAATTAACCTGTTGGCTCTAAGAGAAGTATCGACAGAACCAGTAGCCCATTTTGTGCACAAAAATGTACGGGCATTTTCCAATTACATTTCCCGTGATTTTTTTTAGCAATTCACGAGTATTGCACTCTGTCGACGTTAACCAGTATTAGTTGCAGACCTCCTACCCACAACACAGGCGATCCTAAGAGAACACAAAAAAGTACTATCCAGGGACTGTAGAAAACCATAATCTAACCGCAAGTTGTGTACCTTGCAACGGAGAATACCTTGCGCATAAAAACAAATTAGGAAAGAAAGGAAGAAACGGCAAAGTAAAAATAGCGAGGAAGGCCAGAAAACCGGAAAAACACAGTGGGTACCAAAGAAAGAAGTCCCGAATGCCTATATAGCTGGAGTTGAGGTAACTTTTAACAGCGTCCCCTTGTGGACGCAAGTCCCTACGCGGTGCGGTAGAAACGCCTAAATAAGCCAAAGCTTTTGCCCATCCTATGCCTTCTGACCGAGAGGCGCTGTGTTAATCATATTCATATATCAACACTTACGCAATAATTTTCCAGAGGATTTACATTTCCAGCAATGTTATCTCTGTTAAATGCATTGGCCATTCAGAGCCATAGATAGACATGAAGCCTTCGAGAAATATTGTGCGAAGTTGAATCAAGCACGTTGTCTAAAGACCAGGATTATAAATAGAATATCTGAATAGTTAACACACATAGAGCTCCCGACGTGAAAACAGTTTGGTAAATATTTCAGGTAGTCATTGGCAGGCAGTTGCGAGCCATGTTTTTCACGGTCTAAAATTAGCTACCCTACAGTTTAAGGGCGAAAAATTTCAACCGGAGCAGTGGCAAAATGTTTTGTCAGTTGGATTTTCGGAGCAGCAGTTTTGCTAAAACATGGTCCCTCGTTGACATCTTAAACTATGCATTCCACTATTAGCAAATCATATTCAGAATTTTGCTTTCTGAACTGTAATTTCTAAGACAAAATAGTCAACCGTGTTAATTTTCAAATAGAGCTCAACAGCAATGTATATTGATAATAATACCAGTATTTTGTACCGGTTGATTTTGACGTATGACGCATGAAAATAGAATTGAGAGGCTTCCCAGCGCTGTCGTGACTGGGTAACATCAGCCTGAGCCCTAGCATTATTGGCCGGCAAGAATGATAGGCTGTCCGAGGTCAGGGAAATGAAATCTCCACACTGACCCGTGTAATCATTACCTTCATTTAGTATTATCATTTCCTTACAGAGGTATTATCTTGAACTTTGCAATCGAAGCCTTCACCAGCAATACTATTATTTACACTGGTATTAATTTTTTTGTTACATTGGTTCAATTTCTTTCACTGGTAGTACTATTGCTTTTTTCTGGGATTATCATTTCCTTAATATAGTACTATTATTTATTCACACCGGCATTTCATTACCTTATAAGTGTATAATTTTAACCATATTCTGGCATTAATATTACAGTGCAATGAAATGTTCATCACGATATCATGGAATTCTTATTCATGTTGTGCTGGTATTACCATTACCTTGTGCTGGTATTACCATTACCTTATGCTGGTATTACCATTACCTTATGCTGGTATTACCATTACCTTATGCTGTATTACCATTACCTTATGCTGGTATTACCATTACCGTATGCTGGTATTACCATTACCTTATGATGGTATACAGCATGCCCAAAATATGAGGTGCGTACACCCATTTGATCCGCAGAGACGGCTATAATCGTTGAGTATTTCATTCGTAGCTAGAATACTTTCATCCCGCAAAACCGTTTTTCACCCAGATACTCTTTTGCGATTTCTAAGGTAAACACACTATTAAACTACTAATATTGAGAAACCATTTGATCAAATATTTTAGTTTTATAAAAACTGTTGTAATTGTTCAATCTTCGTAGCTAGGTGGTTTCAATTCGGTTAAGATAACCTCATTGATAATTGCTCATTAAGTAAGTTAAGAGGGTCTGGAGAAAAAGAGCCAAGGTTCGCATAAAGCCATAAATAGTCATGGAATCCAAATCGAAGGTAGAAGATAGTAAAGTTAACTGTAGAAACTTAGTTTCTTTTTTTTCTTTTCAAACGCATGTTTTCATGAAAAAAATGAAACCGGTGTGAAAAACACCCTCATCAGAGCAATGAATATTGAAATTGACACCAATTTTTTTCAAAGACTACATGACTAAAAGTCTCCACAGAAGAACAATGTATTGCACAGTTTTTAATAATTTTAAAATGAGAGTAAGTCAAATTTGAAGATCACAAAAAAGTATCTGCAGCAAAAGATAATTAGATAAATATAGTCCTAGTCAGGTTTAGTTTTATAATTCAATCAGACCTTACAGAAAAAAATAAGCAGATATTTTTGGTCATCCTGTACATTACAATCACCTTAATTTGACGTTATAACAAACTTACACAAAGCGAAAAATTCAGTACGTGTCACTGCGCCTAACCTAAATTGAACACATTAATTCACTTGAACTCGTTAATCACAAGGAAACAGTTAAATTTATCTCAGCTCCACTTCAATGTTCTTCTTGAGCTAGTCACGACATTAAAATACTCATCTTACTTCCGTGTGAGTCTACTTAATCTTCAACGTTATCTGAAGCGATATTTTTGTTTCGTATTCCAGCATGAGAAAGGGAGAGAAAGAACTACAGCACTGAATAAAAAAGTGCTGATATAAAATTACAGAAAAAACTTGAGGAATACAACCAGTTACTCGTTATCAAAGGAACGGGAGAAAAATATATGCAAAAATTTAAAAAGAGTCGTTCCAGCTAATGGTACGAAAAGGGAATGCTATGGATGCTACCCAAACCTCTGAGACTCCTAAATTGAGATGAGATTTGTTTAAGACGTATGTATTCTAAATGCAGAAGAACTCAGATGCAAACAAATTTTTTTAAAATTTTTAACTTGTATGTTGAAAAATTTTCAGCTTGAATTCGTAAAGACATGAATAAAAGGGCCTGGAAGCACTTTAATTGTTTGATTTTTATCCACTGATGTCACCTACTCGAAGTAACATTTCATTTCGAAAGCGGGAGCAATTTGAACGCCATTTTCAATGTCAGAAAAATTCATTTTTGAAACTTTAACTATAAGACGTTATTGCTCTATGCAGTTTCCACACGCAAATATCAACTTACGAGGGCAATTCGCTCTGTTTGGGACTTGCACTCGTACTTATGAGTTATTCCCTATTGGTACTTCAATTTAGTTCATTTTTTACAGCCCGTTTTTTATCCATTCTACAGCTTTAAGTGGCAACTATTACCCGCTACTGTTTTGCCCTTAACTCTTGCATTTTCAGTTTTTGTTCCGATATTTGGGATGAGAAATGAATGCTCCGAAAGCTTAAGTTTTTACCTCCACTTTTCTACAAAAAAAAGCGATGTGGGTTTCTCAGCTCATTTTTTCCCAAGTAAAGATTTGCATGAATGTTAATAACATTTGCTCAACATGTAAATAATACTTATAAAGAAAATCTATTTTGCGCAAGAAGAATTAATCATGTAATAAATCACGGAACACATGTTTCTCGAACTGTTGATAATAGAGCCTCCGCGAATGTACTCAAATTCGCTTCACTTAACTTGGTTAAACGAGAAGTAGTATCCATCAGTCGTACTTTTCATTTGACCTTCTAACTCAAGGAAATCAGACGGAACTGAAAATCCATAATGTTCCCAATCCTTTTACCTCTTGCAAATACACGGATGCCACATTTTGAGGTCCTAATTCCACTGCAAGGAGCCTTCTTTTCAAGAGCGAAGCTGAGTATATTTACTAAGACTATTTCTCCTAATTTTATACCCGATTGTTTTATTGTAAGTCGATTCCACGAGCATAAGGCTCCGGTGAGCTGCACTTCATTTAATGTGAAGTGTCTTCTTGATGTCGTGTGGTCAAGAGTTTAAACTTCAACTTCACCGACTCGCAGGAAATCCAGTTAGCAGGCTACAAGGACGTCATCTTCGACTCGGAATCAACCAATAACTTTAGAACGTAGAATAGTGATTTCCTCATTTCAACAGCAAACTTGATGAACCTTTTCGTATCTCACTACGGAAGCCACAAGGCCATCCGTTATCTTAATATTGACACTAAACGTGACGTGCCAGACTTGTTCTATGAGGCATGATCGATCACGCACCAGAACTGGAGTCATTAAGGCTCTCATGAACTTGTTTTTAGCTTTTGTGTTCTGTATTATGGTTCTGCATCTTTGAATCCTGCGTGCAATGCTATTATCTGTGAATTGTCAACCATCCTACACGATTTAAGCAAACATTAGATAGTTCAATCATAATGACATGTAAATTTATCTAGATCTTTAAGATTACCTAGAACAATGCCAGACCATTTTCTGCTAACAGTGTGATTTTTCATGAATTATAGAAATGCGCTTTGCACTACTCTTAAATGTTATGTTAATAGCTCTGACAGGTTTTATTTTTGATTTCTCATCCTGATTCATGAATATTCGTGAAATATTGAGAACAAAGTATCACAAAACTGAGCAGAAAATGAGCATCAGCCTAAACACTAATTAGAGCCGCGTTTGTCCGTATCTTCTTCCCACTTTGGAAACATCATAAGATTAGGTACGTAGCACATATGCACGCTTCAAGTTCGCGTATATATTCGGATGCTCTAGGATCCACGAATTGAGATACGTTGCTTTTGTTATAATATTGAAATAGCAAGTAATTAACGTGTTTTGACGAGCATAACTGCTTCGATTACTGTTAATTTTGACGGCCCGCGTCTGTATCTTATACACATCCTATCGTTCCACAATTGAATGCACTCATTTTGTATTAAAAGGTGCAGACCATAGCGCAGACATGGACACGATTCAACTACTTTGATTCGATGAAATGTTCAGTACTACAACTGTTTTATTGCCTTCACACGAGTGCAGCTCACGGGAGCGGAATTATATATCAGCATGATTCAGAAGATGTGCAAAAGATTTGCGAGCTTCATCAAAAGTTAGTTTTGAGACAACTTGCTCGTTTAGGTCGAAAACTTTGTTGTGATCGTTGAAACGCAAAAAAGAAGTAAATAATATACTTACGAATATGCGGTAGTCAAAATGATGTACCGTAAGTATTTCTAAATAAGGCTGCGTTTTCGACGGTACGGGTGCCCAAGTACCATACTACACATATTTACACATTTGTTTGTGGATTAACTTTTTCTTTCCTACTATTATTGACACATCTGACCCGAATAGCATAAGTACTTGATGAAAATATCTGTGATGCAGGTTTCATTATTCCACGTATAACATGCATAACGTGTAAATCCCGGGTCTCGTAAGGAGAGGGATATTTTTCTGGTGGGCATGAGTAATGAATTAATATAAAGAAAATTTAAAAGGTAGTGATGCCTGTCATAGGTACTTTCTTCAATCACTTTTCATTGTTCAAGGAATCTGAGAAAAATATTCATTTAATTGAGACATTACCATTCTCATTGAAAGACTTACATACATGCTTGATCGAGTACTTTTCAACTCCGTAATATTTTCAGCAAAGCTTGAATGTACAATAAAAGCCGGTACGTGTTCATTTGAACATGGTGGCCCACAAGTATAACTCTCCCTTGATGAGAATCGATCCTGAAAACCTATGAAGCGCCGAGATTTCAAGATATGTTGCTGAGCCGGATAGTATAAACAAGATGAATGCCTCGTTCCAAAAAGATGGAGTTAAACCTTACACTGCAAGAAAATCAATGGTTAAAAAAATTTCCCACTAATTAATTTCACGATACGATGACGTGCCGTGGCCACTTCGATCTTCAGGTTTAAATACTTGTGATTTCTTCCTCTGGGGATGCTTGAAGAAAAAGTTTATATCGACAAACCTGACTCACAGGAATCAAAGCGGAGCAACTTTTAATAAGTTGACAGCATAACTCCAGAGGTCTAGGGTAAAGTAATGAACTATACCAATGATTGAGAAACTGTTCGGGCAGTATTGCTGTCACGTCGGACGTAGACCACGGTAGAGAGAACAAGGTAGGGTCATTTCTATGGGGGAAATTACACTTCATCTTGTTCGGGTAGCCAATAGAAAGGCTTTATTTCAAACTAACTTTATGACGTCACCAAACCGCAGTGTCGTTAGGCCAATAGTGGAGACGGATTTGGGAGTAGCAGTGCTACCAGAAGCAATATGAGCGCTGCTATTGGTTCGTGGCCGTGACGTCAGCACACCCACACAGTCGACGAAAAAAAGACTGGTTTGAACCTACCTTGTTTCCTTTACCGTGACGTAGACTCAAGAACTAATCGAATTTTAAAGAGCATGATTTCGTTAAAACTGTGGTCAACTAAGATATTATATCCCTGCTGTGATTTAGTGAAGCCTGTAGCACAGATACGATCTCCAAGCCAGCTAAAAACGGTGTAAATAAAATTTGATATGGTGTAAATAAAATTTCAAAGTCTGGTGCATCAATTCAAATTGTCTCGAACTCAATATGTTTCATGGTTTTCTCATAATCGACTTTCAAAAAGAGTAACTTTGATTCATGAATTTCGTGAAGCTTTCAGTTTTAGATTTGGAGTTATCAAGACGAATCTAACCAAGGAATATTTCGTTTTAGTGGAGAGCGTATCTGTGCTACAGGCTTCACTATTCACAGTTTGAATGATCTAATCACAACTGTTACTGGGTGGGGAAAAAGTGTCAGGGCAAAGTTAAATGGTAATATTTATACAGTAGGATAGTGTAATGACGAACATCGTCCTCACATTAATTTACTAACTACCATGAAACCAAATAGAAGATCATTTTCCAATGCGCCCTCTTTTTGCTGTGATTGCTGAGACGCTGTCTCTTGGTATTTTTTCCGTGCCTTCGTTAGCGACGAGCTGTTGGAAGACGCCGCATCTGGGACGGTCCTAATTATTGCCAATTTCCTCAAATCTGGCCACGGTGTCATAAACGAAAGATTTCGTGATCTTTAGCTGCTTAATTGATTGTTGACTGTGATACACCTGCACGATGAAGATCAATAACGGCTTGGCGTTTACTCATTTTCAGAACCAAAAAGTTTTAACCACAAATTCTGTCCGAAACGTGGAAACAAGATGCTAGCAACTTTATGATGAAAAATATCAGTAGCTTTTATTTCAAATTGAAAAGAGTCCGGAGAACTTCCCCTACCTTGCATAAGAATAAATACATTTTTTTTGTCTGCCTGCATCGAATGGATAAACATAGGAAAAATTCACAAGTAGAGGAAAGTATTTTATTCCTATTACCAACTGATCTGGATGGATTCAAAAACGTCAGTGGGAAATATTTGGGCATTTTGTGAAATGGGAGTAAATTCGGAATGCGGCATCAAAAATTCAATTTTCCGCAACAGCGCTGTGAAATTCTAAACATAAAATCCAACGATTGGTTAATTAATGCATCATCAGCCACAAAAAATGAAGACATCTGAAAAATACGCAAAACGGACTACGTTGTACGAAGATGAATCTGAGAGAACTTACAGTCAATCAAAAGTCAGGGGAAAAAAATACACAAAACCCCCCAAAATTAGCGTTTGTAGCTGGCTTGAAGAGCGTATCTGTGGTACAGGCTTCGCTAAATCACAGTTTTTAATGATTTAAATCACAGCTGTTACTGGGTGGGGAACTAAACTAAGCAAACTAGTTTTCGCTGACTTCGCCTATCTGTAATGATTTTAGTTTTTCCACCTTCAAGTTCTTCCATCGTTGTCCAGTTTGAATGTTTTTCAAAAGACTTTATTTTTCATAGCTAGATGTTTGCAAATACTCTGGATATGAGCGAATAAACATTCCATGCTTAATGCTCTATAGAGGAATGAATGATTTGTACTGTTTTCCTACTTCATTCCTTTTCAACAGCTAGGTAAATAATTTACGTGCTTTACCAATCATTACACAACCCAACAACAAAATATTGACTTACTCGTACTAAACGTGCGTTATTACGAACATGTTTAATGTTGGTATGTGTACTAGATCGGCCCTAGTTTTTGAGCTATATTAGGTTTTAAAAGCTTAATTTAGGGATTTTAACTACTTGGAATAACCAATAGGAACTATGTAGTATTATTTCATTAAAAAATTGGACTGGCGAAAGAAACTAAATACTTTTGCATGAATGCGTGAACCCACTTTTTGATAATTTTTCCAAGATTTTCGGCAAAGAGAAGTCCAATGCTCGGTGTTATCAAATGCTGTTCGTTTGGAGGCACGATCTCTCGTATGATGTTATTGTGTTTTTTTTTGCACAACCACGCTTCAAACTCCAGCGGTAATCAGTTAACAATCAATATCCCATCGTCCTTGATAAGGATCTTCCATCGTTTTAAGAACTTGATAAAATCGCCCCTCTTGTTCATTAATGACGTCACTAGAATGACTGGAACCAGTCGAAAGGGCTGAAGAGGTGATTAAATTTTGTGGAGAATCCATTACTAGAAACTTGGCAACATATCTTCAACAAGTTCTTTGTAGTTTACACAATTCATGTTACAAAGAAGCCTGCTAACACCAGCTACGAACGATAACTTTATGGGACTCACACTGCTAAATTTGTTTAAATGTCGTGCATTATCTTTTTAGAAACTTGATAGACTTGGTTTGTAAATTTTCAATATTATTGATACGTTGTTTTTTCGCATGTACTTACCAGAAATGTAACAGAAACTATTGGAATCGCCCAAATTTGAAGCATGCATGTCGGTTGCACGAGTGCTGCGTGAACTTCCACTGTGTGCGGTTTTTGACGCGGCTCCTTGTGCAGCAAGCCTCTGCAATGCGTAGTTAGGAGTGAACTACTACAGATCATTTCAGGGTCATCGCCCGAGAGCTGTCCCAGTTTGCAGTTGCACTTTATCATGGAGTTTTCTATTATACTTATGTTTTTTGCTTGCGCTTTCTACAATGAGTGATAGGCCACGCGAGCTGGTGCTCCAGCTCAGAGACCAATTTAAAGCAAATGAATGCATCTGAAAAGCCAAAAATTCAACATAACAAAATTCAATTTACAAGAATTAGCTTACAAAATTATATTTGCATCTCCAGACCCTGAGAAGGCATTAACAGTTGATATAATAAAAAAAAAATCATACAGTGAGGACACGGTATTTTTAACCTGAATAAAATGTTAAACATTTAAAAAAAAATCGAAGCAGGTTCAGAAGATGTACAACGACCTACCCTATCTTGCTATGATATGTTGTCATTTCTTAATGATGAAGCAGAAAGCCGGCAGTCAACATCAGATTTACATGGTCAAATAGTCGCTCAGGTAAGTTATGTTTATTATTTATTTATATTTGAAAATATACAAGTTAAATAATTCCTCCCATAGCATTTGTACTTGAGAAAATAAATATATAATCAAAAATGAATACCGTGTATAATTATTTGAAAATGTACAGCATTAATCTTGAGTAAATCAACCCTGTTTCTTGTTAATTAGATAGCTAAAACTGAAATTAGGGTCCGTCATCATGAAACTAAGTTGGGTAGTTATCTGTTTGATTGACAGTAAATTCTTTATACATGAAGGATATTAACAGGTAGCGTGAGTCATTCTTGTCGTTCCTGTTTTTTCTTCATATAGTTTCTTTTTCTTCCCTATCGCACATGCGACAGCTACAGACCACAGCGCACGTTCATCAACATTCATTCTCTCCGGGCCGCGGCGTGCAACTGACCCCCGCTGCCTCGCATTATAGTCGCATAGTGTAGCCGCTCATGCATCGAGTCACGCTCAGGGATTAAAAAATGCTTCAGACTTGCGCAGTAAAAAACGCATAGTGTAGCTTTGCCTTAATGATAATACAACAACAATACTATTATGTCAGTTCTTACAGCATTTCATTGCACCGAAGCGGCGCGTTCACCGCAGTATTTCCGCCAGTTAACTTCCCTGATTGGAAACGAATGGCAGTGGGCGGTTATGCAATAATGCCCCCATTGACCTACTGTGACTTCAGGTAGTATTTTGACCTTTTGTGTCTGCAGCCATAGTTTTCACTGCACGAAGTATCTAGAGGGTGCAATCGATCTTCATTGTCCCCTGGGCTATTGGGACAATGTATTGCTCTAAATAACCATAAATGCTTTACTCCGCCGGACAGCAAAAAAATATTGAACACACTACGCAGATTTTTTACTAGGATTTGTAACTACGTGATGTTAAGCAATTATCTACTTTACTATACGATCCTAATCATATAAGTTAGTAAAAAAAAGTAAATTGTTATATGTAAAAGAAATAAATATCAGGTATGATAAATGCTCCCCCATAAATACCCCATTTTTGCTTAGTTTAGAAGATACATTCAATAAGAAATAACCTCAAAAGAGTCCGAATTATTACCTTTTCGTCAAGAACACATTATTAGAACAATAAAATATAATTGTAATTATAGCCAATTCTCTGAAGCCGAGCACTTCTTTGGAATCAAGGCATTTATTTCAGTCCGAAAATGCTGTAAAAATTCCATACATTTCGGAAAAAAAGTAAAACTGTTGGCCATTATTATCGAAAGGAGCCGTTTAAGCTACTCTTTCAGTAATTTGTTAAAACCTGGTGTGCATTTGATCATGGCTAACTGCAATATTTGATTCAGGCTCGTTTAGTCCTAGTCCAGCGAACGCCGTGTATGTACACGACATCCGAATCTATTCAGTAAATGACGTTTTCAAGGCAAATTGGAAACCATTGGTGGGCGGTATCTGACATTTTGGGACATCTTTTAAAAATGAATACAAATAATTCTTCTAAAATGACAAAAGTGCACGTTTTACATTTTGTTATTGGTAACAAAAAACTAATTCATCAGAGTCCAGACCTATAATGCGAATGATTCGTACGTTTGTAATTAATTTCTGGGATTCAGGTCTTAAATTAACTGTCCAAATGAATAAAATTAGTAACTTAGTGACAATGAAAAAGCCACGATTACCAAAAGAGCTGCTGATGAGATCTCTCTCGTATTTATTGCCGAGAAGAAGAAAAAGCGTGATTCACCGACAACCAAAATGCCGTCGGAAACATAAATTTCACCCGCAAAGTTAGAAACGACATCGGTAAAGGACATTTTCAAGAGATTTGAGAAAATTTTCGAAATGAGCTCAGAAAATGCCGTTACACAGCAGTATAACTATTTCTGACGCAGCTGACGGGAGAGATAATTGTTATGCACGTTGTTGAGATGCTGGAAAAAGTCATGGAACGAAACGCTTGTCAATCATCAATGTAGTGAAATTTGGCGAAATGAATAATGTGGGCCACAAATTACGAGAGGATCGACTTTTCCAAGATAATGTTCCTTGAAGAGTATTGTCCTTCGCTGGACAGACCAGTCTGCTGGTCTGTCTGATGAATCAGTTCTAGTGCACTTAGGTGATATCAGGGGGGAAGAGGAGGTATGATATGGGCAGAAACTGTGGGAGAGAGGCTGGGTAAGCCGGTCCGAGTACATCAAGAAGTTGAATTGAATCCTCTGTCAGGCATCTAATTTTTCACGACCAACTTCCTCCCTATTGTACACGTCATCAAATAGGTCATGCAAGTTCAAATGTCTGTTTACGCATCATGATGCACCTGCTCATGCGTCAAGGCTCACGAAAGAATTATTGTTAAGCCCGAAAAACTTTAAAGGGGACAGTGTCATGGATTGACTTTCCTCATCCTCTCACCTCATACTCGTACTTCTGGATTATCAAGACTCATTATCTCCATGAAACCACATCATGATAATAATTGAGCAAAAAGGCAATTAGATTAACAAATAAATAGAGTCTAGAATAAGCAAATGCATGCTGTTCAGCATGCCGATCTTTCTTTTGTAATAATAATTATGTAATTGGATTCCTGTCAATTTTTGTCAAAAAAAATGCATACCACACAATATATCTAAGCACCTAAAAATTAGCTTTTTGCAATAAATAAGCTATGAAATCCGCGCTTTTGCAATTTTCTGAAAATAATTTATACCTGTTTTAAGAAGTTGTCCTAAAAAATCACCCTAAAATTTATCAATGATTTTCACTCTCAAAACGTCATTCGCTCAACAGCTCGGACGCAGTACAGTCCTTAGCAATCTGTGAAAGAGAGGGAGTCAGAGCCGCAATGTTTTGGTGAAAGTATATCTCGAGTGCAGAAATATTTTCAGCTGATTTCTCTAAATCATAGTTAAAAAATGCTTGCAATACATCGCCTTTCAATTGAATATTTCAAAGATAAGTCTCTTCGTCATACAATATTTTTCAAGCAGCTTGGGTTGCATAATTCCTCAACTTCCCACCCGTAGGTCTCCAGCTACCCGATACTGACCCGAATTAGACGTGTCGTCCAGTCTCTCAACTGCACGTCACTCTGCTGGCTATTTTTAGGTGAGCATTGCCTACAAAGACATAGGGGATGGTCGCCCAAGATCAGAGTCAATGTGATTTATTATATGAGGCTATAACACCCAAGTTATGGCTACTTATTCTTTCTGATTTTCTTTGTGAGCTGTCTTGTTGGACCAGATGTGAAGGATGAACTACGGACCCCACATTTGTGGAAAAAACTGAAGAAACATATTATTTTAGTATTGAGTAGTTTTATCAATAGTGGAAACGGTGAATTATAAAATTCAAACTGTCTTCACCTGATTCATTGCTTCTACTAGTTTAATAAAATATGATCCATGAATTTTTAAGATTATTTCTGATGAATCCTAGAGCGCTTGTTCCTCCTCGGGTGTTGGTGATGCGGCCACTGCGTGCGGTGGCCCCGCCTGCTGCACAGCTCCACTGCTGCAGTGAGGCGGCCACTGCGTGCGGTGGCCCTGCCTGCTGCACAGCTCCACTGCTGCAGTGAGGCGGCCACTGCGTGCGGTGGCCCCGCCTGCTGCACAGCTCCACTGCTGCAGTGAGGCGGCCACTGCGTGCGGTGGCCCTGCCTGCTGCACAGCTCCACTGCTGCAGTGAGGCGGCTACTGCGTGCGGTGGCCCTGCCTGCTGCACAGCTCCACTGCTGCAGTGAGGCGGCCACTGCGTGCGGTGGCCCTGCCTGCTGCACAGCTCCACTGCTACAGTGAGGCGGCCACTGCGTGCGGTGGCCCTGCCTGCTGCACAGCTCCACTGCAACAGTGAGGCGGCTACTGCGTGCGGTGGCCCCGCCTGCTGCACAGCTCCACTGCTGCAGTGAGGCGGCCACTGCGTGCGGTGGCTCTGCCTGCTGCACAGCTCCACTGCTACAGTGAGGCTGCCACTGCGTGCGGTGGCCCTGCCTGCTGCACAGCTCCACTGCTACAGTGAGGCGGCTACTGCGTGCGGTGGCCCCGCCTGCTGCACAGCTTCACTGCTGCAGTGAGGCGGCCACTGCGTGCGGTGGCCCTGCCTGCTGCACAGCTCCACTGCTACAGTGAGGCGGCTACTGCGTGCGGTGGCCCTGCCTGCTGCACAGCTCCACTGCTACAGTGAGGCGGCCACTGCGTGCGGTGGCCACGCCTGCTGCACAGCTCTACTGCTGCAGTGAGGCGGCGACTGCGTGCGGTGGCCCTGCCTGCTGCACAGCTCCACTGCTGCAATGAGGCGGCCACTGCGTGCGGTGGCCCTGCCTGCTGCAAAGCTCCACTGCTGCAGTGAGGCAGCCACTGCGTGCGGTGGCCCTGCCTGCTGCCCTCACAAGCCCCGATCAATAGCAGGGTGACGCGCCCCCCGGCGCAGGATACCTTCAAGGGGCCACCTGGCTGCCGCACCCGTCTCCCTCCCCTACATTTTTTCTCTCTCTCATTATGTGCTTTTCTAATTATTTTATCAAATCAGCTTGCTCCAGCGCTCCAAAAGTAAAGTTAAGTCGTGCATAGAAAAATAAAATTGTTTTCCATTGTTTGCATATGCGTCGTTTGCATATGCGTCGCCATTTAGACATTATTTCACTTGATGTTCGGAAAATTAGGAAGACAAAACATGCATCTAAATTCTTCCATTAGAGTATAGTCGAGCCGATTCGAGCACGTCAAGGCATAATTAAGATTACTTAATGAAACTTTGCGTAGAAATGAACGCTTCTCGTCAAGAAAACGGACGAGAAAGGCTGTACACGAGCCTCAAGGCAATATTCAAACGGTCGGTCTGGGTTCAAGCTTTGGAACGTCGAAACTGCTAAGCTTTACAGTAACCATACCGATGTGCACACACCGAGTTTAAATATATTGGACGGAGCAACGTTACGATGATGAAGGGACTGTGTCAGTAATGGAACGATATAGTGAATGGTTATAGTGTGATGTAAAAGGATTGTGTCAGTCGTGGCACGATATAGTGAAGGGAGCAGTGTTATGGCATGATATACATGGACTGTATGCAAGATACCGTATGATAAATGATAGTTTCTTTATTCCAAAAACAAAAATCTCTGTATTAAAGCAACGGCTTTGTAGCCCATAACGCTAATCGAACTGTAGCAAGATATCTCATGTACACAGCTCTATGGCCAACTTATTCAAATATATCGTGCGCTTCAATAAATCGTTAGCTATATTTTTTATTCAAAGGATAACAGAGTAATCGCATGCACTGATAGTTAGAAATGCAAAAATCCTTCCTTCGAGTAATGTGAAAAGAAGAAATTCACAGATAAAAATTACTCCCGATTTAGCACCCACTCGCCTCCTCCTTCCTCCTCACCCACATGAAGAAAACATCAAAACCAGAGATTTGTTTCAGGTGAAAACATTCAACACATAGGAAAGAAATTAAATCCGACAAAGAACATTCTTCAAGCAAAAGTTTTAAAAGTCATCCAACGTTAAAGAAAAACTTTTACTCATCTGTGAAAATACACGATGAAAACTATAGTAATTGTATAAAAATTCTAAATTACCTCTTTTTGGATTAAATTCTTTGCATCATGTCAATCAGGTTTCTATGAAAATATTCGGATATCAGTTTCTCTTGCAAATAACTTACGTCAGTGAAAAATGCAATTTTCACTTCTTTTTGGAGGATATTTGTCTCTGCCAAATGCTCATGAGCATTGCGTTTGCACATTTGTTTGGCTCTGATCTAAAAAATTTAACTCGTTATCAACCCTTTCTCTGTATCTTCTTAAGACTATCAAAACCATCAAGAACGCCTGTTATTAACCAATAACCCATTGATGAATTCAAGTGTGAAGTGCAAAAAGCGTGCAGCATTAACTCGGCACTTCACTGAAGCTCTTGCGAGAGGTTATTGGTTTCTGATCTAGGCGAAGGAGGTTATTACGACGTCTGATAGGGAAACTTTTATAAGTAACTAAAGATTGTTGTTTCCATCAATGAATAGCAGAGAAACTATCTATGTCATTGATCGCAGAAATCAAATTCCATCAATGATGACAGATTTCTACGCTTTCAACATGGCTCATGCTCAAATGCGTATATGATCTAGTTGATTGTTGCTAGAGCATGAGTAATATTTCTAATTTGAACTAACTACCCAGCAAATATTTTATGCGCTAAACATAGTTACATGATTTGTTAGTAGGTAATTTTTATAACACTAACCCGCAAACCCACATCAATTAACACAGGCATGCACCGAACGCAGACGAGAGAGAACTGCTGCTGATCAATAATCTCCATCATGCAGCGTTTATTGGTTGATGTTACTGCCATACTTTCTGATTTGAACGCCATATACAAAACCTGTAAAAACCATTGCAAATGACCAATAGGGTTCCATTCTTTGAAATTTATAAAAAAAATCCTTGTCCAGAGCGAGGCTCGCGGCGCTGTCAAGTTGTCAACCTCACTTCTTCAATTTCATCATTACCGTTTGGCAGCGCCCACGTGCTCACTAGTATCGGTTGTCACCAAATTTCTCGAGAGCGTAGCGTGTGTCAGCTATCGGTAAGTTCTAACAGCAGAGCAGAAAACCAAACAAAATATAAAATATACATCACAAGCTGCCAATCAACAGCTTCGCTCGAGATCGAGTGTATCTCATTAGATGGCCTCCTACACAGTGTATTCCTAAAACCATGGGCGTAGTTTCAGTGTCGACCGATGTATATGAAATTTTCTATATTTTTTACAATATAGACGCTAGAATGTCGCCTGATTTCAACTCAGATATGAATATAAATTTCTCGATAAATTTAGAAAACATAAGCGAATACTATGAAACGTTGATAACATCACGCGAGTATGTAATATTTTGAAATACTTAACCACGAAGTTTGTGCAAAAATTATTCTCGATAGCCTTTGATACTCAACGCTATTTTTCCTCTAAAACTTATTTCTCAAAATTTTATGTAGTTACATAACCCAACAGAATAATTCCGCTAGAACCAATAGGGTGAAAGTCTCAATGTACATATGTGAAAATTTTCCGTATAAGGATCACACAAAGTTTCACTTCAGGTAGAAGTATATCACTCCGACCCGAGTCGCAACCCGTACAAAAATCCTGACATAAGCAAGAAATTAATTTAAAACAAGATCTACAATTTGAGAATCGAAGAGAACGTTGCCACAGTACCTTGACTTCCTTCATGGTGCCGTAGTCTTCTGTTTGCTCCTTAACTCGAGATAGAGAGTCCGCCAACTTAGATCGCTTCATGAACTAAATTTCATCACAATTTTTCTCTTGAATACGCCAAACTCAATGAAAGGCGGTCATTTCAATGGAAAAGTTCAATAAAGCTGCAACTTATAGTTCCTGAAAATTAGAGAATACATTTTATACACTGCCGTTCTCTACAAGAACCGATGAGCTTATTGCTGTTGAGTTATGACACCATCTCTGAAGTTCATGGAAGCATCAAGCTTGGTGATAGATGATGTCCCCTCAGAAAATCGATCTTAAATTACCTCGGCAGTAGAAAAGAACTCTATTTAAAGTCAAAGTTTACATCTACAATGCTGATTTTTAGCGTGGCTGAGGTTAACAGACGACTTTCATTTCAGTGCTTGCCAGCATCTACATCCATAAATTTTGGCACCGCGCACGGCCGCTGCTGACGGAGAATGGCACGTACCGCCTATCCACAACGACGTCTGACGTTGGACTGACATCGCGGAAATTGCACTCGCAGAGTCGCAGTGAACGAAGCTCAGCGACGAACAAGCAGCGAAAACCTATCGTCAGCAGGAAACTCAGGAAACATGAACACGAAGGTGTTAATAGCCTGAATTCCTCTGCTATTTGCTTCATTTTAACTAGTTTTTGCGGTACAAAGATGTGTGGGAAGTTTTCGAGATAACCTGAGGCCAGCGCTGTTTTGATTCATCTGAATAAGGAAGCCAACTATGTTTCCGCAATGAAGAGAATTACCCTAGTCAATAGGAAGAAAATGTCAAATGCTAGTGTATTGAGACTAACTGCAATTGAAAACTATCAAAAGTGTATGATCTAGTAGGCAACAAAAGAGATCCCTGAATAATTTTTTAGTTCTTCTAAATATACTGCCTACTTTGTTGCTTAGGAGCTCTGTAGGATGTTATAATCCATTTTTTCAACCTGTGATGCTACCGCTCATAATTTTTTCCCCCGCCTCTATGCTCGCATCACCTAGAGATGACATACCATGACATAGTTGATTCGTTGTGTTCCAAAAAGATATTAGTGAAGAAAGAAAGATGAAATGAATACATAGCAATGTTAGAAATGGAACAGTAAATAAGATAAGTTGCAAGAGAAAATCCTCTACTCTAGGTATTGTAATCACAGTCTTCAAAATGAACTAGAAGAAAGTTCAGAAATCTTGACTCAGAATATTTTTGATCTGCCTAAGTAAAACTCATAACTTTTTAAGCGAAATCATCTCTCGACACCATTTGAAGGGATTGTTCTTCCAGTTCTCTACTCGTCCATCGTCCTTAGAATTCTTCTGCGACATGGTTGTAACAGGAAAATTGTCACCAGGTAATGGTAACATATCCGTCCCCATTGGTGAAATTAAAAATCTGTAACGAAAACTCATAATACGAAAACCATTCTCTCTTACCCAACCCTCTAGTTTCTGATTCTTAATGTTTGGATACTAAACAAAATGCAATTCGATGACGTAAGTTTGAATTATTTACGTACGGAAAACTTTAACTCCCTGTACTTTTAGAAAGTTCATCTGGGTCTTATGAGCGAGCCTGCCAAAATTCATCTGTTCAATTTTTGTTGTTTAAAAAACCTCTTAAACTCTGCTCAGGTGAAAGAGTTGCTGGTTAACATTTAAATGAATTAAAAGCAAGTAGCGCGCATGAAAATCCTGATACGCACAAAGCGAACACATAAAAATAATTGCATACTGAAGAGTGATTGACAATAGTTTATGCACGTTAGGATTGATTGCCCATTCCACAGATGCTAGTAGCATCTTCTGTATGCAACACAGACCATGCTGGTTGAACAAACACAGTTTGAGCATTCCTGATGGAAAGTGCACTCGAACTTGGGCTATTTAGTAAAAGAGTTACGCACCTATGCTTAAAAAGTTACTCATGACTGAGGAATTTTTCAGGGAAAGTCGAAGGTGTTGCTACGAATGGCACAGTGACGCTCTAAAATTCTGCTCGTGATTCAACCATATGAAATAAGCTCATCAAAACCGGATAACTAGAACATTTTATAGGGCTCTGATTTCCTCTTTCTTCTGATTTCCTCTTTCTTAAGGCCACTAAAAGCGTATGAAAATTTAAGGAGCAAACTTAATTTTTCAAATAAATAAAACCAAACATGAAGCTATTTTGAAATTTTGAAAAATTAACAAAATTCCACTAAAAAATAACTTCGAATGAAAAAACGAGAGAACCAGTGTGAGAAGCAGGGTGAGAAATGCTTTACTTATTCCAAACCATTTTTTCAGGGACTTTATAAATGAACTGTGAGATGTCGAACTGTGGTGGGATTAATCCAGCACTGGTTAATTGGAATTACTTAAAAAGAGAAACATCAAGGAGGTCTAACACGATGTCTTCGGCTTACCTTCGTGATCTCGGCCGATCGCTGAACTTTTGATCTCTTGATCGGGATGTTTAGAGAGAGTACGAAACGTTCCTCAAAATTACAGTCAGGAGAGATTGGTAGTTTGGGACTTGAGGTTCAACAGAAATTTAGGAAAGGAAAAATGGAGCCTGGACACTATCGAGTACAGAAAATGTTACACTGTGATCGTGATTCACTGTATACCCAGTTATTACAGTTTTATATAAAGTCAAACATATAAACAGGTTTATTACTGCCAGTTGTTGATGAATAGGTCAGTTGATTTTACGAAAAAAAATCTGTTGTCAGCTACAATTTGGTCGAGCTACAACTTATGAGCTCAAAACAGAATACGCAAAATGGATTGTGTGTCATAAGCCAATATAAGAACGCTAATAAAACCTCTGCGGCTCAAGTTATTTTGGGACTCCCATCTTGGTCCGTATCTATGCCGTTAACTCAGAGACTTCATGCAGATATGCCCTTGGGACACAAAAGTTGTTTTCAAACCAGCTCCAGTCATAGAAACTCACATCCAGACTTTTTTTTAACTCAGCGACCAAAGTCCGGTGCACAGCGTGTCGAAATTTGCCTTAGCAATGCTTCTTTTCATCCCAATAAATTTAAATTTTTGGATTTAATTTCACAAAATGAAACGTCGAATCAATCATAAGTGCAATAGTAGCTCATAAGAAGCCCCGTCCAGTTATGAGACAGTTCTTCAACACTGCAAGTAACAGTTAAATCCAACTCTGAATGATTTCGTTTTTTTTTATGTAAAATTACAGAAACAACAGAAACATACTGGCACACAGTCAAAACACACGGATAGGCGGTATTTAAATTGTTTCTCACTTTTTTGCCAGTGCTTACTCCAGAGAAAAGAAGCGCTCTTGGTGTCTCAAAATAAGCCCACTTACGCTGAATTACACTAACTTTTACATAATTACTCGAAATTTTCCCCTGGGTATGTGCACAGGATATTCTCTGAATAACGTAATGGTAATTCGAACATCATTCGAGCAATCACTATTACATCGGCATGAACTAAACAAGGGTGCAGTTATTTTAACGAGATTATGTTTAAATTCCTATCGAAATTAACGACTGGATCGAAACCTTATATTTTTGCAATTAAGAGATTTTTAACCAACCACAAGCTCAAAATTTCACCGCAAACGCAAGCTCTCAGAAAACAGGCTT
Organism: Platorchestia sp. MABIK; assembly: GCA_014220935.1. Lineage (NCBI taxonomy): Eukaryota > Metazoa > Arthropoda > Malacostraca > Amphipoda > Talitridae > Platorchestia > Platorchestia sp. MABIK. The sequence continues at coordinate 142,481 of JACJUY010000494.1, read as the reverse complement.
AGTTACAAGTACACGTGCGTCACATAGTTACAGAGCAATTGGTACCCAAAGAGACCGTTGAACAAAATGCAAAACAAGTTACAGTGAGTTGGAGTAAGGTTCTTCCTTCTTGTCAGATCATCAAGTAACAATGTTCAGTCTTAGATGTAACTACATATGTATTTACATAACATACGGTAGGGACCGTTGAGATGAACATTTTTAAACAATAACCGTGTGGTCGAAAATCCTTCATTGAAGAGTTACAAGAATTGAAATTTGAAATGTAATGGACAAAAATTCATACTTTGCAATAGTGGCAGGTAAATGAAGTGAAGAAGTTGATGTTAGGAAAGCTTTTTATCTAGAACACATCAAACAGAAAGCCTGAATAATAACAGAATAGCTTCTGCAGGGATTAATAGTCATTATTATGCAAAAACGTCAAATGACCCAAAGACGGATCCGAAGGATTCAAATTTTTGCAACCTCTTTAGCAGGCTCTAGCAAAATCCTGAATCCTTTTTACCGCAACTTTTCAGCTCATAATTAATTCAATGCAGTGCACGGAGCAAAAGATGATCAATCATTAGAGCGTAATCAGTACTGTACAATGTACATACAAGGTGACCGGCAATTTGTTGAACAAACTTTAACGTAAGGTTGGGACCGTTAAAATTGAAACTCTTTACTAAATGACTGTGACGTCGAAAATGCTTCGTTAAAGAGTTACAAATATTAGAAATTTTCACCTGGCCTCTAAATCTCCTGAAATTACGCCCCTGTATTTCTACTTTTGGGGGCATTTGAAGAGTTCAGTGTGTACGAAACACAGATTCATTCAAAAGAAGACCTCCTCGTTATAATTGCTCACGGCTCGGCAAGGATTTGTGAAACTCCCATGGTGTCTTCGATCGCACCAGGCAATCAACTCATGGTGACTACACTCTCGTTTGAACACGTGCATAGTAACAGGGCGTCATGACGAATGTCTTTTGTAAATCCCTAAACTGGTTTAGAAATCCGTTCCCTGTGATCATCATAATTATAGGAACTATTCTGTTTCTTGTGTTCATTGTAAAAATGCTTTCGTAACTTCTACGTTTCAATTCCCAGCCACTCTCAGTGTACGAATTCAAATTTTACGTCCTATAGAGTGACTTCAGCTGAGCATTTTTGACCACCCGCTTAATGAGTAAAAAATGTTCATTTCAACTGTCCCAATTTCATAATAAAATTTGTTCAATAGTGTGCCAGTCACTCTGTAGTATAGACTTCTCTGGTGTTCCGAGCAGCGTGTCATTTCTGTTCCAAGAGTTTGCAAGAACTCAAAATGAATATTAAAATATTTACAGAATAGGCATTAGAACCGTTTAGCAACATCAAATCCCATTTATGTTGTGTCCAGTTCGAGCACAATGTCATGCGTTTTAGCTGCTGAATTTAGCTTTGACGGAAATTTTGTTTTACAATGTTGCAATTAGCGTTTTTCTCTTCATGAAGGATTTCGGTTACAGTAGAACCTTCAAAAATATAAGTTCAGTATAATTTTAGAGCAATCTTTCTAATTTTCGATTTAAGGACAGTAATTCCAGTCACACGCACAAGCCTGAATTCAGTAGGAAACCAAGCTGAAATCTTTTCATAACCTCGGTCTCGTCGGAATGAAATTTTCAGAATCGTCATTAAGATGGCTTCTATCTGATAGAGCACTATTGCTTCGTTGCCGGAAAAATACGGCAAAGCTAATTTTGTAGATTTTTGTAGATTTGAAGGCATTGTGGTGGGCAACAATCTGTACCTATAGTATTATACAGCCAAATCATAGCAAATAATTTGCTCTCATTCTGATATACTGTGCAGAGAGACGCATAATTTAATTCTCGATAAGCTTTAATGTTTTCTATGGAGAAAATCGCATTTTCAGTTACTTTATAGTCTCATTTTTTAAAGCAGACTTCTAAGTCTGCTTGGTTCATCAAGTGAAATAACAACACGATAAAGGTGCAGGACCAAATGAGACTGACCAGCACGATGAGCTCCTTATTTAATGCTTGATGAACGAAGCCAAACGCTTTCATTCAAAAATTGGACTGGATGGCAAGGGATTTTTAATTAGTAATCTGTTAAGATTATACGACAAAGGATGTAGGTGGATATGTCGGTGGAGAGTAGGCGCAGCCAAGGCCTTCTACTTCGTCAGTGTAGAGGCATTGGCACAGCTCTTGATGGTTGGCACCTTCCCAGTTCAGCGACGCATCAAAGCGGTTAGGGTGGTTGCTGGATTGACTTTTCTCCTGGCAAAAACCCTCATGCTGAGATGTTTTAAAAACAACTTTTCAGCCTAAAGACCATTCAACACCTGACATCCTGGCAGGACTACATTGTATTGAGTGATCTTTCTTGTAAAATCATACATGAAAAAACCCAAACTTGTGGATTTCTGGAAGCCTTGGGAAATCTTTTTAAACGCCTCTTACGTCTTCGGGCCTGCTCATGGAAATCGTAACCTAACTCACAGCAATTCTAACAAGTAGTTCTCTATTTGAGTGGAAAAGAATGGGCAAAATAAAGTAAGCCCCCATCTAGTTTTCATTTCCTATGTATCCGAGATAACAAGAATTTGAAAATCTAAATATATTGGCAGTGTTACATTTTTCTTCCAATAAGCATAAAAATTCCAAATCCTATAATTCTTTTTGATACGGAAAAAACAAAACGCAGTCCATTTTGTTTGGCCCCCACAATAACCCGCTCCATTAGATTAATCAATTTACACAAAAGAAATATTGTAATCAACCGAGCTGTGCCTTAACAGTACAAAATTAGAAGCAAGTACATGTGCAGAAAATAAATACAGAGCAAAGTGACCAAAGAGATGACAGAACAAAATGTGAAAGTCACTGTAGATCTGCGTAAGTCCCATAAGCTTAAAGTAACGCTTTTCGCACAACATTCCTTTCTGTTTTGATATCATACAACACGAGATCGTCAAACATCTACATTCACAACTAAAGTTTCGCACACTTCAACATACAAACAATAAACACTCGAAATTAGATATTGCACATTTGAAAAGTCGCAGGCATTACCATGCATTTATTATTCCGATCAGTTACTTGCAGCTTCCCATCACAATGATCCAGTATCGAT